>CM035592.1:109600943-109782442 GCA_020423425.1 Chrysopa pallens
TTTTTATACTCGTCGCCAAACTGATGTGTATTTAAATAAATACAACGTTAATAATTTGTTCATAATTATTTATTGAATTATAAAATATATTCTTGTGTTATAAATCATTACTCCATTTTTGTCAATCCATTACTTATCGATAATATCCTAATAATAATAATCTCTATAGTCTTTTCCTATATTCACTACTGATCTAAATTCACTACACTGAACTAAAACTATATTAATTGTATTTGTACACTGAACTGTACATAACATAACCTTTTAAAAATCATTGAAAAATTAAAATTTCTAATGTCACTTAACAATGACATATATGCAAATAAAAGAAAATTTGGATAAAGGAGTGAAGATATCTAATATTAAATTAGATGAAAAGTTAGCGTATCTTGTCAGCTTTTAGAATCTATTAAAAAGTATCTGCAATTTTCATTCCTTGAGATTTTACAGCCTGTTTAAAATCCTTGAAAATCCTAAATTATTATTTTATTCAACGGTATATGCGAAAAATGTAAAAAAAAGAGACCAGAAAGTGAAAATATAACATAAAACTTCATGGAAAATTTACTCCTCTTAAAGCTGGTTTCATAATCCGGTAACATAAAGATTTTTTTTTTTTTTTTTCATTCTTTGAGATTTTATAAATTTTTAAATGTTTAAAAAATAAAAATTTTATTTTATTTGAAAATATACACAAAAAATGTGGATAAAACAGTGAAAATATCTGATACAACCTTCGGAAATAAAAATAACAATGCTTTTTTAAGGGATTATGATAGCTGAAAATGTGAGCCAACTTTTCATGGTGTTTTACGCTAGATATTTTTGCTTCCTGATATTTATTGAAATTATAAATTTGAATTTACAAGGATTTTTAACAGACTGTAAAATCTCAATGACTGAAAATAACAGAAAGTTAATAGATTCTGAAAGTTGGCAAAGTGAGCTAACTTTTCATCTAATTTAATATTAGATATTTTAATTAAACTCTTAGCGCTCTGCTACACTAGTGTTTATTTTACCAACGTTCGTTGAAACTAACTTCCGTTTGTCGTTCGTTTTAGCTTTCTATTCTGTTAAATACAAGCAGCTACACTATAGTTTGATATACAACGGACGTTTTAGCTTTGTATTGTGTTAAATACGAGCTGCTAGTTTACAAAAATAATTACAAATTGCTCATAATTATAAAATAAAAAAAGCAAGAAAATTATGGATGAATGAAATAACGAAAGTTGGTACTTGCCACAGTGTGTGTTTGTAAAAAACGAAGTTTTCCAATGTTAAAAAATCATTTCACGTCGATTTTAAAACAACGCATTTTTCTAACTTGTGCGAGGTGTATATAATTGTAGTTTTTCTATTTATTGGAAAATTGTAGAAAAATGTAGACAAAAAACTTTGTATTTTTGCAGATTTCTCCGAATGGAATGCAATAAAAACGAAAGTTTTCAGATTTTATTTCACATCGATAACAAAAACTGCATCTTTGTAGCAATTATAGAAATCAAAAAAGTTGGTATTTTTGAAGATTTTCCTCAAAAGTGGGAATGCAATAAAAATGAAAGTTTTCTTATATTATTTCACATCGATTGCAAAAAAGCGCATCTTTATAGTAATTATAGAAAAAAATTGGTATTTTTGGAGATTTTTCCCAAAAGCGAAATTGCAATAAAAACGAAAGTTTTCCTATTTATTCCACATCGATTGCTAAAAAATCGCATCTACCTAATGAGTATAGAAAAATGTTAGCCTTTTAAAATTACTTGCGTTTAATGCACCCTCTGTTTGTAAAATATTTCAAAAACATATTATATAAATATACTTGAACTTACCTACATACGACCAAACCGGGAATGACAATATATTTACACAATACACAAATTTAACAAGATGAAACTAATACAATTATAATTATAAATAAATTTAACTAAATAAATTTTAAACCTAAGTGTGAAATAAAATCAAATCATAATGTGTCAAGCTATATTTAATTTAATTGAAAGCTACAAAGTCCGTTCGATGTGCGCTAAAACTTACGCCCATTCGCTTCAATGTACGTTGAAAATAAACTCTAGTGTTCAGGCTCCTTTTAACTCAATGAAAAGCTGAAACTAATGTCGATTTCATTGTCCGTTGCTGCGTTGAAAAAAACTATAGTGTGGCAGAGCGCTTAACTACCTAACCAAAAAATAACTATTTTTACATCTACATAATCAAGTTGTTTGGAGTTTCCAAACACAATAAAGTTTTAATTTTATAGTCATTAAAGTTTTAACTTTGAATATAAATTAAATGGTATAAAAATTGAGTAAAGATATAATACACAAAACTGCATAAAACAACGATATTATATGAATAAAACTATGAAAAAACATAGTATAAGTTTTAGCAAAAATGAGATTCATCGGAGTTTACACTTTTCAACGTACAAATATAAAATAGTTTAAAACAGAAATTGTTTGCAATAAATTGAATACTGATAATATTTTTAGTTACACTTCGAGGTATATGGAAGTATAAAAAATATAATATACAACCTCATACGGATGATTGAAATTCCGATTAATTAACTACTTCATGTTTTAAACAACGATAGGTACCAATTTGTATTCTCATCTGATGTTCATTATCGACAAAAATTAAATATTGATCTATCCATTACACATTCTGACCAGATACTGTGTTGATGATGATTCAACGTCACGAATAACGAGCGAACTTGAAAGGCATTATTCTCCCAAAGGCAATTTTATAAAAAGTTTTACATGTGTCGAACATGTTGTTACGTTTTTATAAAAATTATCAAATGACATCACGTAACTGTGTTGCGCATGTCGTGTAAGAATAGCAAACACTGATGAAAATTTAAAAGGGTAAAGGAAGTTCTCTACAATTCAAAATTATAAAACGATTTTTTTTTTTTTTTTTTTTTTTTTATAAATTAAATAGAAAAATTTGATTTATGAATTTAATCATAAAATCGTAATTGAGGCTATAAAATTTCAAGGACACAAAATAACACGGAAATTCTACCGGATTATGAAAGTTGAGAGTATAAGCAAACTGACCATATGATTTTTTATATTTAATATCATTATCCCTTTCGCTTCATTTTTTACCCCAAAAAGGGAAGTTTTTCGAATTTTTCTACTTTTAATTTCATTTTTTCAAATACATGATAATGACCTAGATATCTGAAAATAACAGTATCAGTAGACTTTATGAGAAATACAATTTTAGCTCGATAAAATGATCGAGTCCATAGATATATTTAAGGGAAAAACTTCAAAATTATGAAAAGTGATTTATTCAAAAAATTCGTATTCGGTAATGAAACAACGCAAAGGCTTTAAATTTCTTTCTGGCGAAAGAAAGCATTCAAATACCACTTATAACATTTGGTTAATTTGGATTGGAAAATTTTGAAAACCAAGAATAAATGAGGCTGTGCAAATTTTTTACTTTTAGAGGGTGCCACCTGGTAATAAATAACGAAATGAACAAAAAATAGGCTCATTTCCTTTCTTTGGGCGAGAATCCCAACAATTGTGCCTATTTTCATCAAAATCGGATATGTGTCCCAAATTTTATGATATGGAATGGAATGATACTCCAAGAAATTATCTTCAATTGTTTAATAAATGACTGCATTGTTATTGCTTCAAAAGAAATTATTTACAAAGTATGAGTGATACGCCGAGTCGATGTAGACAGATATTACTTGTTTGAAGTAATTTGTATTTTAGGACGGATTATTCATAGTTGTTAAAAGCACACTCCTGTTTTCGTGCACAAATAATTAAAATATTTATCCAAATATTATGAAATTTAGTATGCTTGATATTAATATGAAAACGGAAGGCTAACCGAAGAGTTTTTCTCGAAAAAACATTTCTAAATATAAAATCAGATTTTGCTAAAGCCCGTTTAAATATTAAAGAAAAATCAAATTTTGATTTTTATCTTGGAAAATTTTAATTAAAATAACTATCAAAATGTTGTGATTTTTGATATGCACAAACTTGACATGAAAACAGAGAGAATGTCGAAGAGTATATGCCGAATATTTGGATAATATTTTTTTGAGTTATTTACGCGCGAAAATTAAAAAAAATACAATGTATATTATATTTCAGATTAAGTTTATTTATATAGCCTGTAGAGGAAGTCTCTATGAAAAACACATACCCACAAAATTTTAATTTGTTTAATGTTTGTTTGTTTTTAGTTTCAGATTCCTCCACAGAAATCACGCTCAATGATTGATATAGAAAGAGATTATGCATACAATTTTAATGTTGAAAGACAAACATGAAACGAATCTAATTATCTAGGATTTTTTAAATTATATATTCGAAAATTAATGATTATATCCGAACTAAAATTTCGATTTTTAGAAATAATCAACAGGTTTTTAATTATTTATATAATAAAAAGCTGACGTTTCTGATAAACAAAAAAAGAATATATGAATTCTTACCGAATGTTACCGAAAAATTTTTTCCAAGATAACATTATAAACGTTGCAGTTGTAAAGAAATGATTATGTGATTTTGAATTGTTAAAAAATTAGAACCAACTTTGTTTGAATAGTTTTTACTTTTTAGTTAATGAAACTACGAAAAAATTTTTAACATATTGTTTGTATTTTTTTAATAATCTCGTCAAAAAGTGTATTCGCATGTCGCAAGAAAAACAATCGCTCATTCTGTGTTAAGTCGAAGAGCTGATCGTCTTATTAATTACATCAGGTTAAGACAGATTGCATTGTAATTTATATTAAAGTGACCATGGATTTTTTCTTCAAACAGATTTGTCCATATGTGGAAAAACATCAAGATAACTGAAAGCATGAAACTAATTGGCTTGCATTGAGTGAATTAAAGATTATTTTTTAGAACATTCATAGTTGATATTTTTATATTGAGATTCCAAAAAAATTTTTTTATAGAAATATTTATAAATAAAATACTATTTAATTCTAATCATATAAAAGTCGATTCAAATATATCCAAAACGACGTTACGATAGAGATGTCCAAAACTCTTTCAGTACCCGTTACAAAAAAAAAAAAAAAATTCGTCACACCGAGCTATGTTATGTCTTACTGATGTGAAATAGCGGAGTTGTAATACATTTCTTGTTTCTGAATAAAATGAACTTTTTATTTCTTCAATCATGACCTTCGGATTTTATAATTTATAAAAGAAAGTTTAGAAAGATTATTCACAAAAAAATTTATAATTTACCAAGCTATGAACATATCTATTTTTATAGAAAAAACTGAAAATTTCTAAAATATTTAACAGTTTCACTTTACTTTATACCATTATTTTAAATAAAAAACTAGTCATTCAAATTAAGAGTACACTAATATACTAAAAAAAGTCTGATTTAATCCTATTGAAATTGAATGGAGAAAAAACATAAATGAATAGGACTGAATTAGAATTTTAAATGGGTTTTGATTGGCATGAATAGAAAATTATTTACAATAATAGGATTTTTGAATTAAAAAATAAAAAGTAGAAATGAGTTTTAATCTGAATGAATAAGAAATTTCATTTTCGATTCAATTCTATTCATTTTCAAATTATTTCGATTAAATTTTAACAAGATTTCATAAGACTTTAGGATATCTTCGAAATGTCTCTAAAGTATAGACAAAAATTATTTATCAAAATTTATTTAAATTTATTTATATTCAAAATTATACCCATAAAATTTTGAATTTAAATAAGTATTTCTGCGGGGAAGTGGGATACAAAATTTATTTGTCCTTATGGACTCTTAATAAAAATTTCGTGAAAATTACTAAAAGTTTCTTTAATTTTACATCCTAGAAGATATGTGTGTAGTCCTAGACTATAATTTACTTTAAAAAAAAGACATAAAATTATTTCAATAGTCAAATTAAAAAAATTGCCCTACGAAGTAGTGCGGTATGTGTGTTAGTAAGAAAATCATAGCTTATGGCACTGATATGATTCATAATGCGTCAATATCATACTGTCTCGGATGTATATGGATCGACAACATAGAGAATGTAAAATCCGAAATGGTATAGCTTTTAACTAAATATTCACATTTAGTAACTAGAGTTGCTAATCATTTAGACATCTAAGTATGAAATCTAGAACAATAACTGAATTATTTGAAAAAAAAAAAAAATCGTTTTTGTTCTCTTTTTATGTTAATAAATTTGTCGAAACGTAATTATCATTTTATGTAAAATTAGGCGAGATATTTTAAGAATTTTACGATTTCAAACAAATGAACTGATTGAAAATAGTTATTCTAAAGTGTCGACAATTATCATTCTTATTTTTCTTAGTTTTATAATTTCAAGTTACCTTATTTATTATAAACATTTCTACAAACTATAACATTGATGCATGCTTATTCAATATTAATGTTATAATTTAGAAAGATCGGAAAGAAGGGTTTTATATTATTATATGCTTAATTTTCCTGTCCTCTGTGCTTATTTTTGTTCAACATTGTCTTTTTTAATTTATTTTATTCGATTTTTATTTTGTAACACAATTTTGATTAAAACTTTCAGTCTGTGATTTGAACATATCAGTCGTTTACCGATTTGACACTTGATAAGAAAATTTCGAATTTTAAATAAATTTTGTCTATTTCGAAGTAATACTTTTCGACTTAACAACATAGATAATTTAATTTTGGTTTTCACATGAAAGTTGGAGACAATCTGTTTTGGAATATCTTTCATTGATCTATGGGAAAGTCATCGTTTTATTTTATCTGTTACAATGGGTGCTATCCTATTTGTTTATTGAAAATAAAACTTATTATTTTATGAGTAGTGTTCTTCAATATTATGAAAAGAGCAGTGTAACGAATAGTTTATGAATTAAAAAATTTGAATGCCATGTAAATAAAAGTGAAAAACTATCTTATTCCTTTCGATACAAAATATTATTAAAAAATGTGATTTATTAGGATAGAAAATTTTTCTTGTTTATAATTGAGTAAAGGTTAATTTCACCACATTTGTTTTAACATTTTATTATGTTTATTTTAATGTTTGTTGAAAATTATTGAGAGAACTGACCAGTAGTTGGCTAACGTTTTTATTTAAGGCTATAGTCAGTATTTAATGGGATTACCAGCAGTGACCAACGTATTGCCATAGTTTCTTAATCTCGATAAAGAATAGTGGAAATTTTTGATAAAACGAATGCAACAATGAATTATATGTGTTTCTCTTTCATTGATAGAATTCACACACACTTATAGATTTTTTTCAGTTTTTAAATAACATAAAAATAAATTAATTTAACTATTGGAAGAAAATCTTTATATGCTGCGGAACTACGCGAGAAAATGCTTTTAACAACACAATTGATACTTCAATTAAATCAATTTAAGAAAATTATTTCCATTGACACGAGTACTCACAATAACATATTTTCATGCAGATTTCTTAATTTTTCACTTACCTCTCTATATCTTGTGGAAAATGGCTGCTTTGGATTCGATTTTTCCTTGTTCGTACACTATTTATAAATACACTAATAGAACGATAAATCGCAATCAATATGTAATATGAATTGTTATTTTCTCATCAAAACGGTTAATTAATTATTTAAAATACTATATCCATCGAGGAATGTGACGTGTAATTGACTTTTAAACTCTATAAATGTGTCTGAATTCCATCGATAAAAGAAAAAACATGTATATATAGATATATACACATAACAATTAACTGGTATTCAATTGTGTATTTCGATATTGCATTCGTTTTATCAACGATTTCAGACCTTCATTCTTTACCGACATTTAGAAGCTATCTGTTGATTGCTGGTATTCATATTATATACGGAATATAGTCTAAAGTAACAACTACAGTCAACTAGTGGCCTGGGTATGTTATACAGTATTTGGAAGCGTAAAAAGTGGGCTTATGAGCTTCTATGGGTGTGTGCATTCTTTGCCTATACTAAACAAAGGAACAATTTATTAACATATGGTGAAATTAATACTTTAAATAAATTAATGAAAAATAAATACAAAAAGGTTTTGTTTTCGCACAAAAATCGAAAAATAAATTCTTTAAAAATAAGGAATATTAGAAATTTTTATTTTAATCAATCTCTTATTTATTCTTACTCAGTTAATATTTACCATAAATTGTAGTGCCTGAATTTACGGTTTTTAGGAATGGATTCTGAATACGTAAAATTAAATATGTTAAGTCATATACATGTGTCGTTTTTGTTGTGTGTTTTTAAAAACGTGTTTTGAAATCAGATGCGCTTATAAAACATTAAATAGTTTTAATAAATTTAAAATTTACGACATTGGACAACCATAATTAACAATGGATTCGTAACACATAACAAAAATTTCCAACCCACATTCAATGGCCTGCATTTGGATTTTAGCAATTGTTTAGTGTTTTTGAGCACAGCTAATGTTTTTCAAGTGTCTACCAATGAAAAAGGGTAATAAAATTTGTAAAAGATTATAAAAATTGTTAAGAATTTTTGGAAAATTGTTTAGTAAGTTGAAATTAAGAAATTTATTGGCATGTAATTAAAAAAAATACGAGAAAAAATAAGGTCAAAATTTATTAAACATTGTCATAAAAATCATTTTGAAAGCTTGTGTATTATTTACACTTAATCATTTCTAAAGTCTTCCGTTGTAGTTGCCAAAATAGAAATTTTTGAATTTTTTATTCAAATCACAATCTCTTCCACTGACTTTGACCATTTTCTCTTATATTTTACATAAATATTTCAATAAAAAATTATATTTAACGAATATTTTCGTGACTATAATTTCATATTTGAAACCCGAGTAGAATTTATCCACCCTATCTCATCTTTTTACTATCAAAGAACAAAAATTTAATATATAGATTATAAAAATAAAAAAAACACATGCAAGTCCATAAGAGTGAATTAGCCATTCGGCAGAAGAGATGTAAAAAGCATATATATTACAATAAATCTTATTTTTCTCAATCTTCAAGAAATAGGTCTATAATTCGCAGATCAATTAAAATCAATAAAAAAAGTCCATTGAATTTGTGGAAATAAACAGGGCTATCAACTTCAATAAAAGACTGCATAAAAACCAATACCATTTTATTTTAGTTGCTTTATTTCATCAAATAAAATGTTTTGTTCAAATGAAAATAATTTTATGAACAAAGTCAATACTGAAGTAAAATTTTAATACTTAATTCTTTATTTTTTGCCTTACGAGGTATTGACATGAGGAAAAATGAGAACTATAAGAAAGACATTCTCTAATGTAAAATGCAATTTTTAGATTTTCGGGAACAAATAACCCAAAAAATATTTATGCAAATGTTATAAAATTGGTATGCTGAATCTTGAAATATAAACGGGGAGCTCATCGAAGACTTTTTCGCCAAAAAAATAGATTTAAATATAAAATAAAATGTTTATTCTTACCTAAGAAACAAAAAACTCTTCGATACAACCTCCGTTTTCAAGTCAAGATTGTGCATGCCGAACTTTATTCCATTTTATTCTAGTAATATTTACGTTTTCATCGAAAATGGTTCCAACGATTTTTTAAACTTAGTAGGTTCATAAAATATTTTAGGCTCTAAAACTTTCATTTGAAAAACTTCTCTGGGAAAATAGTAAAAGAAAGTCCTATGACGCGTCGCCGCAGATTTTTTCATTGATTACCTTTTTGCTTACTACTTTTCTGCCATATTATAAATTCAGTCTAATTTAATGTGTTAATTAAAAAATAACAAAAAACCATTGTAATATGCTAGTGCCAATATTTTATATATTATTATTAATAATGATTATATTCAAATTTAAAAATTAAAATTTTTTGCATATATAACATTATGATAATTATTACTAAAATTTATTATAAACAGACTGTTATTATTATTAATTATATAACATTTGATTATAAATTATATAAACATTGAACAAAGTATAATTATTATTAGTTTTGTGCCTATCCATTTTATTTATTTTATCTTTAGGTATGTAAATTATTAAAATTTTATTTTCTATTCAAATTGAAATTATTCTTCAATGTCCATTCTATGAAAATTTGTATCTGTAGTTAATATTTCATTTCTTTAGGTAGTACTGGATTCAAATTCAAAATCTACAATTGATTCGACAAAACATTTCATTTTGTCATCTTGTAGATATATACACTCCGTCGAAGTGTTAATACTTTAATAGTAGGTCGATTATGTAAAAGTTTTTATAATGAAGAATTTTGTTACAATTTTAGTGGCGCCATTAAATCATTTTGCAATTCCTCAAGAACAGCTACCATTTTGATTACCTTTTATTAAAAAAAAAAAATCATTAAATACTATATCAAAAAGAAGTGTTATCATAATTAAAAAAAAAAAAAAAAAATGTACTTAAAGTTGTCGAAATTTCTATTTATCATTAAATAGAGTTGCAGTTAAATTGGTACAACTAGACAAATTAAATACAATCGATGTAATAAACAATTTCAATAGAATAAATTATTTTAACAAAATAAAAATTTTTTAAACAAAATAGAACCGTGTAGAAACTAAAAAGTAAAAAATAATTTTAAACTTTTTCTTGTGACTAATTTTACCTTTCTCAGTCGACGCCAATCAATCAATGTTTTAGCTAAGGGTAAGATAGGCACCGACTTCGAAAGGTCACAAGGAAAATGTGAAAATTATTTTGTATTTCATTTTTATTGAAGGCATTTCTTTTTTGTTTATTTTTTACTTTTGAGTGTTGTATACAACCACGAAAAATTATTTACTACCTTATATTTATTACAATCCTAGTTTGATTTTTAGTTTAGTGTGTTTCATCGATTGATTGAGTAGAAAATATAAGATCCATGTTCGGTGATCTGCCCATTAATTATCCGTATTCATGGATCTATATTTGTAACGACTCAAAACATCTCTAATTATTATAAACAGCTGCGGAGGGCTGCACATTTAGTGCCAAATTTTGGAACAAGCAGTTATTCTGTTTGGACAAGTTAATTGGCGCAAAATGTATTAGTGTCTAAACCCAATAATACATATAGAGTAAAAGCAATTAAGGGACAAAAAATTTGCAAAATTTTCCACTCCACGCCTGACTAATGCAATACGCTCCACTTCAACCGTTGTGTTATTGAAGGCTCCCTCAATATCGAGAAACATCCTAATGCTATTGAGTTTTCAAGGAGCACTCCCTCGATGGAACCTACAATCAGTGGAGCGCAGCATCTACTGGAAGACACTCAAGAGTTTTGAGCAAAAATGACAACAGATTTATTGATCTTAAGTGCACATCGCACACGACGCGATTTGTGTGAAATCGGCGATATCATACATATGATTTGCTTATGGAAACCAATGTATAGTCGCACACGACGTGATTTTCGTGATTTGAAATCATACATGTGATAAAAAAATCGTTGTTAAAATCCTTCGTTCTTAAAATCATGGGCAACTTTTTTTTAGTCTTGTTTATACAGTCATATAAATCAATGTTTATGACAAAGATAGAGAGTTAAATAATGTTATTTTTAATATTTAAAAATAATAACATGTCATTGCTTGTTTATATACAAACAAAAAAGGTTAGATTCATGTCCTGAACCATATAGAACAGGCTTAATAGGTGCATCTTATAAAGCAGATCATAAATTTTTTTAAATACATAAATATGCTTAAAAGAAAAGGAACGAGGGGTAGCGAGTATTAAGTAAATGCTTATAATATCCTGCAATATTTATATCTTTTAATAGATGATATACTTTTATCACATATATGGTATTGTTGCAATTGTTGTGGCGTATACGGATAGAGATTTTGTTCCATAAGAAAATTACATATACGAAATCGCACTGTGTAAGATAAGCATAATCAAATACTGAAATCGTAAGAATTCCATCAGGATGCGACAACAATCGTATGAAATTTTACATTCGTAAGCAACGTTGTCAAATACATAAGAGCTTTCACCTATAGTATTACTCAGTTAAATGCTCAACCTAAAAAATTTCTAGACATATTTATTATTTGTGGATAGCAAAAAGGGAAAAGCCTGTTTCTCTAGGTATACTTCTCCTAATTGTTGTAGCAACGTTGCAATAGATACAACATTTCTTCATTATGGCAATAATGACGTTCTGAAAGTTTATAAACTTATTTTCTTATAACACTTTTCAAGCGTCAATATTAATTTCATTCATTTCAATGACAGGGTAAATAAACAGAAATGAACTTTAGACTTATTTTATAAAATTAAGCCAATACATCTTATACTATTAAATACTGATTCTTATTATTATTTTATGTTTACAAAATGAACTGTAGAAATATAGTAATTGTACAGTGGCTATAATCTGTATCTATTCTAAGCACATTAAACAAATAAAACAAGTTAAGGTAACTAATAACAGAGTTAATTTTTTAGATATTCGATATAAGATTGAGCATCAATGTTTGAACTACTTTAATCATTAGCATTCATAAAACACTCTAATATCTATACAGTTATAAATATATATATATATATATATATATATATATATATATATATATATATATATATATATATATATATATATATATATATATATATATATATATATATATATATATATATATATATATATATATATGGTTTAGTCATAGTATATTAGTATTAACCCATCTCAGTCTCCCGTTCGTCATCAAGATAACTGAAAAACGACAAGAGACAGGTAGTTTTTTTTTTTTTCTGGCTTTAGCTATTTTCAGCTATATAGCCATTATCCAAAGGGGGAGACAGGTAGTTGAACTTTTGGTGTCATATTCTGGATCTTAAAAGTGTGTCTAAGTTCGTAAATGAGCAAAATCGGTATAATGGGATAATTAGATCCATGACCCAACTTAACCATTAAAAAAGATTCAAAACGGTAATTGTTTGATTAAAAAAAAAATTTTCGTAATGTTTTTATTCGCCACAGTTTAAGCTAATTAACAGCTTATTATATATGAAAAATGTTCATACAAGTTTTTGTGTTTGTTTTGTATCTTTTTTTATGGTTAAGTTGGATCTAATTAGCCCATTATACCGATTTTACCAATTTACGAACTTAGAGTCACTCTTAAGATCCAGAATATGACACCAAAAGTTCAACTAGCTGTCTCTTGTCGTTTTTTAGTTATCTTCATGACGAACGGGAGACTGAAATGGGTAAATACTAATATACTCTGACTTAACCTTAATATATATATATATATATATATATATATATATATATATATATATATATATATATATATATATATATATATATATATATATATATATATATATATATATATATATATATATATATATATATATATATATATATAATTTGTAAGACGAAATGCGAATTTCAAATGGCTTAAAGTATAATCTATTATAATCTATATTATTTATTACTTCATGTATTTCATCCTTTAAGACACTGTGTATACATATTTTGTTATTAGTAAACAAACCATGTATTACCCCTTCTTCAAAAAACGTTACAAAGTCGGAGCAACTTTTGTTGCTCCGTGTGCGACTAAAATGCTGTGATATCGGCGATTTCGCCGATTTCACCTAAATCACCTCATGTGCGATGTGCCTTAAGCTTCGTAATAGTTTGGGCGATCGGGTTTTGGTATGAAAACCACACGGGTTATATAGTTCCCACTTTCTGGGTATCTAGCCCAAAGCTATACAAGTTTTGAAGATTTCTATGAGCCTTCCAGCCATTATATCCAGTCCCAGCTGTAACAGAGCCGGAGTGCCGTCATAATTTCGTCAGTGCTTGGAGACTTGTAATGATCGAAACTCGTTCTCCCATAATGTAAAACCAGGCAAATGCGTTGACAAAAGATACACCATAGTTTCAGAACCCGTAAGTGATTTTCCGGCTAGTTTTGCGGTATTATCTTAAGATATTACTTTTTGCACCCTGAAGAGAATGCAGAAAGGCATCACATTGATGTTTCCATAGAATTTTCTCAACGATTCGCTGTACGAATTTTTAAGGGAAAGTCTGTTCTCCCTCTGCTTCTACCTAAAGCCAGTCCGGGTCCGCTACAATCAAAATCGCTATATTGAAGGATGCTCTGGTTTTAATGCTTAATTTTTCCAGATTACCATTCCACCATGGAACATCTCTAGAACCGGTAGCAACCGGTTGCAGGACAATTAAGGTGTTACAATAGAATTATAGCATCCTGAAGCTTACTAATCAAGTTCCACGTCATCTTCTGTATAAAACTTATTCGCTTCTTCCCCCAGTAGCCCTGAGTGTTGCTGTTTGTACGTATTCCAGCCAGTGTGCCCGGAATTACGACACCATGTCACAGTATGAGTATTGGCTATTTTGATTTTTTAAATGTTTACCTTAGAAATTTGTATCGAAAAAAACTCTTTGTCATACCCTCCGTTTTCATGTCAATATTGTGTATACCAAATTTCATATTATTTTGCATGAAATTTTGCCTTGCATTTAAAGTAAAACTATTCTTATATTTAAATAACATAATTTTTTTATACTGTATTACTTGAATTTATATCCAAAATTTCAGTATTCTCAAGATTTCATATCCTCACAAGCCTAAGCCAAACACTTATAAGCCTAAATGAATCTAACTGTAAAGCCAATAATGTATCTATTCGAATAAATATTTAAAAGAAAACGTCACTTAATGGTAGGACTCCCCAAACGAGAATTTTTGGATTTACTCGAGCGCGGCAGATTATGATATCGTAGGTTGATTACGTGCTGAAAAGTGTACATTTTACTAATCTGACTGAAATTTACTGAATAGTTTGGGAAAATTCCATCCCTTCCTTTGGGAAAAATTTCAAAGAATACCTCGTTGTATGCATTACAGATAAGTAGGGAAAATAGAAAAACTGTAATATATTATTATACTCCTCTTCATTTGGAATATCTATAAAAATAGCAACTATTATTTCTATGTAAGCTATATTTGAGATCTTTGATTAGTTTTTATTAAAATTTTATTAATAACACATACTTTTCTAAATTTCTCGTAATTATAGGATTTTTGGAAGGCTCACTATTTCGCCGCTAGAATGCTCCCAAAAAAGACCTTAATTGTGGTAACAATTTAATATATATAATTGAAATGAAGGACGTTCTAGAAGCAAAACGGTTTGGCTTCCAATAAAATATTAAACACTAGAAATGTAGAAAATTATGCCTACTTTAATTTTGTATAGTATGGGTTTGTCGAAAATACGCTTTCTTTCGGAAATATAAGCTAAAAACTGAATATGTAACAACATTAGCTCAAAAAGTGTTGAGAAAACCAAGTTTCGAGCAAAAATTTTTCCCACAAACTTCAAATTTATGTTCAGTGATCCAAGGAATATGAAGGGTGAGAAAATCAAAACTATAGCAAAACTTTCTTCTGAACTCACACACAATTTTATTCCTAATATGTATATCTATCCATGTATCCAACGGTGTAATGGTTAGTCTTCCAAAAAAAAAAATTGAAAAACGGTTGATCCTAAAGGCTATCTTTACAACTTCCCGCTAATTTCATACCTTAGTACTTAACATTTAACGTATTACAATGTTTTTGAGCTTAAAATTTTGTTTTTGAGCTTTGATGTTAAAAAAACACTTGTTCCCGAATATTTTTTTAACGATATCTCCCGAACCAATCAACCGATTTTTACGTTCTTGGCGGCGATCAACGCGGTTTTTAGAGCTTTAATAATTATTCTATTTCATCAAAAACGATCCGAAAAGAAATGTCGGAGTTATGTTATGAAAAGAAATGCAAAGCTATCGCCCATGATATAATATCAGCTTTGCAATCAAGATCATTTCTATCACCTTTGCATATTACTTTGGCTGTAATATTTCATAGGAAATTTGATATTTATATGTTGCTGCATAATGATTTATTACTCATTTTTTGTTTATACCAAAAAGTCCCGAAAAAATGTACAAATATCTTTTTCCTAAAATGAATTCGAAATATGCATTATTTGAATCAAATTTTTGAAGCAAATCATAAAAGTATAAATCCAAAATTGTTGAACATATTAAGCCCATAACTTGTGTTTTGATTTTCAATTTGATCAAATTAATTGGAAATTTGAAGATGATTTTGTGCAGATCATTATTCATTTATGTGATTGTCAATAATTACAATATATTGTAGCTCATTCACGGAGTATAAAATTGAAAAATCGTGATATTATTTATATTAAATACATTTTTTACAAATAACCTTTAAATTTAACATTATCAATTACTTTAGTCATGTAAACCTTTAAATTTAACATTATCAATTACTTTGGTCATGTAAGCTATTTGTTCATATTTACATGAATAAAATCATCTAATTTATTTTACAATATTGATGAAGTGAACGCGATTAAGTATTTAAATTGTACGTGTTATTGTTATTAGTAAACAAATTTAAAATCCATTATGGTTTTTAAATGGACGAGTAGTTGAGTCCGGAGTTGAAAGTCATACATTTTTAACTGAATTTTTTAGGAAGGTATCTTTAAACCTTTAAAATAGTGAATTTATATCTCAATTATCTTATTATTTTCAAAAACTTATAATAATTTTCTATTGCTGAACAATTAACGGGACTACCTGACCTATTATGACCATTTCGTAACTTTTAAATCATATAATGGGTGCTAAAATTTGTCAATGACCTTGAAAAATTTAAATGTTCCATAAAACTTTTTTTATGGCTGACTAATTAATGGAAATACCTGACCTTTCCTAACCTTTTTCTGATCTTTCAAATAATATAATTGGTTTTTCGAAATTCCATAGATGAGGTGCTAAGATGTTGGAGCCCATATTTTGATATGAAATATAGCAAATTCAATATCAGGAAACTACTAAATTAGTAAAACCATACACACAGAATTTGAATACATATACAAACACAAAACTTATCAACAGTGAAAAAAAATTATATTCTTACAAAAAATAAGCAAAACTAACTGTCTGCCCTACTCTAAAATTTTAATAGAAATGTCTTTAAAAAATTACACAGATATTGATTGATTTGTTGTTGTTGTAAATTAAATAATAATAAATAAATAACAACATCCGGCAAGAGAGTAACAAAAACTATTATTATTATTTTTTTTAATTTCTGGCTTTAGCTACTTTCAGCTATATAGCCATTAACCAAAGGGGATTATTATTATTTATACAACAACAGTACACAGTACTGCTAGGTGGTCACCCATCCAACTACAGATTGTGACTGCTGTTGCTTAACTTTATAGATTGGTCTAAGCCTGTCATTACGTTACGTCAGTCCCGGGTCAACTATTATTTTAATAAGGTATAAGAACATATTTATACATATTCAAAAATTGAATTTATCATAATACAAACTAGTAGGTATTATACAAACTAGTAGTATTTAGGAATGTCTCCATGCCGGCAACGAATATTTTCAACTAAGAATGCCGGCGCCGGCAAAATTAATATTGAAATATATTTGCCGGTGCCGGTCATTTCATTAGTAACCGGAGGTTGATGGTTACACGTAATCTGTGATAGCGTTGCGTTTATTTCGACAGATATACAACGTTTATGATTTTTAACCTATATTTATTTGATTCTTATCTATTTTATCAACTACTCATAAAAACAATAATGCCTCAATATGAAATTTTAAATTGGACAGGAATTTAACAATTTGAAGAATTAGTAGAAAAACTAGTAATTAATAATAAAAATACTTTCATTGAATTCTGGTCAACTGCTTTAATTTTGTGTAAAATCCATAAAGTTCATATAAATAAGCTATAAATATAATACCTAATGTGTAACAGGAATGATATAATCTTCGAATATGTGTAATTAAGTTCTGGGTGCCGCATTCTGTCAATATAGAATATAGATAGATGTCTTGAGACAATTAAGCTTAAATATAAGAAAGAATCCGGATGTAGTCGGTCTCATTTTTATTTGAATTTTCTTTATGATCTTCTTTCGTTCTTAATAAATGGACTTTGAGATTTATAGATTTAATGATTGTTTTATAAAAATTTGAATAAAAACATTTGGAATATTACACTTGAAATTTTTTTGAAAAATGCTTTATTTTCGTACTACTAGCGATTTATTTGTACTAGAGCGAAAAATGTCAAAACATGCTATTTTTAAATACGATTTACATGGTTTTTTTTGTAAAGATTTGTATGATTGTGTTCGTAAAGATTTATATTTTATGCAAGATATGCAGTTTTATCGCAAAGTTTTTTCTTCTGCGCAAAGTTTTTTGGTTATGATTTTTGATTGTCTTTCAGGCTTTAAGTGCGTATGAACTTCTAGTTCTTTATTCCATCCTGACAATCAAAGCTTTTGATCGTTGTTGAGGATCGTGCCCTATCTATAGCACTTTTAGCTTTGCCAGATTACGAACTGAGTTGACTCACACGTTGTAAATTGTACTAGAAATTTCGACCTATACAAAAAATACATTGAATAAATAATAAAAATATCTTCTGTTTATTTTATTCTATCGAATTAAAAATTTATAAAAATAAATAGATGGATTTATTTTAAAGATATACATGTTGGTACACAACATTATGTGATTAAATACATTCAACAATAAAATACCTTTTTCTTTTATATATAAATCATTTTTAATTTATTCTATTTCTAAATTATAAAACCGGTTTAAAACCAAGTTTCTATTGTTGAAATCAACGTAATTTATTTACTTTATATTAAAAATTTGATATGTATAAAGTATATATGAATCTGTAGCAGAATCAAATTGTAGCGGCTGGTGAGACCGAGAATAAGATGATAAATTAAGAAGGTGAGATGATTCTGGATAAAAATACTGATTTCATTTATTTATGTTATATGGAAATATAACATAAATTTGTCACCAAATTAGCAAAGAGTAACATCTCCTCAGAGAATCATTACAACTAGCTAATTCATACTGATGATGACTACTTTGTAGTCGAAATACGTATTTATAAAATACAAAATATTTTGATCTAGGAAATTGGGGCAAAAAATCGAAATTTTATTAGAAAAATTTTATTCACTTTGAACAGTTTGAGGAACATGACTAATGATCCATGCAGGTCGGATGAAGTTCCACAAGATGTTGGATGATAGTTGTGAACCGCTGCCGGTTAGGGCTAATGTGGTCTAGTGGATGGTACAATAATTTAAAAATTAATTTAAGCCAGTTAAATGTTCTCTAAAAGTGTCCAGTGTATGAAGTCGAAGATAATCACATAATTGCATGCACAAACCAAGCAATTAATATAACTAACTCATGTGGAAAAAACATCTCCAATTTTTCTGAAAAAATTTACATTTCCTTTCAACAATGTCAAATCAACATCAACAAAATAGTTTATGGTACCTTAATGAAAACTACATCCAATATTCAAATGGAACAAGTTTTGTACAACTCTATGAAGATCACACAACTATCAAATATATCAGACTTCGACGTATTACAAATGCAAAATATGGAAAATACCAACAGCCTGGAACTACTTAAAATTCAACACTTTTCACACATAGGACTTAATGTAACAATATTAATCATGCTTGTTATTTGCAGTTTATTGTATATCATGTATAGGAGATATTCAACTTCAAAACTCAAGACATCGCCAGCCCCTTCAGCTCCTGCAACATCGGAATCTACTCAACCACCGGAGATACCGTTCGTTAACCAAAATTGGATGGTTAAACTCCCTTCTTAAGGACGGAGGAGTCATGTATTCCAACATAGCACAGCAATAATGTAAATTACAGGTGTTGTTCACGTTTTGCTTAGCCAGCAAACATCAAACTAACATCCGTTGACGACACGAAATAGCCAACACAAGTGAATATTCTAGAACATTATTATTCAATATAAATTGAGACATTTCATTCTTATAATCAATTAATAGTTTTGACTTGAGCTCGCTATACATTCCATGACGTCACTGCATGTAATTAGTGTACAATAATTGTATGTAAAATTATATTGTTAATTATCATTGTTAATCAAATATTAAACTTTGTGATTTTATTAAATGTTTGTAAATTAATTTAAAATAATAAAGATTGTTTTTTTTAACACTCTTCGACGACTCAAAATATAATTTATATATCTATATATCTATATATCTATATATCTATATATCTATATATATATATATCTATATATCTATATATCTATATATCTATATATAGATATATCTATATATCTATATATCTATATATAGATATATAGATATATAGATATATAGATATATAGATATATATATATAATATATTTATTAAAATAATATATACATTATATATAAATGATATAACAATCAAATCCGCTTAAAAAATAATCTGAAAATAATGAGCCTCTACAATATATTACAAATTACACAAAATAATGATGAATAAATAAAAATATTTTAAAATCATACATTTTGTATGATTTTAAGAAACAATATCAGCGCAAGATAAAAATCATGAATTAATTTTAATGTACAATATATATTGTTATTGTATACCAGTAGCGAAAAGGTTAATAAGTTTTTAAGTTTTTGTCGGGCAAAGAGTTTCTGCGGAATATGAATATTTGAACTGCGGAGCTAAATAAATGCTCCACTGGGGCACTGGATGGGAAAATTGTATTATATTTTAAATAAATTGATTTTATAATTGGAAAGTTGTGCAGCGAATAAAACAGAGATTTTTACCGCCAAAGTCAAAGGTCTTCGACTTCACCAGTGCCTTAATTTGTTTAAGTTTTCGGTTTATTTTAAGAATTCTTGAAGTAAATGTTAAGAAATGGCCCGAATCATTTCAGATTTCGATTGCAATTGATTCGGAAGAAGGTACGAAAGTTTCAGACTTGTTTATTAGAACCATTTTCATTATTTGAATGTCTGCAGCACTCTTTAACCAGTTCAATTTAAATTTTAAGTTTGACACAAGCTTAAATGTAGGATTTACTTTCAGCATTTGTTAAATCTGTAATTTTTGAGAACTTTATAATGTTAACGTTCTAAAATTTCAATTTATAAGGGTTCGAAATCTTATTAGTATTTTTACTTAGTATTATTACGCACAAAAGCTTAAATTTACTCTCAGTTATGGTTTTACTTTTAGTTAGGATTTACTTTCAGTATTCAACTAATGTTAAATCTGTAATTTTTAAGTTTATATTGTCAACTTTCTAAAATTTCAATTTATAAGGGTTCGGAATACGTAAGATTGCGAACCTTTATAAATTTCAAAGAGTTTGAGAAGAACCCTTGCGAAGAGTTTAGTTAGTTAATGCCTTTTTATTTATTTTAGTAATGAGAGAACATATTTCAGCACATAATTATGATCATCCTGTAATATATAAATTGCTCTCGCTAGAGGTTTTATGACATTATAATATTCTTTAACAAAATCACGTTCGATATTTTTTAATTTAAGTTTTCCAAGGCTCGTTGGACTACGAGTTAATAATTGGTAGCAGCAGATTTTAGGGACTGATGCCAAATATTCCACAATTCTGTTAATTTTTCCTTACTTGAATTATGAAAATTTAGAGATTGCGAATAGTATTTGTAATGAGGAGGAATATCAATATCCACTTAATCGTTGAAAAATTCTTTATTGTTGACTTTATTGATGTTTATACTTTCGTGTAATTGAGTATGGGCAGTTATTATACCCTTCCACCTCTCTTTTACATGAAAGTACCAATATAGTGACCTGTAACACCTATATCAAAATATTGAAATATTTATATTTAGATAAAATCTAAACCGACCAATTGTTTATTGCATTGTACAATTTGTATGATATAAAAGGAAATCACAAGTGGGGTCAAATTATAAATATTTTTTCCTTGTTATTGCCTCTCATCATTATACATTCATTACAAAAAAAACGTATGTTCCTAGGTTATGTAGATTAATAACAAGTATTTTACTCAGGGGTAGGGAGATATTCAGCCCGATAGATTGAATGGAAGTGGATGAAATATTGATTGTAAGATTTTAATACATTAAAAGTATTTATTGAAATTCTCTGAAAAAAAGGCTCAGTAACTAACGCAACCGCTACCGCCAGTCAGGTAGCTTGAACTGTAACCGAAAGAGCAGGAAGGACGACAAAAACGTTGCTAGCTATACTAGTTTGAGACATTCTTCGTTAATTGAATGATTTAGTTCTAATATAGTAATTATTGAAAAATAAATTTTTTTTAAATCTTTATGTGCATTGAAAAATCCCTACGAATATGCTATTAGAAAATAATATTTTTGTGTTTTTGTTGCTTTTATACTTTGTACGATTCAAATACAAAAGTATGCAAAATTTACTCAATTGACACTAAGTGTTTCTATTTTATTTCCATTTAATACAAATCAATCAATACGTATATTGATTTAAGATTACAGATAATCGAATTAAATAAAAACGGATGTATTTAACTTTTGTTGAATTCAATGATTTTGTAATAATGGCCTTCAGGTCAAATGATAATTTTATGTTATTTTATTTTCACTTTATATAAGACAAATATATATTTTTACATGTTAATATTTAGAAACAATCACGCAGGTGTACGTACAATAAATGTTGTTTACGTTGATTGACCAGATATAACTTGCTTACACGAATTTTTTTTATTAACTAGGCGTGTGCTTATTTGATGGAATTTGTGTTTTAAAACAATGAGCTAGAGACTCGAAATTTTCGACATAGTTTCGAATTTGATAACAACGCAATATTTTGAAATAATATATTAAACTAATTTAATTTAAAAATTTTCATTTAATAGTATGTTTTACAAATAATGCCGGTTCCGGCAAAATTATTATTTTTATATAATCTGGAGCTTGTGTGCTACACTTTATTCCCAAGAAAAATATTAACTTGTTCTAACAAATCCATGGATTGTGTCATCCCACGCTCTAATTAATTTCTTGAATCAAACGAGGTAATAACTTTGATGCACCTCGCCCACAAACTTGAGCGACACTAGCAGCCAAATCTGCAGCCTTTTGCAAAAAGTGAGTTGATTATAATACTGCTGTTCTACTTAGTTGTTCTACCGTTCTACTAAAAGAATTTTTGTGTGTGTTCTTTGTAAGTGTTTGCTCTAAAAGTTCAGTTTATTATAAATCGACCCTCCTCCCTTTTGAATTCAGGTTTTATGTAAAAATTATTGGGTCACCACTCCATGTGCCATTTTAATTAGGAACACATTTATCTTGAACACTACTAAACCAATTTTCATGAAACTACCTAAGTTGTAAGGCATATAAATCTAATTAAAAAAATCAACATAACACTAATACAGTATGTGTTTTTTGATTCGTAACAATGGCAAAATTTTAAGCGGAGATTTATAAATTGTGGGATTTAATAAGGTTTTTATTTTTATCTTATAAAAATAAATACATATTTATGTTCAATTAAAAGAGTTTTAAGTATAGATCAGGAAATTGAAACACCTGCCAAATTTCAATATTCTAGATCTATGTTAACTATCATCATGAGTGGTCAATGAAAAGTATAATTAAAATTGACGAATTTCTAAATAAATTTATTTTTTGTATACGACGCACTTATTAAATAATTTACAATGTGGTACAAATTGAAGATTCAAGGCACCATGAAATAAATTATTTTATTAATATACAAAATAATTTCTCACAATAAAACATATTTTGTTTTTGTTAAAAAAATTCACATAAATGTATGACTTATTAACACGACGTGCTCTGCTTTGGTGCTGTTTAATTGTATATTCCAGTTGTTTGCTTATGCAAAGATTATATTAAGGTGAATCTGTAATTGTTTAGTCACCACTTGTGCATTAAAAAATGTGCGTGTATGGCAGTATCGTCCGCATGAAGAGGATTGGTTGTAACTGTGAACCCTGTGGGACCCCTGGTTGTTCTTATTTTTGAATGTCTTTTGTTTATCATTAGGATGCATTTTTTGTTTTATAGGTAAAATTCCAACACTCCGATGAACACCAGTGACAGACTGTAGTTTATAAGTTTGTATATAACGCCATCTACCCAAACCGTATCGAATGCTTTTTCAATATCTAGGAGGGCCATGGAAACCATTATTTTTGCTGAATTTTTGATGATAGCATCAGAAATTCTTGTCATTTGCATATTAGTTTTGTGTTATGCCCGAAAACCTAAATTTTCTTAATCCAAGATGTTGTTTTGTTACAGATGAATTAGTCTGTAAAGTATAATTTCTCTCTCGTGTTTAGCCTACAGTCTTATTTTTTAGGTAAATTGTATATTGTATTGTGTCTTCAGTAGAAGATTTTTTGTCGTTTTGTTGAATTACTTCAATTGAATCAGCATTGAGATTTGTTGTTTATTCGTCTGTCATATATGCTCAGTTGTTTTGTAAAGTAATGGGATCTGTACTGTTTTGTTTTTTTAGGGCCTTCATAATCCGCCATAGTGCTTTTTTATTGTTTTTAGTGTGCTTTTCTCTGCTGATTTATTTGAAGTTTGCTTTTATTCCTGGTTGCCCTGATTTATCTATTGATGTCCATTTTTTTGCTTCATTATAGTACTTTTAGTATATTTTCCGTAGCTTGTTTCGTGTTCTTATCACGCTATTTATGTCACTGCCTAGGTCAAGTTTTGCTTTATTTCTTTTTATGTGTGTTTTTGTCGTTACGTCAAACGTTATGCGTGTTTATAGTACTTTCTGCTTGAGTGGTTTTTTATTTTTATTTTTTTATGTTTATGTTTATGTTTTTATTTAATTTTTTTTTGTCCTAATCTGCATTTTAATAAGATGTTACTGTTTTAATTAAAATTTCTTTGTGCTGGTTTTTCAATGTAAATTTAACTGGGTTGGTTTCAGATGATAGTTGGGTTTGCAATATGGGCTAAGTTTCGCTGTTTGTAGTTTTTTACTACTATGCCAATGTACGTGCATATGATTGCTAGATCATTGTTTATAGTACGAGTAAAAAGTAGTTGACATTTGTGATATGACTATGATATGGAAGGTATGGCGACTATAGTTAATATTATCTATTATGGTTTTTATTCACTACGCCAGTCAGTGCTTAAGGTCTTTGTCACTGAAAATGTTACACGGATTGTTATGTTATTTTCTGTGCTTGTTCGGTTTAGTATTTCGATTTTTTGTGAGGTATTTCGTTACTCATTACTACAACCAGTCCTTTTCCATGTGCAGTACGACTACGTCGAAGTATTTAATATTTGATTTTGTTTTGATACCAGGTGTAAGTTGCGTCTCGTTAAGTGTCATTATGCCGATTTTTATCTTTTTCTAGGCAATATTTCTTGTAGTTTCGATCCTAGTCCACAATCATTTTATGAACCTACATTTATGGATGGCATGATTATCTTTAAAAATTATATTTCTAGAAATTTTTGAGTAATATAAATTTTTGAATTCGTTTGTGCATTCTCTCAATTTTGAATTTAGTTCTTTAACCAACGTGATCATCCTTTCAATGCTGATTAAAGTCTTCGCGAATTCTGTAGTCAATCCATTTTTAGTGATTTTGTTGTGAAGTGATAGTTGTGAAGTTGTTGATGGGGTGGTTGCTGTTGTCGTTGTAGTTGGGTAATGTAATTATTCTGTTTTTGAGCACAGGTTCGATTGTGGTAGTGGTGCTTTTACAAACCTTGATTGCTTTTTGATTGTCCATTTTGGTTATTTGTTAATGTTGTTTATCTTTCCGTAGTGTCGTTTGTGTTGTTTCTGTTAGTTTAGTGTTGTTTTTTTTCGTTGTACACTGGACATTCTTTGTGAAAAGAGAGATGATTTCCTCCACAGTTTACACATTTAATTTTTTTTTTGTAGCTCCATGGTTACTTTCAAAAACCTTGCGCATGTGATATTCAGGAGAGATTCTGCGCATTTAAGGCATGCTGAATACATTACCCTGCATTTGACAACGTCGGCACTGAATAATATCAGAAATGTTTCGTCGAAATTAAATCCGACTTTTGTGTGATATACATATTGGACGTTTTCGTTTAATTATTTTATGATGAGTGAATTGTTCATTATTACGAGGAACAATCCAATCGCCTTTATGTGTTTTTAATTTGTATATATTGTGTGTTTTGATTTTCTATTTTTCTAGGTAGAAAAAATATGAGCGGGTAGGAGAATTGATTCTAAGGAAGATAGCATTTTTCTTGGAATTTCATCGCGAACCTAACGCAATAAAAATCTTGAAAAAAGTTAAATAAATAAAATCCGGACCGACCAATTCAACAAGTATTCCAGTATTAGCTAGGTCGGTGAAGAATCTACCAGAAATATATTAGCGTGTACATTTATTTTAACAATCGTTCAATGAATTAAAAAATTGCAGATTTAGTAAATTTGAGAAAAAAAAAGTTTTTTTCGTCGTAAGCGGTTGCACAGTTGTAAAAAGGTATTAACTCACATTTAGCTCAGTTTCGAAAAATAATAAAGTCATTAAATTACAAATTTTTAGCGATGGCATTTTATATAAAAATTAAAAATTTTAAATAAATGTGGATCATAGTAAAACTCTTAACAAAGGAATAGAGATCCGAAGAAATTCTCTACGATATCGAATAGCTGTAGAAGAACGCTTTTATGAAAACAACTTATAACAAAAATAGAAATTTTACTACTTTAATACAAATTTAAAATAAATAAACTACAAATTTCTAATTTAACTTTTCCCGATTCGAACTCAAGTTTTCGCTTTATTAGTAAAAAACTGTTTTTTTTCAATTTTACGAATTTTTACGTTTGCCAATAAAAATTCCGGAAAAAAAATCTTCCATGGAACTAATTCTTCTATACGCTCATATTTTTTTACTGTCTTCAATTGTCTGGGCGATTGCGAATCTGTAGATAGATTGGACTATATTCCATTATTGGAAATCCTTGTACTTTTTCGATTTTTTGGATAATTTCATAATTAAATCAATGTAGACGTTATGTAGTTGAGTGACATAGGTCGGCGACATGGTTTACAGATGCCCTTTTGTGCGCTAATTTTTTTCCATTAACAAAGTTTTGCAAAGGGGGTCAAGATATGGGCTATGCGATAGCTGAATCAAAATTCCTTTTCAAGTTTGGTGATTTTAGGCATCAAAGCTTTGTGTTATTTGACGATGTCGTGGTGGAACAATACACGCATTCTATTGAGCAATTACGCGTCTTTTGAATTGCTTCCTGTAATCTGGCCAATGGCTTACTGTAAAGTTCTGAAACAACCGTTTGGGTAGATCCAAAATCCGCCAATCCAAGCTTTGAAGTCGTACTATCCTTCAACTAAAATCAGTTTTATTTAACGTTCTTTTACTTTATTAATTTTCCATCGCTCATTATTAATATTCTGAAAAATATCCCCATTTTACTGTGTTTTAATATTAATTTACAATATCGCATATTTTGATACATGTTAATTACATTTCAATTCATGTGGTATCCATAAACATCGATTTATTATATCCAGCCTTTATCAAATCTTTCAAAACTATTTGATGGTAGATGTCTAGTGTGTCAGTAACACGTCAGGAGGAGCGAGGCAAATATTTTACATCCAAATTTCCACGACGGAAACGTTAAAAGTAATGCTACCATATCCTCTGCGTAAACAGCACACATTTCTCTGCATATTTGTGAAGATTTATAGCTTTTTCTATAATGAAATAATGTCACTTTGCGTTTTTCTTGAGAAATTTCACTCATTTTTAAACGTATATAACTTTTAATTCAAACAATGCTTGTGTTTGTATTCTAAAACCTTCTATCTAAAAAGTAATTTTAAATCAAACCTTTCAAACGCCCGTTTGGAATAGTTTTATTTTAAATAAGTAGTTTTCGATATACTACCGTAATTACTATCTACTGTAAAAAATCGAAAAATACTTTTTAGATAATCGATTAATATGAAAAAAATTCCTGTTTTGAGGTATCTTGATGAAATTTTGTGATTTTTGGTGATTTTTTTCCCGTAAACTTGGTTGAATATTAAAAATACTTTTCATCCTTATGTTTTTTAGCACCTCGTATAAAATATAAGTTACAAAATTATTAAGTTATCAAATAAAACTTTATTTATTTATTACAAATTTTTAAGAACATTTAGTTTTACAATAATTATATTTACTACTCTAGTACATTCAATAAGCTAACATATGTCAAAACTTATGAACATAAAAGACTTTACAATAATTAGATCTACTATACTTGGACATTTTTTAAGCGAACATATGTCAAAACTTATGAATATAAAAGACATCACATTATTATAAGTGTGCAAAAATGATGTTGTTTGTTTGTCTTTTATCATCAGTCAGTATTGTGGTTCGATAGTAAATTATGTAACTTATAAAAATTTAAAGAACTTTCAGTATTGAATAAATTTTATATTTTTTGCGTATCCACAATTTATTTAAATTAATTAAATTAATTTACTAACGATCACTTTAAATTGTATGTCATCATCTGACATAAAAGATAAAATAAATTATGGATACGCAATATATAACAAAATATTATTTATTTATCATGAATTACAAAATAAAGCTCAACACCATTAAAAAACACGTACAGCGTTAAATATCTACTAAAAAGTCTGCTACCTTTTATATTATATTATACTTGTCACTGGGAAAATATACTGATTGTGAAGTTACTTTGATATAATTCAAGTAAATGTATAGCACGTTAAGCCTGAATTGCGTTGGATTTTTAGTTTTTAAAATGGGGGAAATTTTCTTAACAGGTTGCTAAGTCAAAACAATTTCTTGGCAGTTCTGATCGGTATTTATTTCATATTTTCAGAGAAGGCTTGTTTTAAACAAGCCACTAACTACTAATACCAAAATAAAACTAAAAGTAATACCAAGTATTGAACTTGGTATTATTTTTAGTGTTACGAGTATTACCAAAAAGTATTAAACTTGAAACTAGAAACTTTTGATCTGAACTTGCTGCTGCTGTCAAAGTTGTAATTCTATTATTCTAGTTCAATAAAGTTTTTCTCAAGAATTCAAATATCACATTGGCATCTCGTTAAATTTTTAAAACCAATCCTTGGCATGTGGGCTTAGCAAATATGAAATAAATGTAAATACTACTCACTTTACATTTAGTTCAAGTATTCTTTTTTTTAAAACAGTCTTTTAAGAGTATACAAGATATTAATTCAGTGAAAATTTTATAGAATCTAACTTGATATTTGATTTATATTTCAAATAATATATTGTACTAAAATAAGAAAATATTTTTGTTTCATAAACGAAACTCTTTATTTTATGTTCTTTTATTTTTCTAAATTTATTATTTTTCTCCATATTTTTAAATTGGTTATTAAATTAATTATAAACTTTGATGGTGTCCCGGAAGTCCTGTGACGGCCATCTTTATTGTTTTATTGATAATACTAAAACTCAATAAAAACCAAACAATAAAGAAGAAAATTAGTTATCAAACAAAGCACTGAATTATTTTCTTTGCCATTATTATATTTAGATTTTATACCCTCCGTACCATCAAATTTAACGTTATAGATTAAGTTTAAAATATTATTTCATATTGTTAGAATATACTTATATATAGACGTATTCACGTAACTCTTACGGCGTATTAAAAAAACAGTTGGATTTTATTTTGATTGAAATTTTTTTAATATATGCTCGATTAAATAAAAGAAACCCACCGAGCTGAATCTTTTATTATCATTTAAAATTAAAAAAATTATGACTTTTATGAAATACTTCATAATTTCCCTCCGTTAAAGGGCTTGATTTAATAAAGAAAATTAAATGTGGAAAAAAATTGAAGAACATAAATCGTGTATTTTATATTATTAAACATTATGAAAAATCCCGATGTCGCATTCATTTTTAGTTAATTGATTATACTTTAATTTGTTAGTATATAAATTACTTATTTAAATTATTATTATTATTTCTATTTAATTTAACAAAACTAAAAATAATTTACATTATTAATTTTTACACAGATTATCTGCCTAGTAATAAAATATTTAAATTAGTAATGATTGTGATGAATCGAATTTTTGTAATTTTAAACTTTCACAATAATTATTAATAACATGGATTTTAATATTGACTTTGGGAATTATAAATATACCATAACTATACCATAACAAATAGATCAACTATTTATTATTAAATTGGTATAAAAATAAACCTAATATGAGAATTTTATAATTATTGATGAGAACTCTAGGATTTTCGAATAAATTTCGATTTTTTTCCCCAATATATATATCATATATATATATATATATATATATATATATATATATATATATATATATATATGTATATATATATATATATATATACATATATATATATATACATATAAATATACATATATATATATATATATATATATATATATATATATATATATATATATATATATATATATATATATATATATATATATATATATATATATATATATATATATATATATATATATATATATATATACACAGTTTTACCTAATAAATCTATTTTCGGGTAAACGAACAAGACACTTCAACAACGAAAAGATATAATGAATTGAAGTGAATTTAAGTTGGTGAATGAACAAAATCGGTTTATTGGATCCATGACCGAACGTTTTCTTGTAAATTGTTTAGATTTGCCACAATTTTAGCTCGTATTTACCTTGTAAATATAAATACAATCCTACAAGCTTGTAAGTATACTCTACCATCCGTCGAGTATCTAAGCAATTAAGCATGCCAGTTGTCATTTATATATTATAGGCATAAATTTAAAATGATCTGTAATGCCATAAAAAATTATATAAAAGAATTTGAATTAGTCAAAAGACACTCTTAGTCGAATTTTTGAGGATTTCGACATACTTAGCGAATAGAAAGTGAGATAAGCCGCAATTAAACAAAGAGTTCTCTGTAATATAACACCTTTTGGTCATGGATCCATTGTCATTTAAAGTCACTTTTTCATCTTAAATATGTCACCAAAATTTCTACTTGGAATCTCTTTTCATTATTAAATTATCGTGATAACGTTACAAACTTCACAAACTTCATACTACATGCAGTTTAACATATTAAATATACGTCGAGGAAAAAAATGTAATTCTTCTTGATATAAAAAAAAATGTTATATCAAAATATTATAAGTATATATATATATATTTATATATATATATATATATATATATATATATATATATATATATATATATATATATATATATATATATATATATATATATATATATATATATATATATATATATATATATATATATATATATATATATATATATATATATATATATATATATATATATATATATATATATATATATATATATATATATATATATATATATATAAATGTTTATAGAATCCTATTCCCCATATCCGTCCGACCGATACCACGAATCACGATAACTTTAAAAAAAAAAGAGATTATGAACTGAAATTTTCGTCCTTCCAATTTTAAGTTCGTGAATAAGCAAATTGAGACAAAGACCAAAGTGGTTTTGTTTGAAACTGTTAATTAAACTTTAAATTCGTCCCAGTATCAGATCATATTTAGCATATATATTTGCAATACCTACAAATTATTATTGTATATATATCTATAACTATAGACTGGATATATAGGGTATTTTATGATTGCTAATCATTCAAAATAATTCAAACAATGGTACTTAACCATATGTCGAGTATCTAAACAAATAGCATTGTTAGTAGTGATTTCCATTTGTTATATTAAGTTCGTTTCATTGGTGTTAAAAGTTCAAATCAATTTTTAATCAAATATCTTGTCGCCTAGAGCTTAATCTATAATATTAATTTTTTTAAATGAAATAAATTATTAACTCATTAAAATTTAATCTGTATTATACATTTCTTTTTAAAATTAGTCTATTACCTACCTTTATGGGTGAAGATAATTAATTTGTATATTTATATCTTTTAATATATTGTGACTAGTATAATAAAAATCTAAACAACGAAAACTGTAGTTTAAAGTGTTATAAATTAATATAAAAATTTTAATTTATTTTTCTTATTTTAATTTTAATTTTATTTTTTTGTATAAATAGATTTCAAGATGAAAGTAAAAACTGGAATTGCAACAAGTGAAACTTTTACTCTCATTTTTTATTATTAATAAAATATTTAACTGATACGCGAAGAACGATCAACCGAACGACCGACAGAGGTATTTAATAATAATTATTTATATGTAAAAGTATTTATTAGTTCAATAAACCTGTGCAAACATGTATTAACAACAGAATGATTAAAATACATATTTTTTACCTTATAGGTAAATGAATGCAATTCAGATTCCGTACTTACATTTTTAATGGGTATAATTCACATTTGATATTTATCTATTTTTCAAAAATTATAACATTGAAGGTTCTTACTTTAAAAGAATTGAACTTTACACTAAAACTTCTTTTATATTTACTAGTACATAAGAATTCTATTTTTTCAAGAATTTAACTGCAAGAATATTCCACGTGTATTTATTTCATCTTCTAAATTTTTCTATTTTCAAACAATTGTACTTTTGTCAAATTAATTTCCATTCATTTGTTTACATTTTTAGGTTGTTAAACAAATACTGTTGTAAGTATTTGTTTGGACAATTTTTGTGGTTCGGTCGTAGATTTTCTAAAACCGTAAAAAAAAACGTATTATTTTCAGTTTTCTTAAAATAAACAGCAAATTAAAGCTTAATTGACAGGCCATCAAATCATTCCATCTTATATAATGAATTTATGAATTTAAAAACATTGATCCAAACAGTTTATCTTTTTGCTTAGCCTGAATATCTTTAATTTAAGAAAACTGTAAGTAATGTTTAAACTTGATGTATGTCGAAACGCAGTCATCAAATCTAAGAAGTGCTATGTTTTCTGAATTATTTTAAGGATTTAATTAAATTATTAGTAATACAATAAATTCCATAATGTAATACAATCAAAATCAAATCAAATGTGTAAAATAATTTAACTGCTAGACCCCACACTGACGTAACGTGATTAAAGATCTCAATTGATCACCAAGTTAAACCATGAGACACATTCAGTACTTGGATGGGTAACCACTAAGGCATGCTGTGTGCTATTGTAGTAAAGAATACTACTCACAGCAGTATGACCTAAGTAGTTGAAAAGTGACTTAAAATATAAAAAAATGTAACTGCTCTTAACACTCATGGAAATTTGCTGTTTTTTATTTACAATTGATTTTATTCGGATCGTTTATATTTATCAAAATTTACACTCTCTTTTGTACAGCTATAGTGACGGTGGCTGTTCGCTACATAATTATGCCTTGCTCAATTTTAATGCTTGGAACAAATGTATGATTCTAAGGTAAAATTTTCCACTTTTTGGTGCTATTAACTTTATGATACAAGTTCAATTTAAAAAGAATAGAATATTTCGAAAAACTCTCTTCTTCATCCTAACCGCTGGTATCTTGTGACGCGGACATGGGATTTTACGAGACCTTTTAGGACACTTTTGGAATGTCAAAACAAATATATTTAAATATATTTAAGTTTATAATGTTAGTTTTGCTTTCCCTGTTTCTTCTATTTCATTGTAATTGACGCAATTATTTTTTCAAAAAAACCTTTTCAAACTTTCTAACCGTTGCAAAACTATAACGAGTAAGTGGAAAAAATAATTTGTCGAATGGGTAAATCAGTTTAATTTTCCCATTTTATAAAACCATTTTACACTGTTGGCAGAAAATCGAATTTCCTACCTTGCATAAAAAAAAGATCGTATTTTGACTATATAGGAAGGGTGTAATGTATAAAAAAACTATTGCAAAAAACTGCATCTTCGTAGCTTGTATTGAAAAAATTTGTTATTTTTTCCACTTTATACTATAAGAAAAGCGGGTAGGGAAAAATACAAATTTATCATGCGCTTTTATTATTGCACATCGAATGCAAAAAATGGCATCTCTATATGATGTCGTTTAATTAATCAATAAATTTCTTCTGGCTTTCCCGGTTTTTGAAAAAAATTGCATTTAAAACTATCTCTTAAATTAGACAAAATTTCACAAAATGTGAAAATTTCATTGAGATCGGTTTAGAAGATTACTGCGAACCTATATCGATTCAAGGGAATTTTAAAAAATATATTAGGATATAGATTATATTACATAATTGAAAATCTAACATGATATTCGTTCAGTTAAAATAAGAATTTTGTCATATATATATATCAAGAACTTCGAATGTAATAGGGTAGAATAGAACTTAAGGATTTAGGTGTGGCCACCAGAGTGACTTTTTGAATATTTTTTATTGGTGGTAATTAAATTTATTTTGCGAAACAAATTATGCAGAGGTGTGACATCATCTTTAAAGTGTTACGAACGCTTTCAGAGATGTTCCATGATGGAATGGAAATCAGGAAATCAGAAATCACGAAATTTACTAGATGAACTCGGACTGGTATGTCTTAGAATAAACAGAAAGAGTACAGATCAGTTAAAAACTCGAAAAGAGACTCCTGTAGAGAATTCTATGGAAACATTATTGCGATGCTCGTTTTCTTTAGGGTGAAAAGGTAATATTTAAAAATAATACTTCAAAACTTGGTTGTATGGTAGTTGGACGATCACTAACGTGGTCAAAAACTACGACGTATTTTTATCTCAACGCATTTCCCTGGTTTTACCATGGGAAAACGAGATCAACACAGGTGTGATGGAAGGGAGAGAAATAGAGTGAACAGGGCTAAAGCAAAACTTATCGTAAATACTAAGAACGTGAAATGGCCGGGGTGCATTTGGATCCTTAAGCCTCCGCACACTGGTGGAATTTTTTCGGCTCTTAGAAATGTGTTTAGACATAATAGCCGGAAGGCTCACGGAGTTCTTAAAAACTTGGATTATATTATAAACTGGACAATATAATATTTTTGGGCTATGTTAAACCCAGCTTTAGGCAATAAACCCGGGAAATGGGAAAAATCTGGCGTGGTTTTCATATATATCATAAATATATATCTATATATATATATACATGTATAAATACACATACAAATAAGTTCAAAGCTCAAATTGATTGTCACAATTTAAAATTTAATATCAAAAATAAAAGCCCTAAAAATCAGCGTCAATATTTTTTAAAATATGAAATAAGCTCAAACTTATGCTGATTACCAATTAGTAAACAGGACTGGAATACTCTCGGATTGTCAAATGTTAAAAGTTGTTTCATCCCAGAGCTCTTTCCATTGGTTTTATGCAACATGGAAAATACCATTAAAGGTTTAAAAACTTTTTTGAACCAAAAAACTTTTCACTGATGTCAAAAAACTTTTTTCATGGGTTTTCATGTCTTCCACAATCGTGAGGCAACGACCGTTTTTTTTGTACCTATGAGTTTCAAAAATTTTTGGGTTCTTTAGCCTTTTTACAACATTTATAGAATAAATTATTATTTATAAACGAATCACTGAAATTATTATAATGCTATTACGTCATGGAGCGGTTTTAATTTTATCACTTTTAAGGTGCTCATAATTAATTTAAAAACAATTTTTAGAAGTTTTTTGCTCTATCAATATTAGGTATTAAAACAAACACAATAAGACAATTATTTTAAAATGGGATTTAGAAATTGTATAGAATTAAATCAAATTGTGTAATGACAGTCAAATTACAATTATTGTCTAATCTCCGAACTTTTAAATATAAAAATACACTGTTGTCTTCTTTACCATGACCAAAGAAGATAAACGTGATATAAAATCTTTTTTAGTCATGGTAAAATTGTTAAACCCTCCATTTGGCTTCTGGAACAGTAAATGATAATTTTTTGATGCTGGTGAATAATTGATGATATGGTTCGTTCCCTACAAAAAGAAAAAGGATAATTACTCATTGGAAATTCTACCGTATAGAGGAAAATGATTTAAGAAGAAGAAAACTCCTTAAACAAATATTAATTGATTTACTAGTATTATTATATTGAATTCATATAGCTTGAGTAGGTACGGTCTATAACAAGCCACGTCCCGGCGTTTTTTAGACGACGATTCACTTGTATTTCTTTTTCAGTCTTTTCAAATTCTAGCCATTAAATTATTGCTTAAGCCATTTTTTGTATTGTGATACCTAATGACCAAAAATTATTTTCATCATGAAGTTCGTCTCCGATCAAAGGCCGCTTAAAATACAACCTGAATTTCAAATTATTTTCTGAATACAAGCTGGTATTAAAAGATAGAAATCGGTTATAAACATGGATTTTTTCTGAATTCTTGCAACATGAAATGCGTATTGTCAAAATATGATGCAAGGGCATAATTTTTTACAATTTTTTTTTTTGTATTATATTATGTCCGTCCAATGTGTGATCCAATTAACATACGAATTAACAACATCAATTAGACAAACAGAAACCGGTGAAGAAGAAACTAAATAAAACTTGTCATAAATGTTAAGTTTACACTTCAAAACATATTTGCCCATTACGAAATCCTATGGGCTAAGACCTATCATAATACTTATCGACCTTATTATTCTCTAATCCGAAAAATTAACCTTAATTATTATTTATGAGTTATCTATCTATAAAAGAATATATGAAACATATCTATAAAATAATATATGAAGCCCGCCCGACCATTATATATAACCAATTTGCTTAATTTGTTGCCTAGTATTGAAAATAATCAAAATCACCAAAAATCAATGCTTGATGACAAGCCACCAAGTACCAAAAAGAAACGCTCAAATAACGTAGAAAATCGTTATATATAGACAATATTACTTGTCGATTAGCAAAATTCTGGTTGGAGGTGCTGGAATTATGTTTTTCTTAAATGGCAAGGAATAGTTTTTGATAGCTTAAAAATAGTTCCGGTCATTAAGACCAGAATATTACCCTCATTTAATGGTGACATTGGTTGTGTTTGGCAAAAAACAGCGATTGTAAGCGCATGTAAGCGAAATTGCGATTCCTAAGCAGTAAGCGCTGCCACTGCAAAAATAGCTATTTATTTTTCTTTAGGACGCTAAGTTGGCTTTGAAAGGTAACTATTTCAACCTAACTTAATATATGTTTGTAAATATATTTGTATTTGTAAATTATCCAAATTAAAACATCATATTCCACATTTCCGTACATATATCTGAATATATTTTGGGTTGACATTATTATTACACAAAACCGTAAACTAAACAACAATAATATTCCACACGAGAATAATAAATTTATAGATATTATACTGGTAGTTACAAACTGATTTCAAAACACACAAAATAACGAAACAAAATGGCGGATTGTGACAGCTCTTGTGATAACTATATAGTTTGTTTCTCAGCACTAGCAAGCGTGTTTTACTGGCAAACACAACCAAATATTACATGGTTAACAATGCTGCTAAATAATATAAATATTTATTTTATTTTTGAATCAAACTTCTCGATTTGTTTTTCATAAAAACCTTGAATAAATTGAAAGAATATGACTCAAAGAATTTGAAAAATATAGGTGGTCTATTTCCTCCTTGTCAGAAATATGCAGTTGCCAGGTGTAAACGTGTGAGCAAGTGTTATTAATGTCGTGTGAACTTCTCCCGAAGAACGCTTACGAGATATGTTAATCACCGAGGAAGTAAAATGCTGGGGCGGACCAGAATTAGCAACTACAACTACTTCCTTGTAAATAGGAGTTAGCTTTTGATAGGTTAAGAGAGTAAAATCCTATAGAAAAATACGCCAGTTCGGAAGCGAAGATGATGAAGAAATTCATTCCAAACTAGAAATGCAGAGAACTATTACTACATCCCTCTTATTCAGAGTGAACTTATTCACGAATCCAAAAATACACTTAACCGAACAAATGAAATTAATAAGACTTTTGGTATGAAAACAAGGACTGGAATTGAATTTTGAAATATTAGATATCAACGTCACAGGTTGAAAGAAGTTTTCAGTGATAAGATGTTTTTTATGTTTAAAAACCGAATTAAAAATGACTAAACTAAGAAAATGCGTATCAAATATAAACAATAGGCTTTTTTAAATTTATAGATGATTAACCTGTTCAAACATTATTATTCCGATCAAACATGACATTTTTCATGGAAGAGGCTTGGGAAAATGAAAAAAACTTTCTTGTTTTTTCTTTGAAAGACTTTAGCCATCTTCATTATAAACTAATAACAGTCAGAAGAATGCATTCTGTATAACTATATAGAATATTGAAAGAATTGACCTCGTAGTTTTAATAGACAATTAAAATAAACAACACATTCAGAGTATTATTTCTAACAGACGGACAGGGAATAAAAGGGATGGGGTAATAGTCTTCTGCAATCCACATTTGATGAAGGAATTGACATCTTTGCCCCCGAACTGGTGGCTGTTTCTATAGGGTTGCTATCAAGATCTAACTCTTATTTGCAATGAAACAGTTGTAGTTGCTAATTCTAGTTCACCCCAGCATTTTACTTCATCGGTGCTCACCATACCTGGTAAGCGTTCTTCGAAAGAATTGCAAGTTCACACGAGATTATTAACACTTGAAATTAGGTCGGTTGTACAACTTCATTTGATGGAGGATCTAAGAATTAGATTTTTAGTTTGTGGTGTTCTTTATACTTGGAATAAGGATGCTTATTGTAAACTATGCAACCTCCAAAAAACGGAAACTTTGGAAAAGTTCCTATTTATTTGCTAAATTATAAGACACAGTAGGCTAACATACGAATGAGCAAGCTGTACCAATTAGGAATCTCCAAATCCTATATCAGAACTGGTACATGACTTGAATTTAGAGAAGATAAACAAAATTTTCGCTTTTTGAAATAATTTACTTAAATTCAGAACATTTATAACAAAAGAATGATTTATAAAACAAACTTATTTTGCTATCCAGTATTGCGATTATGTACTTAAAGTGTAGTTAAGTCTTGAATTTTATGTCAGATTCATTTTGTTAAAATTAAGTTACTAAGGTTAGTTATTTTGTAAATAGGCATGATAAAATCAGCGAATTTTTAAATTATTCAGTATTTTTTTCTGTAACTATGTTTTAATTTTAATAATTATTGGAATAAATATATATATATAATACCGGCAGAGAGATAAACCAATCAATGTGAAATTTTCCCTGAAAATGGTTCCCTGAACACCGGCTTTGGGTGGATACCAAATGCATATCTTAAGACGCACTGGAAATGGTAACAAATAATTCAAAACTGAAAAACTTAACTGTAAATGTGACAAATAGCCGAAAAATATCTTTTTAGAAGTTAGAAAGCGTGTTATCTGAGGGGAAAACTGACATTAAATGCAAACCACGCAAACCATTTTCCCACATTTATATATATATATATATATATATATATATATATATATATATATATATATATATAAATATAAATATAAATATATATATATATATATATATATATATATATATATAAATATAAATATATATATATATATATATATATATATATATATATATATATATATATATATATATATATATATATATATATAAATATATATATATATATATATATATATTTAGGTTAATAAAATGCTCTTTATTAAAGTAACAAATATATATTAAATTACAGTTCTTGATAGCTACCTAAACAGTGAAAATACAATTTTATAATTTTTTCCCCAATTTCCTAGATCAAATTATTTTGTATTTTATAAATGCGTATTTCGACTACAAAGTAGTCATCATCATTATGAATTAGCTAGTTGTAATGATTCTCTGAGGAGATGTTACTCGTTGCTAATTTTGCAAACTGTCAACAAATTAGCAAACCGTATCAAATTAGCAACGAGTAACATCTCCTCAGAGAATCATTACAACTACCTAATTCATACTGATGAAAATACAAATTCATATTTCTAATCATGACAAACGAAAAATATCATCAATTATCGAATTTTTTGGCAAAAAAAACATTTTCACCATGAAACTTGCTATTCAAAATGGTTGCCTCGATAACGTTTTTCCTTAATTTTTAATGGTGGGTTCAAATTACGAAGTAAAATAACCAGAGCTCCATCCTTCAATTGTAGATGTTGCGGTGGCATGCCTAGCATATCCAATGAATACAAAAACTCATTGTGGATTTGTATCACTTTTAAAAATGAAACTATCTATATTAATAATTAATAAAGTGTAAATAAAAAATAATGGGACTGAGAAATAATGATAAATTCACTATGATAATAAAATTAACGTGAGAGACACTGAAAATTGATACGTAACAAAATGTAATTACTGTAAAAAAGTTTTCTTTTCAATGAAGATAATCTTATATTTAAAAAAAAAAAAAATTATTATAATTAATAATAAATTAATGAATATTGACAACAAAAATAATGATTGTTTTCATGGAAATTCATTAAAAAATTTTAAATCATATTATTAGTCTAAAATTTAAAAAACTATCATCAAATCTTATTTTAGAACCATTTTGACTCTAAAAGGTTCTGAAATAAGATTTGATGATGGTTTTTTAAATTTTGTTTATTTGTTTCATTTAAAAAAAAATAATAACGATTGATATGCAATCAAGACATAATTTTTTTTCTTAAAGTGTATCATAAAAACGTTCCATTTTACCTAAGTAGAGGCTCACTACACACTTTTTTAAAATATTAACATAATGGATATTTTTTAATATAAATTTTATTCTTTATCACTAATAAAACTTTTAACATTAAACTTTGTTTATAAACATTTGATTATTAAGTAATCTATATGTATAAAACAAAGTCGTGTAAGTCACACCACATATAACTCAAGATCGACTAGACTGATTTTAATGATCTATTATTTTTATATTCGTCTCCACCCTTAATAGCAGTAAAACTAATAAAACATGGGAAAAACTCTACTGATTTTCCTGTTTTTTGATTTGTTCGATTGGCCATAATAATAGTAGAATAAGTAATAAAACATCGGTATAAGATACCACCCGCTCGCTTCACAGGCTAATTCAGCGTGTTTCTAATTATCTCTGAAATAGTTATCCTGATTTTGATGGGACTTTCACTGGAGGTTGCTGATGCAAAAATAAGTAACCAAGGCTACTTTATTTGCCAATATCTGTGACTCATCCACTTCGCAGGCCAATTTAATATTTATGCCTAATTATCTCCAAATGGGTTAATCCGATTTTGACGGGATCTGTGGTAGGTACCTTCTAAAGTGCTACCTATGCTACTTTTTTAGCTGTTACCCGACCGCTTGGCTGGAGAATTTAAACTGGATCTATATAAATTTCAAACTTTTGGCCTAATTTCCTATATCAAACATATTTTTTATTTTATAAGTACTTATTTTGACTACAAAGAAGTCATCATCAGTATGACCGCTTCGCTAGAAAATTTAAACTGGATTTATATAAATTTCAAATTTTTGGCCTAATTTTCTATATCAAAAATATTTTTTATTTTATAAATACGTATTTTGACTACAAAGTAGTCATCATCAGTATGAATTCGCTAGTCATAACAATTCTCTGGGATGTTACACGCTACTAATATGGTGACGGTTTGCACAAACGTATTTTGATATATAATTTATACTTATCATTTCTACCTATAACCTAACAGCTTCGATCACGTGTTTAGAGTTCGGCCAATGGTATTGAAGTATTGGACCACATGATTTTGACAGTAAAAAATCTCAAAATAAAAATTGAACTTACTCAGCTTTAACCCCTGACAAGCACACTTTGTACAAATGTACTGTCGAGGTGTGTGCTTGTAATATACTGTTTAGATGTGTGCTTGTCAGTGCTTAAATGAATTATGAAGTTAAATAATTTTAATTTCAAATATATAGATTTCAAAATTAAAGTTGAATTATAAAAATTGAAAGTTGCACAGCCAAAAATGAATTATGGAGTTAAATAAATTTAAAACTAATCCGATACTTATACGACACGTAGAACGAAGCTAGAGGTTTATTTAAGTGATAGTATAGTCCGTGCCCGACATTTCATACATACAACTTATAATTAGGCATACGTGCTCTATAATATATAAAAGGAAACCATGATAGATACACTGATTGATATATAAATGCATATCTGATATCTCTACACAAATTAGATTCAACTGGAGCACTCAGGCAGTTATTACGACATAGACATTCGAAAACTGTTGAAGTTGGGTACATAGATAGTAGTTATGATGTTGGTATCCACAAAAAGGGATCTGAGCTATGTGCTAATTTTCAAAATTCAACACCTAATATGGTGAAATATAGGTTATAAATTAATATGCAAAAATTTTGTAAGATGGGTAAATCCGGTATATTAGTTCGAAAATTTGCGGGATTACCCTTATCAAACAATAAATAAATGTGTTTCGTAAAATAAAAACTAATATGGATGCCGTTTTGAAGGTTTTAATGTCATTGAAGGTCTGAATGTAATAAATTTTAAAATTTATTACACTTTCATCAGAAATATTAAAAAAAAATGTCTATATTTATTATTTATTGTCTCTAAGTTTGACTATTTTCTTTGAAAGCTGGTCATCTTGGACTATTTTTATCAAATACAGCTAAGATCGTTTCCGAATAATTCATCTTTTTTTATGTTGTCGCAGAACAAAGGCACATCAAACTTATAACACCCGGTCGTTAAAAAAAAGAAATTAGGAGAGTTTTAAAATTTGTATATTGTTTATTTATTCAATTTTGCAAGGGTGAAGTATGGCTACGCGTACTATGGTACAGCTAGAACACTATACAAATAAAGAACCGGACGATTACGAAATTGCGGGCATCAGCTGGTTATTAATAAAAATTAAATTTGATATTGTTTTGATATCATCTTAAAAATAAGTTGCTTATATAAAAGAAAGAATATGTTCACTTTTTTTTATCACATTGCCTTTCTTATTTTTAATTTAACATAACGTAATTGTAAAAGTGATGGTCAGTACATCATAATTTATACACTTCTTTATTTTACTTCCACCTTACTGCCATTAAACTTGAAGAAAGTAGAGCTAGATTGTAGATACAATTATAATATAATGTATAAATACAATTTATAGTAATAATAACTATTAAATATAAGTTGTATGTTGCTGCTACTAAAAAATAAGTGAGGGGTTATTGTATGTTCATTATTATCATAATAAAGAAACAATATGGTTCAAAAAATTTATACCGTCATATAAAAACGCCGATCATTCGCTATTGACAAATACGAAAAAAAGGTTTATACATTTTATTCTCCTTGTGTAATATTTTTGGAACTGTTTAGACGCCACTTTTGTCCATAAAAGTGATCTCCCGTGTTTATTAATTGAACTTTGTGAGATCATTCAGAGAGTAAATATAAAATGGACAAAATTATTAAATTATGTAATAAATGCTACCGAATTTCAAAAAGGGAACAGTATAATAATCCAAATGGTAACAGTATAATAACTGTTAAATTGAGGCTCAAACTAAAATATCGAAAGTTTACAATATTAAAATAATGGTTAGTACTTAATAAAATATTTTATATTAGTGAAAATATTAAAGGTGTAGCAATTTTTCATAATTAAATGATAATAATGACTATGAAAAAAATTATCAAAATGATAATGATGAATAAAATAATTTTAACACAAACAATTAGTTAGTTAATCGTAATTTACTGACATAAACGTTTTTTTGTATATGAAACAATTTGAATAGACCCCGGACTGACGTTACGTAATGACAGGCTTAGACCAATCAATAAAGTTAAGCAAAAGCAATCACAATCTGTATTTGGATGGGTAACCACCTTGCAGTACTGTGTACTGTTGTTGTATAAAAATAATAATAATAATAATCCCCTTAGGTTAATGGCTATATAGCTAAAAGATGCTGAAGCCAGAAATTAAAAAAAAAAAACAATTTGAATTTATTTCAGAAGAGACCCAATAGTACATTAATGTGCTAATAGATGGCGATTATCATTTGTCAAACTCTATTAGCACGAGCCCTATTGTATATTGACTTAACTATGTTACTCTTTTACAAAAAGCAATGCAAGGAAGAAAGTAAACAGTTTTTGTTTTCTCGCTTCGGCTGTTTCGACTATAATATATTTTTATTTAACTCTTCATGAATTATAATTTTGAAGAATAATGCTTTAATTTTACTTTAAAAGAAATCTTCTTTACAAAAATTCTACTTTTAGTTATCTTTACTATAAAATAATTTTAGCAAAATTTTATTTAAACAAAACAGTTTTTTTTTTTAATATTTAAAATTTTTTTTCTTTTTAACTTTTAATCGAACTCAATTGTTTCATATATATCTACTTTGGCACACAAAACAACGGAGGTTTTAAAATAAAAATAATTAAATCTTAAAGAAATAAAATTTACGTCAAAACTTGTTTACTACAGACTTTTGTTTGCTAATTTATCGAAATAACTTTTTAATTTTTTGTTGCATAATAATGTAACGAAGATGTTTTATACGTAATGTAATAAAGAGGTTTTATACGAAGAAAAGACAAGCTTTTAAGGCTTTTATTAAATATATATTTTTAAGTATATTTGAACCCACTGTACGCTTCCCATGTTTATATAAAATTAACGTGATATTTTTCTGACTTTTTAATCTTTGGAATAAAATAGTTTTTTGCCTTATAATATCTTATTTTATCTAGAAAGTACATGCTTTCGAATGAAAGACGAGTACCTTTGATTTGATTGTTAATCCTGAATATAATATGAAACTTGTAATTTTTAATAACTTTGGCTATACAATGTTAGCCTCACTAGGTATTTTTAAGTATTAAGTTTCTGTAATTTAAAAAGAAATTTTTCCTGATAGGAAAATTTCAACAAATGAACCGGATATACAAAAATGAGGGAAATTTGTTTCGTTAAATTTTATTTTTCTACAAATTTTAGCTATTTGAAGTCGTATTAGACCAGACCTAGTAACCAACTCCAATGGTAACATTGATTCACTTTTTATTAATTTTTTTTAGACCTTTTTACATAATAATCCATTAAAAAATCTTTTGTGAGAAATACTTTAAGGTGCAGCCGAATTTTGAAGTCTAAAGGAGAATGGTACTTCATAGCGATATGCAGTTTTTGTGAACCAACATATAATCAAAGGCTTGGTTTACAAAAATCACCTACTACATTATTAAATTGTATTAAAAATATATAATAAATCAAGTACTGCTTGTAAGTTGTACCAACATGCCAATTTAACTTTGTGTAAAAATAGCTATGACCACTTTTTTTGTTTTCTTTCCATTCTTTTACTTCCCAAAAAATGTAAAAAAGTAATATGTGCACACACACTAAACATAATTTTTTATTAGTAGGGATAAATATTATTTCATCTCCTACAAAATGTCCACAGTGTCAATAAATATTTATCATTTTGTAAGAGGCATTGGTTAAATTTACACCAGTTGAGCAATGCGTAAATTTTAATTCATCTAATTTTTTCAATATTATTATTTTAAGTAATTAAGTGTTAGTTGTTTTTGCAATTTGAATTGTTAATTTTCTAAACATGGTAAGATATAATGTTTTTTAATATTTTTAACATAATTGGTATTTTTTTAGACACCGGTTGACCTTTTGGGTATCACATAATAGAGCATACATAATGCACGCATTTATTTATATTGTTGTAAGTCAGCCGGTTTTAGCACTATTTAGTTTTGCTCCAATTTTTTATAAAAAGTAGTTTAGATATTTTATTTATACATAAAAAACTAACATTAATACCTGTGTTATTAGATTACTACCGTTATTCATCATCATTTTCAAAAAAATTATTTGTACAAATGATAATTCATTTGTATAAAATCTGTTTTAATATTATTAATGGAACTGTTAACAAAAGAAACTGATAATTGTGTAATTGTTAAAATACCGAGAATAAGGTTGATAATGTTTGAAATACTTATCATTATTAACATAAATAAAATCCATAAAATATGTAGTCTATACAACTGATGAACGGATTTAGTCATTCATGAATTTTACCTCACTTTTTCTGCCTAGAACACGCGATACCTAAAAGTTTCGTAATGTCTTAAATGAAAAAAAGACTAAACATAATTCATTCATCTATATCATACAATGCACGTAAAACACTGATTTTTGTACCCTCACTTGTATCTTCGAATGAAACACAATTTGATTTTTCTCAAAATTATGCCTTCAAACACAAGTCATGTTTCAAATTGAAAATTTTTCCGAAAACATGCACTTATTTTTTTTTAACTTTCTTCATTGGTCTTTAAACATCCACAAATTCTGTATTATACCCTTTTTTTAAAAGTGGCTTAATTCGACTCTAGGATGAAAATTAAAAAAACAAACAAACAAACAGAAAATATGTTTATGAATCTATACATGCCTTAAAAATGCACACAAATTTCCGCGCATAATTTGACAAAAATGATAAATTATTGCAATTTAAAAATGAAATAATTTACTAAAAACGTAACGTTAAATAGATATCAACAAATTTTATTGTTTTTATTTTGACATTTAATATCTTTGAATAAAGAGATTAAATGTCAAAACAAGTTGATACTATTTTTGTTTCCATATATGTATTATGATATAATGTCATAACAACCATTCCGCTTTGCAAGAAGCCTGATAAAAAATTGAAAACAATGATTAGCAAATTTATTTTATTAACTCAAACTTCACATTTTCGAGCTGCCTATAGCCTTTCCAGAATTTTAGACTTTGTACCCTATTGTTTATAATGATGTTTATCTTAAATATCATCTTTGCATTTCAATTTTCAAGCATGTTAAGAAATTTCCAAAGAAGTTGTGATGCTCATAGAATCTTTGAGTCATACGAGATAAAAGTCAGAAGTCAAAGCTGTAGTGCATTGAACAGCGACAGGAATATATGATTAGACAGTAAAATTTTGAAAACATGAATTTGATCTGAGCATGGCTAAGAGAGTCAAACAGATTTCAATTAATAATCTTCACAAGCATATCTGACTTTAAATTATGATTCATATTTTTTAAATAGATTTCAAAAATGAATCAAACTTGTGAATGGATTTTATAAAAGTCGATTTTAAATGCTCTCTCTACATGTTTAATTGTTCACATTGCAACTTTGTATTACTGGGCTTGTTTTTTATACGTTTTTTAAAACGTCCCTTTAGTTTTATACTCTCATCATTGCAAAATCAATTTAATTTACCGAGTCAAACATGTTTCAATAAAACTGTTTTTTTTTTCAAAGAGTTTGTACTTTTATTGTCCTGTTTTTTCGCAAAACCGCTGAAGGTATTTACTAGGTTAGGCTTGAATTCTGTTTTTATCTAGAAATTTTTCAATTTAAACTATTTCATAGTAAATGGAAACTTTTTACTCTTTTTTGTTTTCATCAAAATAATCTATTTAAACTTAATATAAAGTATTAAATAATTATGTAAATAATGAATGTTTTACAATACATTATATTATGTGAGTTTAATTATTTTAGATTATGTGGGCTAAAAATTAAACAAATAAGTATTTTCCTAAAATTCTAATAAATGTTTTTATATTTATTAGTTTCCCAATAGAAAGTTCTTGTAATGTGAATCCACAAAATTTTAAAAAATATGCCTATGTGTATGTATGTGCGTTCGTTTTATTTCGTCTCCATTATCTCAAGAACAAATTATGATATCAGCCGTAAAAGAAAGCAATAGATTCGATATAATACACAAATTATTGTTTTTTAGTCTTCTTATTGGAAAATTCTGTAATATCTGTTATTTTTCTTTTAAAATTTGTTGGTACCTACCTGTTGGCCTTGCCTACTTTGTCTATTCTTTAGTAAGGCATTATTAAGGCAATTAATAGATATTTAAAAAAATGTACAGTTATAATTTTTTTGTAAAATTATTACTTCTTTTAACAACAAAGTGCAGTTACATTAAAAAAATAATCGTTTTTATTTTCATCACATATTTTTGCGTGTTTATATTTGCATTAATGATAAACAAAAACATAAATATATTTTGATATCAAAGGTGTGTTTGGAATTTGTATTGATTAGATGTGCCAAATAACTTATTATATTATATACATTTATTTTTGATGGAAACTAAATACTTAATCAGTTTTCATTGAATAATCAAATTTTTCTGAAAAACTAAACTCAAAGAAGCTCATAAGACCAAATTTAGTACTTACCTTTACCTATTTGCTATTACCAGTTATATATAACTGGTAATATATATACTATAACTGTTCAATGTCGATATTCAATGTGATTACCAGTTTCGACAAAGAGCAAGGGGAGTAGTATCAAATTAAGTACTCACCCTGACCATCAGTTAGCTATAACTGTTGAATAATGGACGTCTGTAAACTTTGATAAAACGCGTGCAATATTGAATTAGTATCACATAATTTATAATTAATATTTAAAATCTATAATTGTGTGTTAATTCCATCGATGTAGAAAACACATATTTATAGACATAAACTTACGCAATATAAAAAAAAAAAAAAATAGAAATTCAGTTTCTAATTCAGTATTGCATTCGTTTTATCAAAGATTTAAGATGCATATTATTTGCCGATATTCTACAGCTATAGCCATCTCATGATCACTACTGGTAATCACATAAAATATCGACATCTAATAGTTATAGTTAACTGGTGGTCAAGTAAGAAATCGTTGTGAAAAATGTCTAAATCATCATTTTTAGTGGCTCGAATCGGCTGCTAGCTAGCAATATTACTTAAATCAAGTAATTATGACGGCCTGATAATTTGTTACAAGAATTTCAAATTTGTATTAGAACTGCCAAGTCTACCTTTAAAAATAGCTTAACAATTTCAAGCTATCAGAAAGTTACTAAAACATACTCTTCCTTTTTGCGAACTGCAAAGTGTACTGAATAAAATAAAAAGCTATTAAAACATGAACGCAAAATGGTTATGATTGATCGACTGAAAGGAGGAGGATGATTGAGCAACACATCTCTCGATAGATCAGGGTAATAATTTCAGAACTATGTAATAGTTGTAGGAAAAACTACTCCAATAAGGTTTGGTAAAGTAGAGTAAATTCTATTTACTATACTTTACCAGACTCAGCGCTCAAGGTAAAAGATTAGAGCATATTTACTAGTTAATAAAAATAAGTATAAAGAAACTAAAACCCAACTACGGAAAATCGAGCTCTGAAAAGTATAAAATAATAAAATATTCTAGTCATTCTTGTCAAAAAAAAAAACGTATTCATGCGCAAGTGTTTATGTAGATACTAAAGTTTTTGATTTTATAATATATTGGTTTTGGTTGGGATTTCGATGTAAATGGTGCTTAATGAAGACTTGGTACAGTTTTAAAACTACTGTAGGTTACGGTCATGCCAGTTTACTATTTGAATCCGTTTTAATCGTACCAATATATTTATATATATATATATATATATATATATATATATATATATATATATATATATATATATATATATATATATATATATATATATATATATATATATATATATATATATATATATATATATATATATATTTATATATATATATATATATGTTTTTGAAATGTTCGAATTGAGCTCTTTCATTACACAATACGACCGATTTGAAAGAAAACATAATATTTAACCTCCACTTTTTCTGTCCTGCCATCCATCAAATTATGTTTATTTTCATTTTATATAGCCAATAACACTCGGACTCGAAGGACACCTCAACCCTTTCATCAAACTCATTTCAATAGTTTACCTGCTATCATGGAACATCCATGCATATCGACATGCATACACATACATAGACTGCTAAAATCATAACCCATCCTTTTGGCTTTGCTGCAGTAATATGCTTGACTTACATTAAATATTATTATACTTAAATACTTATTTCATGAAAATAAAATAATTAGAATTTTTCTTGTTTTCATTGTGGTACTTGATGCATAGTAGTTAAGTAAATGCTTTCTTCCTTAATTTGTCTAACAAATTAGTAATTAGTTTCGCAACAGCAATTTATTTCACTTTCAATAAATGCACAAAAAGACATTTAAAATAAGCTTAAAATTGATTAAACTTAAAAAATAAATTGTGTTAGTAATTAACTACAAAATTAAATTTTGTATAATAATTTAAATAAAAACTATACACGTAATTAAAATAATTTTATATTATATATAATTTATTAGCATAATAATAAAGTTAAATCTGATTATATCAATAAAATCACTAATAAAATAATTTAAAAAATTTCTCATTTTTGATGTTTTATTGAAAATTTAGCAGTAAAAAACAATCTGAAATTTAATATATTTTCAGTAATGTGACACTAGGTTTTGTACAAATAACTTCAAATATAATGAACAACTTTAACATTTAAATTTTTTATAAAGGATAGAATTGTAGTATACCTAAATGAATTAATTCAGAAAACTCGATCAACATAACACATTACAATAAACAATTAGATACGAAATATTTATTAAATGATTATAAAAATCATTAAAAATAATCAACTTATGCAACTCCGAATCCAAAATTATTCAAAAGTTTACCAATTTTAAAAGTTATAAAGTTTATCAACAAAATTTTATATAAACAATATAATTTTTTTAATTATACATTAAAAGAAAAAAAAGTTTAAAAATACTACTTCCCTTCTATGGCTATCTGCTCTTTAAAAATATGATCTTTAAAAATATCAAAGGATAGCCATGGTCGCATGCCACCTGTCACTTCTGATATGTGTTGTTTAGTATAGTACAAACAACTTTTTGAAACGAAAGACGCAAAATTTTATTTTCTACAATAATGCTCTCAATACTTTTGCTTTGAAGAGTAATTTTTTTCTGAGATATCGTACAAAAATATTTTTCCAAGACGGCGCCTGAACCTCAACCGGAATTTGTACATATTCTGTGATTTTATTACATTCAGTAAGTGACTCTAGACCGTATAAATAAAATTGGATCTGAAATTAAGTGCGAGGTTAAATTCTATTTTTACTGTAGTAACAGTTCACAAAACTAACTAACTATAACTACAAGTTGAAATTTTTACCAACTTAGTGGTTTTTCAGTTTGATGATAAAATTATTTGAATTTTGTTTATCACACACAACCTAATCAAACTTGTTTTTCATTGAGTAGACTAATAACATATAATATATCTATAAATAATATTTAGAAAGCATTTCTTTAACAATAATCATATGTTATTTTTTTTATCGATTTTTATCAATAACAATATTTATAATATTGATTTGATTTGATTTAGAGATATTTTAATGTCATATGAATTACATTAAATTGATAGCTATCAAAATGTTATGTTTAAAATAAACAATAGAATTGAAATAATCATTTTCCAAATATAAACGCGGGATACAATAGATACCTTATTTAAAAAAATCTTATGTTATGATTAAAGTGATTTATGGGTCTAATATTTGAAGACTATCCACGATAATAATAAATTTTATTAAAGTTTCTATTTAACACTAAAGCCGCATATATTTTCATTCCTTATTTTACCCTCTTGGACAAACAATTCGAAAAATTTTAGTACATGCCTATATTCTAATAAGAACATATATACAACATTTCAGCGTTTTGTCTTCAATATTTTACCGCTTTTGAGAAAAAAAGATGATTTAGTATTTTTATATTCTATATTGGGTAAAAACCAATTTTCGCCGTCTATTTCCAGTTTTGGTCGATTTGAATGGTTCTTCTTAAAAATTAATCCAAAACAGTCATACTAGCCGAACAAAGTGAAAATGAATCAGTGAAGATAACAGAATAGAGTTAATTGAACTATTTTTAAGTATTACCATTAGCTAGATACTCTAAATATCTAATCTATACTGTTATAAATACTTATCATTAAAGAATAATATGTATTACAAATAAAATATTAGCTAAATTTGAACTAAAAGTGGCGAATCTAAACATTTTACGAAAAATGTTTCAAACAAAAGTTGTTTTTTCTAAAAAAACTAATATTTGTTGTATTAATTTTTTTTGTTCTTTTTCACCTACTAGCAAACCTACCTAAACGATATTGAATGTTGTGAAAAATATTTATGTTTGCAAATTTTATTTTTTAATTAATAATTTAAACAAAACAGTAAATAAATAGTAAATTTTATTATTAACTGTATAGTAGGTAGTTAACTCTCATTTAATGCAATGGTCGAAAACTAGTTAACATGTGACCGTTAATTAGATTTATGTGGACGATAACAGGAAAAATAGATAATTTCACTTTTTTCTAAAATATTAAGAAAAATCTCTAACAGAACGTCAAAAAATAGCATATTTTCTTAAAATAAGATATATTAGGTATATATTCTAAAATAATAATTATTCATAAAACGTACACTTTCTGTTTCTTTTGAAGATACACTAAACTGGACGATAAACCCAATAAACTTGAAAGTATTCGCTTAAAATCATTTTTGGAAAAAAATCCAGAAGTTTAAAAGTGTTTATTTTTCCCAATTTATATAATACAATCATTAAACTTCTCTAAATCGTATAGGCTATCGCACACGGGGGAGTGGTAGTAAAATAACTTGGACCAAAAATTGACTGCGACATCATTCGATTAATTAATACTTAATCCATTTTAAACACCATTTCAATGACAGAATACTATTTATTACTTCAAATAAAGTGTCTTTACTTCACGGTTATGGATCTGAAATATTTTTTTAAAACTTAGAAAATACTAGAAAATAACCTTTGATTGCTTATAACTTCATTGTTTTTGAATTTTAATTTAATTTTTAAGTTTTCTTATTGTTCGAGGCTAGTTTCATATTTTGATGTAAAGTATAGCCAATATAGAATCAACCCGGTCCCTTATTTGGTGGTCTAGCTTTGTGGTCGTGGTCTAAATTGCTCTAAATTAATAAAAATAATATTTAAATAAAAATCAATAATCCCTAACACATGAAATTCTTGCCAAAGTAATATTTCATAAACAAGAGGAATAATTTCAATAAAACTAATTTTAGTGAAATTTAAATAATTTCACTAAAATAAATATAAGATGACATATCAAATTTATGAATCTCTTAATGCTTGTCTGTTTAAATTAAATAAATTTGTGTAACTGTAACCATATATGAAATAATATCACTTTCACATGATGTAGGTACGTAAATGGTTCCAAGTGACAAACTTTATAAATTGATACATTTTTTAAAACTAATATGTAATTTAATACTATAATAATTATAATGTTATGCAGTACCTATTTAAAGAAAGTTATTATGGCTTACATATTAGTATTAAAAAAATTGACTTTTTTGCCGCAAATAAAATACGCTAGCCTTATCGACACTTTCAAAATGAATAAACTCTCACTATTTTCAAAAAAGTTTTGATGCATGTTTCAACTCTAGAAACATGGAAAACTCTCAATAACATTGTCAGGCTGCTGTGGATTCCCATAGTGAGACTACTCTGACATAAAAAGAAAATGGGTAGCGGATACATTAACGCGAGTTATTCCTATTGTATGATGCTCTGTGATATTGTGTATATTGATCTGGCTTCGACAAGCCCACTTTGATTATTGGGACTTAACGGGTGGCATGCGACAGGCTAAGTTGTGAATTACCAAAACTAAACCATTTAACTGCTCCTGGTTGAAACTAACCAGAGTACTGTTGAGAAGAGTAGTAGGTGTTCTGGCAAGAGGGTAGACTGTCGGTTGAACTATCACATTCATAATTTGGGAAGCTCAGACGATCTTACTTATAGGTACAAAACATCTATTCACGTCTTCATTTATAGAAATCTTTGGTGCTTAATATACAATGTTCCGGTCTGAAACTCTCATTATGGGAACAATTCCGGCGGAGAAGCTATGCGTTTTTACGTGATCGCTGGCATCGATAAGCATCAACTGCTTCTAATGGTTCTTTCATTGAACGTTGAGTCAGAAGAAATCCTAGCCTTTAGGTAACGGAGTCTTCTTAAGTTGGGTACAGTGGACAAAAAAGTCTAGTTTCAAGGAGCGTAGCTGGAATTCCTCAGTTATTATCTTCATTCAGTTTGAAATGATAGTCCTCGCATGGTTTTTGGTGTTACGATCTTTAAACTCACAATTTGGGTTCTATAAAGCATTGTTTCTCTTAAGCATCCGATATAGATAAATGAATGTCCTTATTTGTTAGTAATAGGTGTTATCGGATCTTGGTGGGTAACGAAATTCGTGTTATTAGCAAATTTTGGACTTTTTCCACATGTTATCAACAAATGTAAGAAACATGTGTTCTTTTTTGTCCGGGTATCGTTTAATACTAAATTTTCTAAATTATTCCAATCAAAATGTCCTGCCATTTTCTAAATCGTACTATGTTTCACATCTAATCTGCACGGAGACTCATATCATCACCTTTATCTAATCAGAATTTTTAAAGGCCCGTACAATTTTTATTTAAAAAAGATAACTTAAGTCAATTGTTTTTTCTATAGAATCAAATACCTAACTAATGATTTTTTCGAAAGTTAATTAATTAAATCAATACTTCCGCAATAACTTTTATGTATATATTAACGTAAGTTTCGTTAAAAATAATAAAAAACTTTAGATTTCATTCAAAAAACGGAAGTTGAATAACAATTATTAAAATACTTTTTTATAATAAATATCACATAAAGATACGAAGTAGTAATTAATAATTGCAATAATACATCTTATCTACTGTTTTTTTGGAGTATACAGTTAGTATTCTTATTTCGATTTAATATAATGTTCAAAAACATAATAATTTATTATTAGATAAGAAATTTTTGGACATTCTAATTTATTTTTAATAACATTTAATTAATTGAATCTGAAAAATTTTTATTTTATTTATTTTATTGTATAAAAGAAATAAAACAAAAAGTTTAGAGAAAAAAGAAATTGGCGATTACTAAAAAAGGAAAAAATTAGTTAAAATGTTGTATTTAAAAATAAATTAATAAATGTTTATGTATTTTCAGTTGTAATTATTTCTTGCGAAATTTATTTTTTTTTATTGGAATTGACAGTCAACTTTTTACTTTTTATCGAAACACTTTTTAATTTTTAATCCAATTTTTTTGATTATAGCTTTTTTATGATACACTTTGAAATAGGTTCATAAATACCCGCTATCTAATTGTTAATTAGTTGTGGAAAAAAACAAATTTTTTGCTCTAACTCATTATTAGGGGTTAATTAATCGTTAATTAGTTATAGAAGACAAAAATTAATCAATCTTATCTAACGTAGAAAATTGGTGTTTCAATAATAATAACGGCTAATTATCAGCATATTAAAAAAAATGGATTAAAAATAAAAAGATTTCTTCAATTCAATTTTCTACGTTAGGTAAGAGTGATTAATTTTTATTTTCCATAACTAATTAACGGATAATTATGAGTCTATTTCGAAATTAATTGGGAAAAGTTGTTTCGGTAAGTTGATATACATAAAAAAAATGTAGATATTGAAATGGGCTAAACATTATTGAAGTAGCAAGTAAACAACGTTAATCAAATCAATTAAATCGGCATTGAAGTTAAAGACACATTGGATTTGGATATTATATTCATTAATCGATTTGTTATTACTATTACCAACGTACTTTGATGATCAATCCCAAGCGAAGTAAAGTGTTAATAATTAATTGATGTCTGGTGGCTGGTCAATTATTAATTTTGGTTGCATGTGTTATCATTAAAATCACTGAAACTTTAAATTATGTATTTAAAAATAAATTATGTTCTTTGTTTATATTATATTGTTAAAACAATAGAATATAAACAATGCACTTCTAGGTTTGGTTAATATATTTTTAAATATAGACAAGCAATCATGACTCTAACTATAAAATTTTGATGTCAACACGAGTTGGCATTTGGTAAATGATAAATAAAAAGTGTAATTAAATCTAAACTAAATTATTAGCGAATTTTCTGTTGTAAAGGAATCAATGAGATTTTGGTTTATATTTTTTTCTTTTAGAAATTATACTTTCTGAGAATATTGGTAGAAAAATTTGTAAAAATCTTAATCAGAATATTTTTTAGAAAATAAAAAATATTTCCGCCGTTTTGTTTTTATATTATAATTAAAAAAGTTATATAATAACATGTTTTAATAAAGACCAAACTAGTCACTAGACACTAAAATTGTTTATTTCAAAACTGTAAACAATTAGATCACGTAGAAAGAAAAACATATTGTTTTTATCAACTAGTTAAATCTGTTAATAAATAACTTCACTGCAATTGACTAATCTTTGATAGGTGATATCTACTCTTATATACATTTAATTAAAACACTTTCCTTCAATTTAATTAGATATCTGTTTTTAGATATAAATTAATTATACTTGTTATTATACAATTTTAAGAATATTTACTTAATTTTATTTTATTTCGAAATATGTTATTTGTTTTCTAATTTAAAGCATTATTTTTTTTTTCAATTAAAAGATATTATTCTTTCTAATAGAAATTTTTTCTATTTTATAGAATAATAATCGTGTGTTACTTCCATTGCTCAGACACATAGTCTTTAACAGAGACCTCCTATATTATTATTTCAATCTTTATTCATATAGTTGCAGAACAATGCCGAGATAGGTATGGATTTGTAAAAGGGAAACAGCAGAAAACATTCCCAAGCATATTTAAAACTTTTGTTCTTACCCATGCATCGTCAGTCTAATCAATTAACCGCGTTGCTTATAATTGACAAGTTGGCGTCGCCAGGATTCTAACTCATAATCTCCCAGTTCAAGTAGTCAAATGTTCAGGCGAGTTTCACTTCTTAAACAGCATGACTGGTCAAAGATAATAGATAATATATAACCAAGTAGTATGTTACAAATTAACAATTATAAAATACACTAAATACTTAGTAAAAATACAACTGAACCCCAACAAATTATCAAAAACTTTTTTAACAAAAGTTGTATATTTTTAAGAGACCAATATGTTTTATATTTGCACTTTTCTTTCATTTGATTCATATTTTGGTCTAAGAGATGGATCATAGATTTATAAGACCAATTTGTTCATTTACGACGAATACCCCGATAGATAGATGGGCAGGGCAGTCATGTGAAAATGGAGTAATTAGATTATTCTCTGAAACCATATACTGAAGTGTTGTTAGTGTCGTTATGTTTTCTTGTATTTATAAAGTTTAGACTAAATTTAATATTCCCTCATATCTACTATACTCTGATATAAAAGGGAACACATAAAATAATGAAATAGTTTAAATTCAATCATTAGTGAAATAGTGATAAAAATAGTTTAGAAAAATTAACCTAAAAATTCGTTTTCCATGCAGCGCCTTTCCATCTTTATTTATTAGAAGAACGCAAATTCAAGCAATTTCATTATTATCTGTAATAGTTTTGGTGTTTTAGTAAAAAGAAAAATACATTTAAATTTCATCTACCTAGATTTTTTTAAATAATTTTTTATTTTTATTTTAATATAACATATTTAGTGTTAGGATTTTAGTACCGCCTCATCGCATATAAATATACAAAAAACTTTGTATTATGGTAAATTATTAAATATTATTAATTAACCATATTCATGTATATCTAAAAATTAAAAGTAAATGCACATTTATTTTATTTAGTTTTGATTATATTAATGATGGATATTACCTACTTCAATTTTATCCAATTGTAATTCAAATTATAAAAATCATATTTAATTCGGTACGTAATTTCGATGTAACTAATTACCTTTCCAAGTCGGCGATGATTACATTTGTTAGCGTAAATATGCAATTTTGTAACGTGGAATTTAAAAGGTAATTAAATGATAGACTTCATAAACCATTTTAGCAGGCTATTAACCATTCGCTGTGGTACACTCATAGACAAAATTAATGATGACATTATAAGATCATAATTTCAAATAAGTTCTTTGGATTTCAGAAGAGATCCGCATCATAGTGTTTCTTAAACAATAAAGTACAAAATAATATCATAGACTGCTCCCAAATGTTGGAAAAAATAAATCTTTACACTCCTCCCATACCTGTCCGTTATACTCACTTATTTGATTCTGAATACCATTCCACCAACTTTTCTTCTAATAAATCACTAAACAGAATGAGGAAACAAGTAAATCAAATCCCGGTCATTGATTTATTCTGCAATTTTTCTAATTTAAAAAAAAAATATGACTCAAAAATGAACAGTTTATTTATGGATTAGACTAAATCAAAATTAGAATTAAAATTTATTGATCAAAATTATAAATGTACTTAGAATTTAAAATTTACTGAGTAGAATTTAAGTTATTTCTGTATACTCATTATAACCACTATTGTAACTTGTTTTGTATATTGAACTTGTATATTGAATCTTTTTTTTGAATAAATAAAAAATTAAAATAAACCTTCCTTTATTAGCTATTAAGGAAGCTATTAGCTATAGTTAATCAAAGCAGTTACTAGGAAAAGTTTATACTATGTTCAAATGATTATCACTGTTTTTTTTTTATTCTCTCTCTCTCTCTCTCTCTCTATATATATATATATATATATATATATATATTTACATATATATATATATATATATATATATATATATTATTGAAATATTGAATTCGTCTTTACAAAAATCATTCTCTCTCTCTCTCTCTTTATTATATATATATATATATATATATATATATATATATATATATATATATATATATATATATATATATATATATATATATATATATATATATATATATATATATATATATATATATATATAACTCTGAGAGTCTTAACAAATTACATGAGGTTCTGATACATATTTACATGTTTAGTTACATACTTAAGTGGTAAAAATTATTTTTAACTGTGATATAAAAATAACTTGGTAGGGAATATGTAGTGTAAATAAGATAAAACTTTAATTTGTCACTACTAAAAAGAGATTTAATTTGTCACCACTGTCTCCGTATATTTAAATATTTTGTTCACTATTTTTTTTTACAAACCTTTCAATATCATTTGATGTAAACATTGGTGACGAGAAAATTGACGAGTGAAGTCAATCGTATCTACCCGTTTCTCATTTCTAACCAAAATTTTCTCGAAACGTTTTAAATTTTCGATGTCCTACAAATATTATCTGTTAACAATTAACATGTTTTTTTTTTTTACTTTCCAGAAGGGACTCCTTTTAATAAGCTGCTTTATTGGAACCCTTATAGTTGCAGAACGGCAGATAAATTTAGAAGACATTGAACGTGATAATCTTGCAAGTGAAAAACAAACAGCCAATCAAGACTCAAAACAAGAACAACCTGCCCCACAACAATCACAAGATATCCAACCACCAGCATTTATCCCACTTTCACCCCAGGAACCACAATATATTCCAGCATCTCCACTACCAATAAATTATTACTCCAAACCACAAGAAGTAATTCAAACTCCACAATTTATAACCCCTCCATCTCCACACCAACAGGAAAATTATTATCGGCGACCACAATCCCAAGCCAAATATTCACCTCAAGAATTAGCTGAATATATTACAGATAACCATTTGAAATTAGGCCCCATACCAAATCAACAACGAATTCCAGCACAAATTCCACAATATTTCCAAAATCAACAACCAAATCTTCAACATCCTAATATACAACAATTCTTTTTGTTGCCACAGTTATCCTTAAATCCATATTCCAATCAACAACAAAAAAATGACGGAATTCAATATGTAATGTATTTACAACCAGCGACAGCCGCATCATTTTTAGCACCCCAAACACATATTCCAAATATAAATGCAATTCCACAAATTATGAGTCTCACAACCATTCCACGTTTATACACCCAACAAAGTAAATCACCAAATTTCAGCGTTCAACCGCAACAATTCCAAACAGAACAACAAGAGATTCGATTCCAGCCACAACGCAAATTAGTTATTCAACCTGAAATACGATTAATGACAATTCAAGCGCCAGCAGCAGGGAAATCAATATTATTATTAAAATCAAAACCACAACTCCCGCAACCAGAACAATATATCGCTGTACCACAACCACAAGAACCACAACACCCACAACTTAAATCCTATCCAAAATCATTATTAGATTCTTATGTGCCATCTGTGTTACAATTACAATACTTGAAAGAACAACAATTAAAACAACAGCAATTAGAGCAAATACAAATAAAACAATTGCAAGAACAATCCCAACAGGCAACAACCGATGTAGGTAATTCTGGCGGCGAGCAAAGTAGTGCATCAGGTCATTTGTTAAACTCAATTGAGTATAGCCCAGAACAAAAATTCATCATGCCAATACTGAAAGCCTCTGGAAGTGCAAAACGTTTTGCATATCAAAGTTATTTCCCAATTCAACATGGCGGAGGTAGTTCCAGTTTTGTTAATTATCGATTGGGAAGATATGCTGAGCATTAAATTTGCAAACATGAGTAATATTTTTTTCAATGATAGGATTTATTTAATTAAACATAATAAATTTAAATAATCGGTCTTTTAAATTAGAGAGTTCGAAATATCTCAATTATTAATAAAGCTGGTTTATTTATGTTTATTTATGTTTATTGTGTATTTTGTTACTTTCAGTACGTATTATATTCACTTTACTATCAAAAGTATGAAGGACGAAATTCAGCGAGTACTATGACCATGCCTTGCATTTATATTTAAGACTGAAAAAAAAGTAAACTATTAAAATATGGTCATTTTCTATAATTTTATGGTGTTCAAATTTAATTATCTAACATCTAATAGCTCTCCCATGGTATAATAAAATGCAAAACAAGTTTTATTTAAGTTTTAGTAAAATTCGATCACTTTGAGTAAATTTAACTGCAGAACTTTTCTAATCATAGTTTAAAAAATTTGCGTCCCAACATTTATAAAAATTTCTTATATTTCCCATGCCTTTTCCTAAATATTAAGAAATATTGTTGATTATATTGTTGATTTTATGTTAATTATTTTTTATTGTTTTGAGATTACGACATGTTCAAATAATATATTTTATATAAAGTAGGGAGTTTTATTTTGTGGAAATCCATTATTATAATTTTAATGAAAATAAATAAATATTAAGTTTTAAAATATTTTTTTTGCTAATCCACATGTATATTGCACTTCGCTTTATTGCAATTTTCTCTCCAGATTGTTAAAATTGCGCGAAAGAACCAATCGGAAGAAAATAAATTGGAAGATCAAATCATTTTTGTTAAAATCCATTTGTTGTTAAAAATTTCTTGGCTAATATTTATCGAAAATATTTTGTACAACTAATAAAGTGTTATTATTGTTTTTTGTTACTATAATTAGTGTTTAGTAATTTGGTTGTAGTTTTTAGAATCAGATAATTGTTAAAGACTGAATTTTAAGTCTTAAATAAGCATATTATCGAAACTCTAACCAATTTTAGTGTTGTAGAAGTTTTTGTAATTTAATATTTTTTAAATAAATAAAAAAATGAAAATATTTGCCATTTTTATCTACAATGCCCTTTTGCAGTTTATTCAATTTCCTCACATTAGCTCCTACAGCTTTTACGTACAACATAAAACTGTCACCTGCATTAACCTAGAACCCAACGAAAATCAAATTTTTTTTACAAAATAATTAGATGTTAATTAAATACTACCATTAAAAAATAGGTGCTCAAACAGTTTAGCCATAAATTACGTTTATATTGTGGTGGAGTTGATGCTGACTTAACATTAAGCTAGCACCCGTGATATAAAACACCAACACTCCAAAGAAGAAATTAATTACACCAAAAATTATGTGCTAATTCACTACTTCTAAAAATAATTCGTTTATCGATCGAGAAAAATTTTGTTCTTTGTCAAATAATCAGGTACTCTTTGGCACATCGCACATGAGGTGATTTAGGTGAAATCGGCGAAATCGCCGATATCGGCGATATTGCCGATATCAGCGATATCACAGCATTTTAGTCGCACACGGAGCAACAGAAGTTGCTCCGGCTTTGTAACGTTTCTTGAAGAAGGGGTAATACATAGTTTGTTTACTAATAATAAAATATGTATATACAGTGTCTTAAAGGATGAAATACATCAAGTAATAAATAATATAGATTATAATAGATTATACTTTAAGCCATTTGAAATTCGCATTTCGCCTTACAAATTATATATATATATATATACATATATATATATATATATATATATATATATATATATATATATATATATATCTAAATATATATATATATATATATATAAATATATATATAAATATATATATATATATATAAGGTTAAGTCAGAGTATATTAGTATTTACCCATTTCAGTCTCCCGTTCATCATCAAGATAAATTCATCATCAAGGTAAATTGGCAAAATCTGTTAATTAGCTTAAACTGTGGCGAATATAAACATTCCGAAAAATGTTCATACATTTTATTTAACTTCCCGCTAGAAAATTGAAAATTTTCTAAAATCGAGAAGTTATAGGTTTCACCCCGTTTTGCAAAAATTGAGTTCTCATCAGATCTCGACGTTTTAAGGTCCTAGGAAGCTTTCCTGAACACTTCTGTAAAGTCGTCACTCCGCCTGTATGTATGTATGTGTGTGTGTGTGTGTGTGTGTGTGTGTGTGTGTGTGTGTGTGTGTGTGTGTGTGTGTGTGTGTGTGTGTGAGTGTGAGTGTGTGTGTGTGTGTGTGTGTGTGTGTGTGTAAGTATGTGAATCGCTTATAACTTTGAAACGGCTTGACCGAATCGAGCTCACCAAACGGCATTCTGAAGAGTTTTACCAAACTTAGATTATCTTTGAGTTTGGACCGATTCGGACCGGTAGATTTCGAGAAATTTTTTAAAAACTACGAAAAAAATTTTTTTCAAAAGTGATTTTTTGGAAATAACTTTTAAACGGTTTGACCGATTGATTCCAAAATCTAATCAGCTCTTGACATTGTAACAACACGTCGATTGCCGCCGGGTCGAAATCGGTCGATTTGTCTGTGAGAAATCGTTAACGAAAGAAATCGCAAAAATAGATTTTTTTGAAATAACTATGAAACGGCTCAAGTCATCGATTTCAAATTCTAATCAGCTCTTGACCTTGCAACAACACGTCGATTGCCGCCAACCAGTGTTTTTTTAACATCAAAGCTGTAATATGTTAAATTTTAAGTGCTTAGGTATGACATTAGCGGGAAGATGTAGGGATGGTCTTTAGGGTCAACCGTTTTCCAAATTTTTTTTTAATCAAACAATTATCGTTTTGAATCTTTTTTTATGGTTAAGTTGGGTCATGGATCTAATTATCCCATTATACCGATTTTGCTCATTTACGAACTTAGACTCACTTTTAGACTTTTAGTCCAGAATATGACACCAAAAGTTCAACTACCTGTCTCTTGTCGTTTTTCAGTTATCTTGATGACGAACGGGAGACTGAGATGGGTTAATACTAATATACTCTGACTTAACCATATATATATATATATATATATATATATATATATATATATATATATATATATATATATATATATATATATTTGTATATATATATATATATTTATAACTGTATAGATATTAGAGTGTTTTATGAATGCTAATGATTAAAGTAGTTCAAACATTGATGCTTAATCTTATATCCAATATCTAAAAAAACTAACTCTGTTATTTGTTACCATAACTTGTTTTATGTGATAAGAATAGACACAGATTACAGCCACTGTACAATTATTGTATTTAAAATACACTTCATTTTTCAATATCCATTAATAAATAAAAGATTACTTAGACTAGCAGGAATCGGCGCACGAGTACCGAAAACTATTCCACCTCAATTTTTTTATGCGATCCTCTTCAAATTGCCCTCTCTCTGACTCATGGTTTTTTAAGTATCGCTGTCTCTCTCTGACTCATTGGTTTATAGTTAAAAATATTTATTAATATTTAACAAATCATTTATTAGAGACCACTTTTTAGTCCTTAATAAATATTTCTTAGTACTTAAAGTGATTTGTTTGTATTTAATAAATCTGATATTCATTTATTAAATATTAATAAATCTTTTTAAATACTAAGAAATATTTATTAAGGACTAAAAAGTGGTCTCTAATAAATGATTTGTTAAATATTAATAAATATTTTTAACTATAAACCAATGAGTCAGAGAGAGACAGCGATGAAGGTAAGCGACGCATACTTATTAACAATTAAAAAAAGGTATAAACAATGAAATTTTTTAAAATCTCTTTTTACAATATTATTAACAATTGTATAGAGAATTAAAAAAAAATATTACTTAGACATTATGTTTTTTTAAATATATTTTTCATGGGTTGAAAGTACCCAAATTGGAGATTTTTCGAACCTTTAAAAATTCATATCTTTAAAAATATTAACTTTATCGTTAAAAGTCATAGGACCTTTTTTATTGGTATTTCAATAAATAATTAAAAAAAATTTGTTCGGTTGAAAAATAACAATGCCTTGCAATTGTTTAAACAATTTCGGTTTAAACAATATGGCACCGGGTTGCGCCATGGCAACATGCATTTATATCATTAGGAGGGCAATTTGAAGAGGATCGCATAAAAAAATTGTGGTGGAATTGTTTTCGGTATTCGTGCGCCGATTCCTGCTAGTCTAACTACGCAAAGAAACTAAAAACAGAATTATGAATCATTTAATAATGTATGTTGTTACAAACTTTTTTGTTTGTAAATAAACAAGCATTGACAAGTTTTTATTTTTAAATATGACCATAATAATATTTAACTATAATACAAATAACTATCTTTGTCATATACATGGATTTATATGATAGTAAAACAAAAATAGTTTTCTGTAATACATATAGCTATCTTTGTCATAAACATTGATTTATATGACTGTATAAACAAGAATAAAAAAAAGTTGCCCATATGATTTTAAAAACGAAGCATTTTTACAACGATTTTTTTATCACATGTATGATTTCAAATCACAAAAATCACGTCGTGTGCGACTATACATTGGTTTCCATAAGCAAATCATATGTATGATATCGCCGATTTCACGCAAATCACCTCATGTGCGATGTGCCTTTAAGTGCTTTTGAGTTGCTATAGTAAAAAAATGCGTGCTCAAACAGTTTGGCCTGAAATTGGTAAAAAATGATATGTCAGATTGAAAAGCTACTTGAGATCTTGATAGCATAATATAAAATTTAATGATCAAAGTTTCCGCTGGAAGAAACTTCTTTTAAGGCACAAAATACAACTATCCCAGAATTACTGTTAAAAAAATTTTAAAAAAAATGTCCGCGGAATATTTTTTTAGAACCACTTAATTATCATGGAACTTATGCTGTATTACTTAATTTTATAAATTGAGTTTTGATAGCTGGTTTTTCAAATTGGCGGTGCTACTTTAATTATAAGTCAGCACACCCCAATTCAAATGCAATTTATCGCCAAACGGCTTGAGCACCAAATTTTTAATTATAGCAGCTTTAAAGCACCTAATTAGTACCTAATTATTTGATACAAATTTATTTTTAGAATTATTTTTAATTACCACTCTATTTTTGGTGTACTCAAACATTCAGTCCACTCGATCATAAATACACTCATAATATTATTAAGTTTTATAATTCTTTATTTGTTTGGTAGCTAAATTTGAACTGAAATTGAAGTGAATCTAAGCAGTTTAAAAAACACTGTTATCAATAATCAACAAACAATTAAAATTTCAAATACAATGTTCCAACCCTATTACACCTAGATTATACTGTTTACGAAAAATTCACAAAAAGAACGCATAAATGCGACCCATAGTCTCAGGTATAAACTCGGTAACATACAAAATTGCAAAATGATTAGTCAACAAATTGCGTAATTAAATAATGATGCATGAGACAAACTGTGTTTTCCTTCGAAAGAAAATACTTCAAATATTTGGAACATCTATGGGAAACCCGTTATCTCCATTCTTGAGCAACAAAACATGGCAGATATAGAAGAACAACAAACAGTTTGGTATAGATACGTCGATGATATCTTTTCAATTTTTGTTACAGATAAAGAAAATCCACAGGTTTTTCTTCAAAATCTGAATAATATATCCTCTTCATCTATTTCACAACAGAAGAAAAAAAGACAGCTGTTTTTAGATTTAAAAATATATAACGAAATAAAAATATCTATCTATCAAAGAATGATAATTCTAAACAATTAAAATTCGACATATACAGAAAATCAGCACACACTGAAAGATACATCACAGCGAATTCCAAAAGCCCACCACAATACAAACTAGTCATTTTCAATTTCTTAGTGTCTAAGAAAAACAACTTTAAAGAGTTGAAACACATTCAACAGGTTGCAATATTCAACGGTTTTGATCCAAATGAAATCAGCCATATGATTCAAAAGAATAAATTTAAAATCTTAATAAGTAATTGAATTGAATTGAAGATCAGGAAAAAATTGATAAAAAAAAAGTGCAAATTAATATATTTTCGATCATGCATGAATTAAATAGGAAAAGAATATGGAGAATTTAATTCTAAAATAGCTCCCATCAGCAGATCCAAATAGAAACACCTACTTGGACATCCAAAAGAAGACAAAATTAACAACGAAAAACATTCGGGAATTTATTGCATTGGATGTCAAAATTGCTCGAAGAAAGGAATAGGACAAAATAGAAGACAAATTGTTACAACATTCAAAGAGCACATGGCACACATAGAATTTGGAAGAATTGATAAATCATATGAAGCCCACGTTATTGAAAATAAACATATTATCGACACATCTAAACAAAAAATTTTTAGATCGGTACCCAACCCGACCGAACTAGTTGTATATGAAAGCATCTACATTCAAAAACATGATTACGATACAAAGAACTTAGATTAAGGACCTATTCAAAATTCCGATTTAAAAAAGTTTCAAAATAAGGTAATTTTAATTTTTGTGATTTTTAATTGTCAAAATTATGTGGTCTTTTAATTCAATATCATTGGCCGAACACTAAACATATGATCGAAGCTGATTGATTCACGTAGCAATTTGATAAATATTTGGAAAATATAAATTGCAATGAACCAAAATACCTTTGTATAAACCGTTTCTTAATAAGAAACGAGTAATATCTCCTCGGAGAATCTTTACGACTAACTATTAATTCATACTAATAATGACTACTTTGTAGTTGAAATCCGTATTTATCAAATTCAAAAAAATTTTTATCCAAAAAATTGAACTTTATTCGAAAAATCCTAGATTTCTCTCTTATAATATTCATACCAACAATCGTTGTTTGTTTAAAAGAAACGGTCATCTAATGGTGTAAAAGAGTTGGCTCATGAACCCATTGGACTCAATTGGTCGAATTTGATTTTCTTTTTTACATCTAGAATACTTGATATCTTTTGCTATTGTTTTTGTTGTTATAATATCAGCTCTATCTGTTTAGTTTTGGAGTTATCTTGACGACTGGTGAGTAGACAGACGACAATGAATTCATTATGTGAATCTACGAGCACATACACCTAATATTTTGATCGAGCTTTCACGTTACAAACCTTAGACTAAAAATAATTTACTCTGACATATCTATTCTATATATGTCAAGACATATCTATTCTATTTATGTGTAACGTGCGCTAAGGGTACTATTAATCGTGGCAAGTGAAGGTAAAGGTAGCTAATTTGCACGTATTCGTGTTGACCAAGTTAATTTCCATGGGCTAGTTCGATTGCGATTAACGTTGAATAAAATATAGGGTGTTCATCGGATCTTCATTGAATCTACTAATAACTACTAGCAACTTGCAGTGCATTATTCTTCCCAATATGTTTAATTAAAGTTATGTATCGAGATATTTAAAAGTTAATCACCTTAATGTTAGTGCATCTCAACCGGTGAAAAATAATGAGATACGGCATTAATCTCCCTTATTTTGAATTTATCGTATCAGTGTCAAGTTACTTTAAACCATATAATTTTTTACGTTTGATTTGAGTAAATGGATAAATTTTTTATAGTTTTATCAATGGTTTATGCATTAATACTATTTATATGAAATATTACTTGCCTAACTATAATAAATAAATATTTTTGCTAATGTGTAGCAGCCATATCGAATGGATTGAGAATACCACAATCTGTAACATATAAAATGGCATAAATAAAAAAAGATAATTACAGGCCGCACTTAAGAGATGGATAGTGAACGCACAGTTTATTCGCTATGCCTATGATATTATTTCAATCGTTTATGTTTTAATACTATCTTATTTGTAACAACATTTGCCTAAGTGCCTCATAAAAATCAATAATTTTTTTACACTCCTGTGTCAGATTACATTATTTTTGTTTCCCTTATCTATTGAGTATTATGTTTTTTTTTGTAAGCTAAATATAAATAGTTAGCGTATTGTATACCTCTTTAGTCTTCGAAACAATAAATAAACTATTGGCAACCCGCAAGGTCCACTCTAGGATTTTCCCATTCAGAAAACAATAACTTTAATATTAGAACTACGAACTAGTAATACCCGTCCAGGCATCGTCAGAGTATCACTACGTAATAAGCAACCAAAAGACTTATACATTGTTGTTATATAAATAAAATTAACTAACTTTATGACTTATATAACTAATTTTTAACATACAGTACTCTAAATTGGATAAATTATGGAAGGTATATTCGCGGGCTTTCTATTAGATCTAAAAACAAGAAACAAATTTTTTACGTATCTTAAAACGCTCGGGCAGTGGACTATGCCGGCAAATAGGACTGGATGTGCTTTTTTCGATTTTTTTTCGAAGTTTTAAAGAATATTATAACAGCGGTTTTGTTTCTGGCTTTCTGACTTAGTTTGAACTGCGATATACAAAAATAACAAAATTTGTACACTCTCTTCACCCTTTTAATTTAAATTTTTTAGTTTAATTTAAAAAAATCCTTTCATGGTTATCACCTACATTATAGGAAGGTACTCTATTAAAAATATCAAGCTTTTCTATCTAGAATTTTGGATTCTACCTGTTATTACTGCTTTGTTACGATTGTAGAATACAATCACACGCGGATCATTCGTCCTTCAGATGAATTAACTAATTTTCATACTTTCAATTGTACTAATGCATTAATTTCGTTTTGCGTTGCTTTTCTCCAAATAACATTTTTCAGCGCATCCTTCACTGTGATAATTTTAATTTCTTCAATCATAGCAAGTCAAACAGAAGATTTTATATTTTGTCGATCTCTTAGACTGCATTTTAATACTTCTTCACTTTCCGTCTGATTTAACTCCGATTGATCCGTCGCAATTTGAAAACTGCTCCTCCTCCCTCTATTCGCCATTTTCTGATACAATTTCAGATTTAATTGATTCTACGCTATCAATCTTTCCTCTTTCATTAATTGATTCACAATTTATTTTTGTATACGTTCAACACGACGTTCATTTTGTACATAAATTCTGTATCCATTATCTTCAATATCATAACCTATTAATATTCCTTATTTACCTCTTTTTATCCATCTTTTGACTTAAATGATCAGATATCAAGACAAAAACTATGCAGAAGTTATATTAATGATTTAAATATCTAGGTTCATAGTAAATACTGAGTAATTCTTATTCCATAAATAAATTTCTGCTGTTGTCGCTTCGACCATTGTATGCATTTCTTTTTCTATCCTTCCATTTTGTTGTGGAGTATATTTGACTAGCCTTTCATGAAACTTTCCAATTTTTCAAAAATATTTTTACTTCGTACATTCTAATTTCCTTTTCATTGACAGACATCCCCTTTTATATTCTAGCCACCTACCACATTGATTTTTATTTGGATGGAGATATACATTGAATTTATCAATCGTTTCTCATTTATTTTTCATAACAGAAATTGTATGAAAATGTCTAAAATCATATTTTAACAATAAAAAATATTTAGCACCTCCAAGTGATTGTACATTTCTCCAAGATCGACATGTACTTTCTCAAGACAACCCTTGTAAAATTTATTATGTCTTGGATTACCTACCTTTTGCTGTTTTCCAGATGTACAAAATGAAAAGATATAATCGTTCCCATCATCAATATATTGAATATTATTTCTTTTTAAAATCTCCTTAATATGTCTAATATTCTGTGCATTTATCTAAAGCAGTAGTAACAGAAAATAAATTAAACGTAAGTTTAGGAACGAAAATAGCATCTTTCAATATTTTTGGATACTATTCTTCGCTATTATACGCCAATAGATTTACATCACCATAGGATACCCTTGTAACTTTGTCGAATCTCCAATGTCAATTACTCACTCTAGTTGTCCAGTTAAATGATGAGTGGTTCCACGTTCAATCCACGCTTCACACTGATTTTTATTTTCTAATAATGTAGACAATATTGATAAATTTCTTTGGACAATTATTTGCGAAATGCCCTTCTTCATTACATTGACCATAACTGTAATTTTTCTTACACTATTCTAAATATTCATTACATGATTTCCTGTAAAATGACTCTTCAAATAACCAGTCTTACCACATTTATAGTATCTGAATTGAATAGAATATTCTGGTTTTAATTTTCTTCTTAATGGTTGACTTCTTTTATTATCTATCTTAAATTTACCCAATCACGATTTTGTAAGCTGAAATCTTTATTTTTAAGTTGTTAACGTTTCTCAGTATGGGGCGATTACGATATCAATTTACGTTTATTTCACAAAATAATCACAATTTAACACATGCTTCATGGAAATGATTTAATTACTATTTGTTGTTACAATTAATAAAATTTCAGTTATTAACAACCAAAATTTCAATTTATTTAAACGAAATAAACACTTTTATTTTAATCACTTTTTGCATATTCACGCCATTTTTTATCATATATATTTGACTGAGAAAAAAATAACTAAGTAACATCCTAGAATTATTGGGGATTATATTTTGTTATAATTATTCATGATCATTTTTTATTATTATGAAATATTAACATTCAACTGTACGTTCAACCTGTGATTAAACTACCCATAGATTTTAGTTTGCACGGGTCGAAAACATTCTACCTGTGATTAAACTACCCATTTTTAACGTTAAATAAACCTCTCATTTTTAATAGCACATTTAATTCAAGTATATGGAACATAGTTTGACATTCCAGTTTTTCATTTGCCTTGGCAAATTTTTCTAAACTTGAAATCCATCTTGTGTTTATGTGAAAATTTAACTTGAAATCCAATTTATGTTTAATGTGTAAATGATTAAACATAAATTCCAAAAAATACCAAGTTGTTTAAATTGCCTCTTCAAGTTACTATCCCGGTATACCTCTTTGCCATTCAAAAATAAATTTTTACTCTTTAAATTATCACTTTTCTATCAATTGGCTTACTGATCCCATAACCTGTTACAGATGTTACTTATAAAACATAATATTTATGGTTATGAAGTATATTGATATTTATTAATCGCTTTAATTACATTCATATTAAAGTCATAAGCGATCTTGAAAACCCTTATACGCTGAGTTTCATAAATTTTTCAATTTTTTAAGATAGAAAAGTTAGGAAAATGCATTTTTTGTATGCATTTAATATTGAAACGTATAATAATTAAACGTATGATAATATTTATTTTAAAAAAGTATGTACTTATCTAGAAATGGTTAAATGGTTGGACCTATTCATCCTTTTCTAAACGTTTAAAGTGATTATTATTATCTGTATAATTTGTTTTTACATTTTCGTTTGAACATTAAAAAACAGTATTGGCATGTTTTTATTTGTAATATATAAGTAATAAGACTACTACCTTCTTTATTTACTACCTTCTGGGACTTTTACAGAATTTAGTCAATTGTTCCTTAATTACTTACACAACTACATTTAACATCCATATACTGCATATAATTTTTATTAACTTAAACATGATTTGTCTAATTTGGATATGAGATGAATAAAAAACATTTTCTACATTTCAATCACATAAAGTAGCTGTTAGATGACATAGCTAACGTACGCCCTACATTTAAGTTGTTTTTGAAAGCATATGTAACAAAACTTAATCTTATAATAGAATATTTTTAAAATCTAATGCAACTTCCAACGAATGTGGATTTACAACCGATCCACTATTTGTTATGAGACAGATTATAGAGAAATGTTTTGAACAAGGTGTCGACCTTAAAAAGAAAAAGAGATAAGGTAACTATCAACTTGAATAAAACAGAATATATAACAATTTCGACGGGAGGACGAAGGAAGGTAGAAGATGTGTAAAGTGAAGGTATAACGTTTAAGCCTGTTATCCAATACAAATATATATGGAGGAATATTACACAAGTCCTGTTAATTTCTTAAAACAGTAGGATTTTGTATTTTTTAATTTCTTACTTTAATTTTTATTTTGTGACAGTGAATACAGTTTAATTTTGTGAGCAAAAATCAAAACAATTTATTATTATATTTTGAATGTATTACGTTTATTAAAATTATTGTATCAAATTGTATTTGATTGACCGCATCAATAAATGAATTAATCTACAATTAAGAACATGGGAAAAGTTAAAAATAGGGTAGAATAGTAGCGGATAGTCAATGAGGCCTTGGCCCAACCCGGTCTATTATGCCATTTGATAGATAGAGTTGTCCCCAATAAATCAAATTTTTAGCTAAGGCAATTATTGGCGATTAGTTTTTACTTCCTAGTTAATTTTATTTGAATGGTTTCTATTTATTGGAAAAAATTTTAATTAAGAGTAAAAATTATATATTGTATTTTATATCAAGCTGATTGTTACCATTAACTTAAAAAATAATTTAATGATATATTCAAGTACAAGGCAATATGACACCTTTCAAGTAAAATTAAAACATGTGGTATAACATTTAATAGAAATCTATGCATGTTTAGAGCCCATTCGGCCGTTCTATCCAGCCGATAAGTAGATTGATGAAATAACAGAGATTTGTGTCCAGATGAAGCATCAAGTATTGGATTATATCTATCTATTGTCTTTCTCAAGTTATACTCAACCGCGATGATAGGATAGTTTTGTATATCGAATTTTATTGAAGATAATAGTTTTGGTTTCGTCTAAGAACACTCAGTGACTGAAGACTTATAATTGGAGCTACCATTAAATATTCTTATTGGATTAGTTGGAGATTGTTGAGAGCTCAATACACATTCATCACCTATTTTTGTGTGATTTGATTGATTAATATGGTCTGAATAAAAATGCTACAGTTGTTTAGAATTGAAGATTTAAAATTATTTAATTTACCAACTTATAGATTAGTTTAGTATTGGATAATTATATGTTTTTCCAATTCTACGCAGCGTAACGTCGGGTACCAGCTAGTTAAACAAAAAATCAATTTATTTCCATAAAATGTAAAACAACACTATTATCAATGTTGAAATAGAATATTATTATTTTTATCAAAAAACTTGTTTGGTAAGTTAACAATATGTTGTTTATTATTAAAATACAGCATTAATTTAACCTTTGTTTACTGATGTTTATAAAATAATGATAGGTACTAACTTCTGATGAAAGAAAAGTGAAATTTATATATATATATACTCACAGATGATGTGATAACTAACTTTGATAATAAGAAACACTTTGTTTTCTGAAAAACAAATAAATTATTTAAAAAATCAAAAACCCGACTGCAAATTTAAATTAATGCACTGCCAATACTGAAGCAAGATTGTTAATAGAGACAAAATTCAAATATAATATACACAAAGTAAGTTGTTTTGCAAGCGAAACCGCTAATTCATTCAATTTATAATTACCTCAAGCCTACCTGCAACTGAATCCGGATATTTAACTTAGACTTTTAAGTCATAATAAGGTCTGTGAAACCGGAGTACAGTTAACTTTGTTTAGAGCTTACTTTAATTTTGTTTTTTATTGTCAATTTCTTAATACCGTGTAATTTGGGTGCTCGAGCTGCTCTCCTATGGGAACAGTTTAGTAATTAGTTGTGCTTAGAGCAGAATTCTAATAATTCAAGTGATAGCCTGTCACTTCTCGAAATCGATCGTAGCTTACGAAAGCGTGACTCTTTTTAACTGATCATGGACTCCCCTATGTTGAGAACAATACCACTGAGCTCTCAAGCTAAGCCTGTATGATAAAGCAAATCAATAGGCCATAGTAGACGAATGGTCGCCTAGACTTTCTGACGATCAAGATTATTCGATTATGTGCAATCTTTGATAGATGGTACTGCTGAAACGACTACCAACTCTGATTTTATCAGCCCTCGATTAATTATTTTAGAAAGTCAGGAGGATCAAAACTGGAACATTCGGTATTCCCCGTATACCCTTAATTTTTCATTCATTGATTGATCGATCACCATTGCGAATCCTTAGTCTCCAATTTTCTTTGATATTGTCGTATGCTATGTCTGGTCACAAGATCCAAGGTCAGACAATAGACTTTCTCAATATTGATCTGTGTACGGATTATTTTACGCATGAACAACTTTTCGTCCTTCTTAGTCGCGTAATAATCTGTTAGTACATGTGCGAAAAGTTAGAATACATGAGGGTATAGTCTATGCTAAAAATCTCATATACAAAGAAATGATGTGTAATGGGGTGGAAGGGTTCCCCTTGCAAACACAGCGAGTAAAGATATTGTACAGAGTTAATGGTAATGTAGATATCGTACTTAAGCCTGTAATGATTACTATTAATGAGACTACTTTCAAAAGATGAAGCTTGGCTTAGTAAAAATACATAAAATCTTATAGGTGTCTGATCAAGGCTTCAACCGTTTAAATTAGTAAAATTTGTCAAGTATTATTTATCTAAACTTTGAATTGTAACCTTTTACTACTTAATTATTTTATATTAAATATATTTATTTTAAAGAACTTTTATTCAATAACCAAAGTAATTACAGATACTATATCATTATTATATGTACTAGCATTCGTTGAAATTTCAAACTTCCACGATAAACTGTCACGATTCAAAAAATGTATTATATTGTATTGAATGTCATTATTTGACGTATCAAATTTATAAAACTCTTTCCATGTAGGTAGAAAGAAGAGTAAAATAAAAAATTGAAAAACTATGTTATTTTTTTATTGTTCCCTTTCTGAGATACTTTAATAATAAATAGAAAGGGGTATTTTTAAAGGGACACTTCCGGTGTAAGTATAATAAAATATGGAAAGATTTTGGGTCATTATTATATAGTAACCCCGGACTGACGTTACGTAATGACATGCTTAGACCAATCAATAAAGTTAAGCAACAGCGGTCACAATCTGTATTTAGATGGGTGACCACCTAGCAGTACTGTGAACTGTTGTTGTATAAAATTAATAATAATAATCCCCTTTGGTTAATGGCTATATAGCTGAAAGTAGCTGAAGCCAGAAATTTAAAAAAAAAAAAAAAAACGTTAAATTTTAAGTATAATGAGTTAAAGTAAGAGAAGTTTTAAGTAAAGCACTTCTCTCATATGCATAACGTTAAAACGTAGTTGGGTATTTTAGCTTTTAATTGAAGCTGAAAGTCAAATCAACACAAACCGTTTTATTGCCCACCTCCCACACACTAGATCCAATTAAAATTAAGAGAGAATATCATGCAAAATTTTTGTCGCATAAACAGAAAGTTGAAATTTCAGTGAATGGTAGGTCTTTAAATGTATAACAAAAGTTTAACAGTATCACGGTCAGAGGAGTTCTCTTATAAATAAAGAGTATATAGTAAATCAATTAGCGTATGACTTTTAAAAATAGGTTTCTAGTTCCGACATACCGCTCGAAGTGTACATGTTATACATACACCGAATCTATGCATACAAATCTGAAATCTGAAAACATACTATCAAGTTGTCCAAGCAAGCCGGTTTTATCGAAATTGCCGTGAATTACTATTACAATGTATACCATCTTTTCTTAACGTTGGAATTTACGTCTGTTTAAATTCTGATTAAGTGTCGAAAAACTGACAAATATAAATTTAGAAAATCAATCATTACCATGAGATTTTAGGCAAAATCGATGAAGTGGCTCTATGAATCGATGTTCGAACTTTGAAATTATAACAGATCACAGAAAAGTTCAAATACAAAAATTTTTATTTATATCATTTTATCAAAAAACGTGATTCGCCACAATTCCCGCTCAAATATATCTCCTGCAGCCTGCATTCCGCCTTGTTTATATATAAATAGCTTTTATTACGAGAATCATCGCAGTTTTTATTGCGTGAAAATTAAAATAACAATTTTTTAAACAGTCATTACAAAATCTTGAGTGACTGCGTTGATTGCTAGTAGTTCTTGGGTATCATTTTTCTTAAATTCATTAATTCCAAATATACAGCATCATTATTTTTTATAAATTGTACAGAGTACTAACATACATAATAATATTTGACTTGTATGGAAAGTTTGTGTTCCCGTAATATTTATATACCTATTATGTCTGTAATCGTTTGTGATATTCACTTTCACGTGACCATGAATAAAAAAAACAAGAAGTAATATGCATATCATTTAATGTTTTTTTATTGCTGCATTATTATTGACTTGCACCTAATCAAGATCATTGCTCGCTCGTACAATAAACTTCATAACGTTTAATGAACTTTATTATTATCTCTTTATGTATTTTTTAAAATAAAAATGCCTTATAGTTTTTGTTGGGATTATGGATATGTGATGATGTATTATTTTAAATAATTGAATACTTTATTCATTGGAAGATATTCTTTTATTCAAATAGAGTTTTCAGAAGTATGTCTTAACACCATCAAGGATCAGAGAAAACTTACTACATACTACTATATTTCTACAGTCGTCCTTTTTTACATCATGTAACATTTATTGTTTATGGGTTTTTCCAACATACCAATGTATCTAGTTTTTATGACAGGATGCTCGAGCACTTTAAACTATCTTTCTCCGAAATAATAAAATAAAACCTTTTTCAAAGATAAACATGTGTTCAGCAAATGTTACTTAAAAAGGAAACTTTCCCATTGAAATGGTAAAACCCTTTAAAAAATATAGTATCGTAAAATACAAAGAGAATGATTTTTGTAAAGACGAATTCAATATTTCAACAGTTTTTGTTGTAATGCAATGTACAACAAATTTTAATTATTTACTTCATCAGAAATATAAATACAAAATGTTATTGACTTAAAATAAACATTCTTCGAAGAATAAATAATCTAAAAATAATAAATGATTGTATTTATTATAAATTACCTAACGAATTCGAGTCAGCGAATTCAATTTTTTTAGTAAGAACATGATTGGTATACAGTTAGAAAGGTAATTGGAAACAAGAATTGAATTTAAAGTTTAATTTTTATTTTTTTAAATGAAAATTTATTCTTCTCATTCTTATGGGACCAACATAAAGATATACTGATTAAAATTGAACACATAAACACGAGAAATTAATACTTTTTGAAAATTTTTATTTTTTAGTGCTTTATCACCACGAAAATTTGTAAACACATGTATTTGCGTTTCGGTGGGCTGGGAAAATAGTTTTCATGTCTCAATACAAGGGTATAAAAGAAGGCATAGAAAAAAAAGTATGCTTTCCAGCTATCATTTTTCTTTTTCAGTACTATGTTTAGTCATTACAGGGCTGTGTAATAGAATTGATTTTGTCATTACCGCCTTGTATCTTATAAAACTCGTTAAATAAAGAACAATAAAAATATATAAATAAAAATTTTTACAAAAATATATTACTTCAAAATATGGACTAAAAAGTAAAAAATTATTGTAAATTAAATAAATACTGTCCCCACCGAATCTATAATTCCCTAATAATATGATTAACGCTGAATTCTACTGAAGTAAAGTCACAATTAATTATTTGTAGAAGTATTAATTTAGTCTACATAAAAAGTTTATTTGTAATTTATAAAATTTGGACAATGTCTATTTCTTGAATACTAATCAACCAATTTTGATGAAACTTGACTAAATCCTAAGATATACACATAACACATGCTTTGCCTTGAATGATTCACTGACGGATAAACGCAGGTTCGAAACCGCTGATCGTAGAGACCTGAAACATAGAAGGTGCGTTCTTTGTGTGACGTTGGCATCCGATATGAAAGGATTTTCCAAAATTCTAACCCTAAGTGGGTGATTAATTTAAATCGATAAATTTGAAATTTAAATAATTTCTAACATACGTATCTTCTCGCTTTTACTATGTTTCCAGTTATAGTATAAAATCATAAAATTATTACTTTTGTATCTATCTCTATATATAACATATATAATACATGGACTGAAAAGTCCCGGGTATAACACACAGATGGTGCTAATTTTATTGCAGTCACTTTTTTTCCAGTTAATACTAACCTTCAAAAGACAGCTGTTAAAATTTCATGATATTCTATTCATTAGTTTGTGAGTTATTGTGCTAAGAGTGACGCTACTTTTGTTATTTTCAAAACAATGGATCAAAAACAATTTCGTGTTTTAATTTTACGCTGCTTCTTGATGGGAAAAAATACCGTTCAAGCGAAGCAATGGCTTTAAAAGTGTTATGGGGACTCCGCTCCATCAGAAACAACAATAAAACGTTGGTTTGCTGACTTCAAACGTGGTCGTAGAGACACCGATGATGCAGAACGCAGTGGACGTCCAAATGAGGCGGTAACACCAGAAAACATAAAAAAATCCACAAAATCGTTTTGAATGATCGACAAGTGTAGTTGCGTGAGTTAGCTGACATCGTAAAGATATCAAAAGAACGTGTTGGCTTTATATTGCATGAGCATTTAAATATGAGAAATCTCTGTTTAAAGTGGGTGCCGCGTTTGCTCACCGTTGACCAAAAAACGAGAACGTGTTGATGATTCTGAGCAGTGTTTGGCCATGTTTAAACGTAATAAACCGGAATTTTTTCGCCAGATTTGGCTCCCAGCGACTACTGGCTGTTCGCAGACCTGAAAAAAATACTCGCCGGTAAGAAATTTCGCACGAATGAAGAGGTTATCGCTGAAACTGAGGCCTATTTTGAGGCAAAAGATAAATGGTTCTACAAAAATGGTATTGAAATGTTAGAGCGGCGCTGGAATGATTGCGTTGCTCTTGATGGAGATTACGTTGATGAATAAAGCTAATTTTGAACCAAAAAAACTGTGTTTTCTTTGTTATGCTCGAGACTTTTCAGTCCATGTGTTAATGTTTTATACTGAATAATTCACCGACAGATCTCTGCACAGTATAAGCCGCTGATCGTAGGTAACTGAAACTTGAGGGGTGAAAAATTGGGGCAAAGTTTCTATTGGGCAACATGATTTAGTGGCCTAATCTATTTCAAATTTTGCATACAAAATATTATTTTTTATATAGATATACCTCTCTTCGAGTAATCATAACTCTCTTATTGCATGTTTATATTGGTAATATAATTGAATTTATAAATTTGAAGTTTGGAAGCATAATAAATTATAGACTCAAGTGGAAAATATAGCCTATATTTGATAGTTAATATTTATTTTAATATTGGAAAAAAACAATTATAGATTTTTTCAGGAATCATCATTTACAAAAAAAAATTGTTTTTATTTCTAGAAAAACGTAAAATAAATGAAATTACGAAAGTTTTTAATCGGAAATTAAAACAACTAAATACTCTGGTAAGAGATTCCATTTATTTATGGTGTAATATGTTAAAAATTGAGATTCTCACATCCGTAGAAAGTAATTTAAATTATTATATTCTATAATAATTTATAATTTATAAATTGTTAATTATATTGTAATAATAAATTACAATTGAGTTTCAAATAATTTACAATGTTAAATATACGTTAAAATTGTGTACCGCGTATAAACTGTAAAATATTCACGATAACATGAATCGCTATATTTTGAAAAGCCAGCAGTGATGCATTTCTAAAATATCGGAAAAAATCATTATTTCCCGACAATGGAATGGTGTTATTTAAAATTTTCATAATTTCGGTGGATAATTTGCTTATTTTATCATGAGTCTCACAAATTTTTTCAATTGTTATTGGGTCTTTATTTTAATTCAAACAACAAAAAATGGATATTCGAGAATTTGATTCGTGAAAAATTTTCCAGGAAAAAATTGCGAAAAGAAAAACAGTTAGAAATTAAGGATACTTACCCATATAATAATATATTTTTGCCTATTAATCATAAATTGATAGCTCAATATATTCTTAATTACTCTATACATTTTCAAATTGCATTTTAAATCTTGTAGATTTTCTGAAAATCTCTTATCAAAAATGTTTATGAGTAAAAAGTAAATTTCTAAGCTTTTCGTAAAAAAAATTGTTTCAGTAAAATATATCAGATAGATTATTTATTTAGCTTTATTTTTTTAAAATAATTTTTAATGAATACAGTCCCTTTCCTCCATAATCCTGGATATTTCAGCTGCCAAGGGCCATAGCGAATAATAAATGGTTATTCACAGACATTACAATGTTTGTTCACAGACACAATAAAACATGTTTGCTTAAATTGTTGCCAATATTTTAAGACAACTGTACACATAGAATATTTTACGATTTTTTCGTTAAGTGTTTCACCGTAATATCGATATAGGCATATGAGTATAAACATAATATTTGACCAAAATATTGAATCATCTAAAACCATTTTTCTGATTTTATTTACAGTCCGAATATAAAAAAATGTATATATATAAATGTTTTGTGAAATAAAATACATTTATTTCAAAAATTCAAAGCTAGTAGTGTGAAGCTTTCAAATCTCTTTGAGGGCATTTCTTAATGAGATGCGGATATTCAACAATCAAAAATAAGTACCAAATTGTAATAATTTTTAATGAGCCTTCAAGAACTATGAACCATTTTAGCTGTAAACTATCTCCGTGTATAAAGTATGAACATATGATGTCATATTTATAAGAATTCTACTGTATTCAGTACAAATCATTAGCCGATATAATACTTAAATGAAAATATTAAATAAAATTATAAACTTTTTCTTTACATTTATAAATATTAAAATAATATTATTATGCAAATTATAGTTCAAATTATAAAATAGTATGTGAGTATAGTTGATCAACAAAAGTTGAAATTGACATGATATTTTTATTAGGACAGCTTTGTTTCAATAAAGTATATTTCAGTAAAGTAAGTATAATAAGTTTTTGGTGAGCCTAGAAAAGATTGACTCAGTCGAACTGTATCGTTCAAGTGTACCATTTGTTTTCAATATCGCTCAAGTGATCATTTTAAGTTCTTTTAACTAATTTTGTATTATTTGTTATCATTTGTTTGTATTTTGTTTTCTTTGTCGTTTGTCTGAAATTTAAAAATTAGTAGTTATACAATTTTTTAATTGAATCAATTTCTATTGAAATGTGGGAAAAACGATAAAGTCTTATTCAACGTTTTTTTATTGTATATTTTATTGTGTTTTATTGAATACTGTCATTTTTAATATTTTGATTTAAATTGAGAGCCACTTGAATTAAAAAAATATTGAATGTTTACTCAGTAAGTCAGTGTATTTATCCATCAAGAAGAATAAAAATCAGTTTCCTGTTACTTTTTACCGACTTTTGTCATGGACTAATATTTGTGTATATATACTTATTAACCCACGTGCAAAAGGATTTTTATGATTATTCACGACTGTTTCTAAAAAAAATTTCAATTAGTATTATGAACCAAAAGTTGTTATGGGTTGATTTTTTGCTCTATAAACATTTTTGGAGGCAGTTTTCCAAGATTTATTTAATATTTTGCCGGTATATATGTCATGCGTTTGTTCAGTTACTAAACAGTTTATATCTGGTAACAGATAGCCAAGGTGATATTTGGATTCTAGATAAAAAGTTTTGAATTACGAAGGTGTCAGGGTCCACTCAGCAATTAAAGATTTTATCAAGATATCTTATTTGCTTTGTCCGTTTTGGGACAAAGTAAATCCAAAATATGTAAAATTAGAATGTCAATCTTGGAAGTATCTGGAAAATGAAAAAAAAATTATTTTATTATTATTATAAGCGTGTTTGCTATTGACTTCAACACTTTATTTAGAAAAAAACTATGTTGCGAAACGAAGTTCAATACTGGTTGTAAAAAGTGTTAATATCCTATAATGCTTAATATCGTTGTAAGGTGGGTGGACAATGGAAGGCCATTCTAACGATTAAACACTATTTATTCGTTTATTTAATGTATAAATGAAGTTAAAAAATTATTAAATTATACTATGTTTTATTGTGTACAATATAAATCACTTATTTTTAGCATACCTTTAATCACTTATTAATAAACTTAAATTTTTTAAAGCTCTTCAAATGACCTTGAAAGTTACAGGGCTCCAAACAAGGCCAATATTTTAAATTAGCCGATCAACTTAAAAGTAGAGTTGTAACAATTAATATATCCACTTTACTCAAACTATAAAATACGCTCCTTCATTTAAGCGAAACAATAAATTCTTAATATATTTTATCATCTATAAAAAATTCAACGAACACCATCGTATAACTAATAATATATTAATAGAAATTATTTAAAAATAGTAGTAATGACTATGATATTGATATGAAATAAGTTGCCAAGGCGTTTTATAGTGAAATTAAAAACTTACCTAAAATGGCCCACTGATGGGCCCGTTTGTTGTTCATAGTAAAGGCTAAAATATTCGTACGAAGGCCAAACTATCAATTATTTATGACGATTAGAATAATATAATATTCCTTATAAATCCTTACATATATATTATATATATACATATATATTATATATATATATATATAATATATATGTATATATATAATATATATATATATATATATATATATATATATATATATATATATATATATATATATATATATATATATATATATATATCGATTTATATCTAATTTAATTTTTAATAATCTTATAATCTTTACTTTCATTGAATGAACTAAGTGATGAACAATATTTTTCGTTAATCTGTCTTTCATCAAAATAAATAAATTCGATGATCTTCCAACACGTGAGCATGCAACATACAGCTGTCCATGGGAAGAACACGGATTCTCCAAGTCCAAGCCACAAATAGCCATTGTCTGCCCTTGCGAATTATTTATTGTCATCGCAAAAGACAAACGTATCGGAAATTGTAGCCTTTTGAAAGGAATTGTAGATTCTGATGTTATCATAGGTATTCGAGGTAACAGGGCGACTTCGAATTTTAACTTTCCAATCAATACCGTTGCTTCAAGTACATTTCCGATAATTCTTCTGATGACTAATCGTGTACCGTTGCATAATTTTGGTGAAATTAAATTACGCAATAGAATGACGATCTGGTTTTCATCAGCAATGGTGTCAATTGACTTAAAAGTCATTAGACCGCCTGGCGATAAATTTTGTATTTCAAAGTTAATTTCATCAATATTTTTTGCCGCCAAAATTGCACGGTTACTGAGCCAATCATGGTCTAAGTGATTATTAAGAATAACCAAAAATACACTCTCAATTGTTCATTTTTTTAATGAACAATAGTGCAGAAGGTGTCTGGCAATTGGATACATTGTGTATTGTGATGTAGTCTGATTGTACCGTTTCCAATATCCAGTAATTGATTTGAAAATACTTGTTCCAATTGATCATTATGTAAATTTACTCGCATATTTATAGTCAATCGAAGTGTTTCAACGTTTTTCCATAAAAATGATTGTTTCAAACATGCGTTAATCTGATCAGCAAAAGTGAATGACAGGTAATGCCTGCCGGAAATCACCAGATAGTAGTAAAACAGTACCACCGAAGAGTTGATTATTGCCGTTTATATCTTGCATAGTTCTGTGAAAAGCTTCAAGAGAATGATTATGATTCATAGTACACTCATCCCAGACCATAATTGAACTTTTTTGTAACACTGCAGCCATTCCGTTTTCTTTAATATTACACATTGCGTTTGGTTTACTGTGAATGTCTAATGGCAGCTTCAAAGCAAAATGCGCCGTTCGTCCACCATCAAACAAAGTGACAGCAATGCTTGATGATGCAATTGTCAATGCAATCTTTTGTTCTAGCCGTATCTTTGCAAGGATTAATGACACTAAAAATGTCTTACCCGTACCACCAGGTGCGTCTAAGAAAAAAAACCCACCCTGTTTTGCATCAATAGTCAACATGATTCGATTGTAAATAATTCTTTGTTCAGCTGTCAATAATGGCTCATTAATTGCAATGAGTGTAGCTAATTCAACGTCGTCATATTGTTTTTATCGTTGTATATCATTGTTCATTAAATCAGTTGCTGGACGATCAGGCGAAGGCATGAGTGGTTGAGTGAAAATTTTAAAATCAAAATACATAAGTCTTCGAGTAGTGGTTTGATTTGTTGACATGATGGCTCTCTCAGTACGTTTACGTCTTGCTCAAGGCTACGGGCATTATTGAGGTTAGATTTTTTTGGTGTCATATCACTGAAAATGATAATTGAAATAATACAATACAATTAAAATAAAATCGGGATATAATTATCAATGACATAAAAAAATTAACAATAAAATAGAAATGCAAACGATCGTTTAATATTATACACTAAGTCTTACACATGCACTGACTTTTTTGAATAAAAATTATAATAATTTTTTTGCACTGAAAGATTGATATTCAATCTGTATAGATAGCTATAAAAAATTGCGACCTAAAATATATTTGTTACTTTGATAAAGAACAATTATTAAGTTAAATATATAATCAAAAAAATTTCCTAGAAATATAATTTATATGTCAAAACAATAATATAACTATATGATAATATTTACATATATTTATTTTGATAAGAGAGTTCTAAACAATAAAACACTAAAAATTGTAAAAAGTAAGAATAATTGCATAACAATTGCATTTACTATAATAAAGATTTAACTTCTTTGTGCTCACCAACACGTGGTCGGTTGTAGTAATAAATTGTAGCTGATTACTTAAAGTGTTAGTACTTTTTTTTTGTAGATCGCTATCTATTGGATACTTACGCAATCCAGTCAACTGGGCTACATTATATTTAGACTACCATCTGTTAAAATATTATCGAACGATATCTCTTTGTCAGATAAAAAACAATTAATTCGCAATAAAATAAAATTTTCGGAGTTCATCCCGGACGTGATGAAACAACGTGACATGTTATTTATATTTATATATATATATATATATATATATATATATATATATATATATATATATATATATATATATATATATATATATATATATATATATATATATATATATATATATATATATTATATCTAAAAACTTACGTGTTGCTCTGCGCGGATATTACAATTGGAACTACAAGACCGAGGTTTACGAAGCGTGTGATCGCATTGGCATAATAGCCGTGAGAGCGCCTTGCCACAGCGCCTATGGCCTTAAGTGTGATGGATCGTACTGTGTGTAGAAGGAATATGCAATAACTACTTTTTGTTGGCCTTCAAAGCAATGTGGCCTTCCATAATCCACCCACCTTATTCGGATTACGTTAGGTTGGTACGACAAAGAAATACATTATTTATATACATATATTTAATACAAAATTATTGTATAATTTAATCATCAATTTTTCAAATCGGTTCTTGTATTTTCCTTTAGAATTTTTTCGTACATTTATTTTTTCAATTTTTATTAGAGTAAATATAAATTCAATTTTTATTAGAGTAAATACTTTTACAGTTAAATTTTGCCTGTTTGTAACTATATTATATGAGAATAGTAATTGATACATATATACATAATTATTATTTGTTTTTTTTAAATTTATTTAGTACCTAATATTTATTTTGATTTATTGATTAATAATAAATATTTAATTAATCAATTTTATATAATATATCAATCTACAAATTGTGTGTGTTGACATTCTTTCTTATGGGAAAAAGTGTCCAATTATGCGATGATTGTAATTTTTGTTGATATAAAATATTTAAAAAATAAAGAAACTTTTACTACCGTAGGATTTTATATAATAGTTTGATGAATTAAAAGTATCCATTCATGTTTTCGTAACATGCAAGACCTTGGCACCTTATTTATTAGAAGACACAATTCTTATGGAAAAGTTAATTTCTATCGAATATAATTTCATCAGATTTATCAATACTATGCTAAGTATTGGATATATCAGATAATTCAATTAAGTGTTCGATTGAAGGCTGATTCGGATATATATATTTAAAGGAGTTAAATTTTGAGCGAACTCCATGTTCTACATTAAAATAGCCATATATAAAACTCGTTAGTGCTTAACAAGTTGTAAAAATAGGCCTGAAACCGAGTGCTTATATTTAAAACGTAAAAATATGCATGATCATCGATTATTAGATAATATTAGCCAAGCACCTCATAAAATGTTGGACCATATTATAGAAGGTATTTCATGTATCAATTATTGTTGAAGTCAATTAATATTATGTGATAGTCATTATGGATCTAATAATAATCCAATGAATAAGAAAAATAAAGTTTTAATTATGACTGAACCATTTCATTATGTACACAAACGTAGAATATTTTCTACTGAAGGAATGGCTGCCCTATCAGTATTAAAAAATATTAGTTCTCAACTTAATTTTATTAATGAGTTTTACAATAGTAAATATAATTAAATTTTAAAACTAAATTTTTAAATAAAAGATAAATACTATAAAAACAAAAACTGTATACAATAATTTTGTATTATAAAATTTGTTAAACTTTTATTTTAGACTAGCTGGCCCGACAAACGTCGTTTTGCCACATATTTCTAATTAACTTCAACATTTTCTAAGTATAATAACATATTCTTAACAACTTTCCTCTATTTCTTATTTCAAAAGTCAATATTTCTTAAGTCAAATTAGAATAAATAATGATATTAATATATATTTTAAAGTATACCCGGACACGTTGCGGTGACAATTGATATTACATCGATTGCATACAAAATTTGAAGCAGATTGGACGAAGAAATTCCGTTGTCCCATACAAACTTTGCCTCTGCTTTTCATCCCATGAGGGGTAGAATTTCAGAAAATCTTTTCTTATGGGATGCCCGGTATTTGATGTGTAGCCCACTATTTGGTGTGGGATACCCGTGACACGAAATATTTATATATACACTCGTGTTTGATGTGGGGCACCCGGTACCTCGTGCAGCCACAATTCGTGTATATTGTGCTGTGGTTCTCATATACTTGATGAAAAATAGTAAAAGGAAGTCCAGAACCACTAATATAAAAAAGAAGAAATAAATAAATTCTATTTTGAATAGCTGACCCGGGTAAATTGTTTTGTTATATCTCCTAAATATAATAACATATTCTGAACTGTCTATAACTGAATAATGAAGCTGCGGCAAATCAGAATAAATTATGATATTAATTTATATTTTGAAGCATACCCACCCGGTTTACGCGTTGCTGTGTTATTTTTCACATTTTAATAAATGATATTACATCGTTTACATGCGGATGCAATTCTACCCTTAGGGGAAGAATTTCAAATCCTTTCTTATCGGATTCCCGGTATTTAGTGTGCACCCGGTACATTATATACACCCGGTATTTACCTGGTATTTGCTGGGGTACAACCGGGACCGCGTTCACCCGATAATTTTTGCTGTGGTACACATACACTTGATGAAAGGTGTATGGACCTCCTGAACCAAGAATGATTCCGGTAATACTTGAACAATCAATGCGATATGCAAACTTTATATAGTTGACAGTTCGTCATACTGCTAGTGAGAAGAGATAAAGAAGTTTAATTTTGAATTTCAAAATTAGATTTTGGTTTCTATGGAAATGATGATTTGTAACATGTGAGAAAAAAAGACAAAATATGTTTCACAGCTAGGAACATTTTGTATTCGAAAATTAAATTGTCGTTTATAGTATTTTCTTTTAATTATTATTTATTTCTCACCGTTTAAATTTTCCCTGAACTTTCACGAATATTTCAAGACCAAAATTAGCCAAATCGGTCCAGCCATTCTCGAGTTATGCGCTTACCAACACATTTTGCGATTCATTTTTATATTATAAGATATGAGTGGGCGCAATATGACGAGCTTTAAGACCAAATTTGGATAGAACTTTGTTATGAATCGTTCAAATTTTGAGGATCCGAATTGTATTTGGTGATATAAGAAGAACCAGTAAGGTAATGTTTTCGCATTTTTGTATTCGAAGGTTTTCATCGTACAAAGGATAAAAGTAACAAAAATAAACAAAATGATTTTCTAAATACTTATTCTTTTGACATTTTTCAATAATTAACGATACAGTAAAACTAACCAAATTGTATTCACTTAACTAATAATTGTGATAAATGAACGGAAGAATATGAGGTAAAGAAACGCGTTGACTTGACCATTTACACGGAAAAACTAAATGCAAGTGGGGTAATTAAAAAAAAATTTCTTTAGTATAATTTGAAAAATATATTGTAATTTTATAATTATTAATGAAAACTCAAGGATTTTTCGATTTTTTGCCCCAATTTCCCAGGTCAAATTATTTTCTTATTTTATAAATACGTATTTTCATCATCAGTATGAATTAGCTAGCTGTAATGTACATTCTGGATTCGAGCTCCCACATCGAGTGTGGGACTCCTTTAATGTCAGTTGTTTAGTTGAATAAGAACCCGTTCTAGATGTTGGCGAGCTAAGTGGTTACGTTTATAGTCACACTGTGGCAAGCGATGTTTGTGCTGAAAATTTAAGACTATGGAGACGAAGAGAGATGAATGTGAAGTAAGATTTGCGCAAGGCTTGTCTGAAGGTTCATATAGCTCCACATTTATGGAAATATCAAGTTGTACACTACAAAGCTGAAACGTATTGTATGACTTGCGCACATGAAATTTGGGCTGATGTCGAAATCAGTGGAGCCGTTAGTTTGAAGAAGGGCACTAGGCTTTCTTCCGTTTTAGAGAAGAATGACAATCTCTTCATGGTGGGAAATAATTGCCTAATTACGGTGGCGCCAAATATTACAAGAATTTATCTCTGTGCAGCCAGCTGGTGGACTCACCACATGTTCCTGTGGTGAGCTGGCTCCGTCCAGCTTCCAGTTTTGTGAAATGATGCCTCTCTGTGCTAGATAGGGATGTAAAGGCGGATACCAGAACAAAATCAATGATAGAAGAAATATTGTTGCAAGTTGCAAGGGTGGTAGGATGTTCGTACCTTCCAGAGATGATGGTATAATTTTGTGCGACATGAGCTGCCAAACAATAGACGTAAGCCTAGAAAAGGGTATTAATAATACAATTATAGAAGATTTGTCGTGGTTAAGGAAGCCGAACGATTTAGCCAACTAAAGGGATACATTTGACGTGATGAAATCTAAAACGACCGTAAATGAATACAGATTCAGCTACAGTATACAGTTGGGTGTCGTCTCGGGTTTTAAAAAACGATTTTGTACGAGAGTACGACTTACATCTGCTTGTGATCTTGGTCAGATCTGAAGACAAAAAAGCGGAACCGTTTACGTGCTAAAAGCAGGGGTTTCAAAACATAGACACGCCGCAGTTATCACTGTATCGCATAATGATCACTGCTTCGGTGATGATCGTAGTTTGTATATTGCAAGACGGCGCAACCATGATTTAAAGATAACCCGAAATGAAGTTAAGCCGGTAGTACGATTATGCAAGAGCTATTTGTCAGATTCTGGCACTGATTCAGTGGGAGACTGGATGTTTGGGTTGAGTATAGGTATGATACAGAGAAGCATGAATGTCACTCATTATTTGCAAGGGTAATTTTCTTATTTTTTGCTGGCAGAACTTCTAATAGATAACAGTATGACTTTTAGTACTTTCCATTCCAGAGAACCATGTCTTTTTTACAAGTGGTGTGTAATCGTAATTTTCCGGTGTTTAATATATTATAGTCGTACACTGAAGTAACCATTTTGATGTGATTATACTATTTGTGAACGATAGCAAGAGCAAATTTTCTTAAAGGGGCGATTTGTCTATTTGAATGGCAGTTAAATATACGTAATACAGGGTGATTCATTTTGGCATTATTTGAAAACATTGATTTGTTATAGAGTACAATTTATTTAAATCTTTTTATTTTGATTGAACATTGCATAAATGTGTTTTATTGTTTCTACGCAACTCTAGTACGATTACAAACACTTAATAGGAGAAATATAATAGTTCATGAAATAAGCTATTTGGAAGTCAACAATGAGTTCTTCAAGGGTAACCATGTTATATTAACATTGTCAAGTTAAAGTATAATTTAATTATTGAATAGCAAAGGTAACAGAAGTATTAATGATGAGTATTAATACTGTATTGCGTTGAATTTAAATTAAAATTTTAATTAATTTATTGTATTTATTAATTATAGAAGTAGAAATTCAATTTTAAAAATTCTGTGTTTTAAGATTTAAGTATTAATAAGAGAAATAACATAACAACAAAAAAAAAAAAAGATTTTTTGAATGTTTGATTGACAAACTAGCACACTTTCACTGTATTACCATTTACTGTATTAGATTGAAATTCGTTATCTATGGACCTATAAAATAATATGTTATAATTTTTTTGGTGCATTATAAGAGCACGCTGTATTTTTGATATAGTTAAGAGAATTGTTCAGTGCCTTTTTTATTTACCTAATACGACTGCAACTTGACCCGTAATTAATAAATAAAAAACATGTTTACCCTACTACGACATAGGTAAAAGTATGGTTTACTATTTTAGTAGTCTATGTATGGATGTATGTGTGTATATGGGTGGGTATGTACAGATGTTCCACCATAGCAGCTAAACTACTGAACTGATTTTGATGAATGAGGTGTCCATCTACTCATTTTTATAATCCGGATTTTATTTGGCTATAAAATAAAAATAAAATCAATATGGTGGAAGGTAGAACAGAAAAAGTGTATACTAATAAAAACATAGATAATAATACTTAACCCCAAAAGATTGTAAACTAATACATATGTTATAAAATGATTTTATGGTAATCTGTTATCACATAACTTCGAATTTTAATTTTAAAAAATCCAAAAATGAAAATGCGAGGGAATTTTTGAACATAAAACTTGTTGGTACGAAGAAAAATTCTAAACTCGCGTGACCATCTCCTACAGCAGTTTTAGAACTGTATCAAGGTTTCATTAAGCACCATTTCTCTTGAAACAAAAATCAATATATGGAAAATAACTACATGAACTTTCACCGTAACATTTAATCTATCGATTTATTGATTCGAAAAACGTAAGCTATCTTTTATGAGAAAATCAGTATAACGGATGATCCAAAAGTAAGGGTATCAGAATTTTATAATTGAAGTTTGTCCTGTTGGGGATGTGAAATGAAAGAGCTCTCAATTACAGTTAACAAATATTTACATTGAACATAATCATTCATGCTGTACCTATTTTGAATTTGATTTTATTTTTAAAAAAATATATTTAATATTGATAAATTGAAAATATTTTCAAATGTATTTCGCTATTTTATGTGTAATATAAAGTAACCAAAGGATTTTTTTTTGTTTCGTAATATAGTTATTAAAATTATATAATCAATTGCCTGAAATCATGTACGTCTCAAGACTAGTATGGTTACTGTTTAAGCGTTTTTGTTTTCAATTATATACGTTATCAATTATAATTGTTTACGATATTTTTAAATGGGTACTAAAGATATTCTCGTAGAATAAACGATAAAATATCCAAAGCCACTAATCCGATTTAACAAAATTTTACATGTTTTTAGAATGGTGAACACATGTTATTATCTCATATGAAAATATGCAAATAGTTTCCAAAACTATGTATTTCAAAAATTATTCGTTTTGGACCGTCTGGAAAAACAAAGACCCTATAATAGTTCATTCCAAAACTGGAAAGCCTGAGTTGAAAATTGTATTAAATATCCGAAACTACTCATTCTATCTAAAATGTTTTGAATGGCGGGGTCGGTAAACTAGCATAGTATACAAAAATTAATTTAATGAATAAATTAACATGTACGGCAATAAGAACAAAATAATTCTCTTATATTTGATAACATTTATTTAGCTTCTATCTATTCCAGTGTTACAAGATAAAAAATATTTTAATTAATTTTGTGAAGTTTATGTTTACTATTTTTGTTTTTTATTTATGGTTTTGCGCTATATTAAATACCGCTTATTATTCAAATTTAATTGAATGCGTAAGAGTAATTAGTAATGAACTAAAGGAACATAAATTAACTTATGTTTTATTACAAATTCTCTAGACGTTTCTTTAGGATGACTTAATAGTTGGGAGGGCAGTACGTTCTACATGCTTGGTATTGGTAGTAATCCTCAAAATCGTGAACTATGAGCTTGATTGTCTCGTGATCTAACGCTTAAAATCTATCGAAAAGTGGATTAACGCTGTAACAACTCTATAAACTGCTTGTCTATCAGTTTGGTTAGCAATTCAAAAACAAAAAAATTAACTAGCTGATGTTTTGTAGACGTGTTATAGACCTGAAACGCTAGTTAATTTCTTGAATGAGCAAAACTAAGATATATTTGACTGTATTACCTGCAACAAAAGTATGTACAACCTACAACGAAATTTTGTGTTTGGACTTCTTCTATTTCAGACAAGTTGGTTCTATATACTTAGTGTATTATACAAATGTTAATAATTATTAATAGTTCTAAACTTGATACACAGTCATATGACAGGTACATAAGCAATTAACACAGTTAGTTGCATTTGTTTCTTATAGGTATTTTTTCATATTATAGAAAAATATTTAAAAGCACTTATTACTTTCACTGACTTTGTAATTCGCGTGTAATTACATATTTAGGTGAACAATGTTACACTGATATTAATATTAAAAGATATTATATACTTACACGTGTAATTTACACGTTTTTGTTTATTATTATTCCAAACCTATGAAAGAAGCTATATTTTTTATTTAACAGATGTTTGATAAATTTACTATAATCATTAATAATAATAAATAATTTTTTCAAATAATTCATTATTACTTATACAAAATTTATCATGAGTAAATTTTTGTGTGTGAATAATCAAATAATCAAATATTATAAAGTGGAGAAAATTAATAAATTGATTGTTTTGTTATTATCAGGAGAGTTGACTGACTAAATACCTTATATAAATAAGAAATATTAATAATTTTTGTGTGCGTAGTATTGCTATAGAACTTAAGGTTGACATCGCTTAAATTGTTCCATTTTGGCCATCTTGTATTTTATCAAATACACTAACCAAATTTAGGTAAAAAGAAAGGTTTTTGGAGGAACTTAGTATTCGTTTCACATCATTGAGACGAAAAATAAATTTTCCAAATGAAATCAAATTTTAACATGCACAATCTAAATATGAAAAGGAAATATGCCAAAACGGATTTTTCCGAAATAATGTTTCTTAAATAGATAGTTTTGATATTTTTTTGTCATAAAATTGTTAACTTTCGTCCCTTAAAGTGGCAGAGAATAATTTTATAGAAGGAGAAAACTAAGCTCCTAGTTCTCTTAATACTATGTTATGAAAAATGCTATAAAAATCAGCAATTACTCTTAGAGCTTTGTGGGAGAAGTTTTAAAGCCTCAATATTTTTTAACGATTTCTTTGGAAATATAATATATAATATTTTATATATTATATAATATAAATCTTACTGCTAAAAACAGATTTTATAATGTAACGTTTTATGTTGATATTGACAGATGTCTATTACAAATTTATTGTATCAATGGTAATAAAACTATTGTAATTTTAATAAAATTATTGTTCACTATAAAATTTCATATATTATTCTTTTAATGTCTTCATTGAGACTATTGTGTATTGTGTAGATATGGATAGTTTAGTGAGTGCTTGATAATAAAATATCATTTTTTATTATAAAATTACAGATTCCGCTTTAAATATTAAAAAATAAATAAATAAGTATTCAATAGACCCCGGACTGACGTAACGTAATGATATGCTTAGACCAACTAATAAAAGTTAAGCAACAGCAGTCACAATCTATATTTGGATGGGTGACCACCTAGCATTACTGTGTACTGTTGTTGTTTAATAATAATAATCCACTTTGGGTAATGGCTATATAGCTGAAAATAGCTGAAGCCAGAAAAAAAAAAAGTATTCAATAGGTTTTCGTTTTTATTTGGAATATTTAATAGAATCACTGAACGATGTGATATTGTCATTCAAAAAAAAAAAAAATGGTAGATATATTTCCAAACTATTACTTTTGTATAGTATATCATTTCTCTCACTATGTTATCAATAACAACACGTAACATATAAAATGGAACACCATATTCTAGTTTTAATAAGAAATATTTACTTCATGGATTCATGGCAAAAAAGGACAAACTACTTGGAAATTTGTCATCTGATCATTTTATGTATAAAATAGCTATCTATCATCATTTAAAAAAATAAAAACAATCGTGTTTCTCGTCCTTAGAAAAGGGAAGAAACTCAGTAATCACTTAGAAATTAAAATTTTCCCATTGATAACATACAAAATTGATATAATAATATGGATTTATTCGCAAGAGAATATAAATTCATACGAAATAAAAATATGTTCGATATGTTAAATAAATTTGTTTATTATACTTTATTATATTTTTAGTTCTAAATATAAGACTAATAAATTCAATTCTTTTGAGCAGCGGTTCTAGCATAGACTGTACCTTTGGTTTGATAAATTATTTTCAAATGAATAGTCAATTTAGTCAATTTTTAATTTAATTTTGTTTGTTAATCACTGTTATGGCAGCCATCAAATATTTTAAAATTTATGATACACTCTTTTCTGGCAATTTTGTTCGCCTTTTCTACTTGAGCCTCAAACCTGTAGTTTCAAAATATTTAGTATAAATTTTCAAAATAGATAATTGCTGATATACAAAAAAAAAAAAAAAATCGTTTAATTATCTATGTTTGAAAATATATTTTGTTTCTATACAATTAATTAGCGAAGACGTTTTAAAAAAAATCTACATAAACGTTTCTAAATTGTTAGATTATATATAAAAATGAAATATGGCTGACTATTTTTTAAAATATATAGAATGCGTAGTACATTAATATGTAATTTTTATTTTAATTAGCTGAAAAATATGTGCAACTATAAATTTATAGAACATTTTATATATTATGTTACCTTGAACACGGAAGTCCTTGCTTGTATCATTTAAACTGAATTAAAATCTAACTGAAAATTTTATTATTAAAATTTCTAAGAATATAATATGTCCAAGCAGGAGTAAATTTTTTCTCTATTTGTATAATGTGTATGCATCCATTCAATATACAACGCATAAATATAACAAGATGGTTAGTGTATGTATTTGTTTAATGGTTATTTGTTTCCTTATTTTACTTTTAATATACAGTATTGTATTGACAATGCGTTAAAAATCCATGTTCTAGGGAATCTAGGAGTATGTTCGAAATATTATGGTTATTATGCGATAGTATATATTTCATGTTTTACTTTTAGCATAAAGTACAGTATGACAGTTCGTTGAAAATAAATTTGGTAAACTGTCTCCTGCTTGCTGGCTGTTTATGTGATATTTATGTTTTTTTTAATGCTAAAAACGCCATAGGAAAATATTTTTTCAATTTTGTGCATAATTTGAATGCAAAATTTATAGTTTTCGGAATTTTCTTATAAGTTTGCCATAATTTAGAAGTAGGTTAAAATTTTATGATTATTTTCGCAAGCGAGAGTATATATATATTAGACTTACATATTTTTAGAGTCCGACCGAAACTGGTTTTCCGGCCGAAACCGAAACCGAATATTCGGCCCTGGCTTCAGTTTCGGCAGAAACCGAAACCGAAACTCAGGCGGTCAAGTATAAAATTTGTTAAAATACTGAAATTTGATGCATTTTACACATTATGCTGCATTAATTACGACATGAAATTAAAACACAGTATATTAAGTTTGATGTAATCATTTATTTATTTATAAAAAATATTAATAATATTTTTCAAATTAAGTTCTCAGGTGTTTATCAGTTATCATTAATAACCCTAGTACAACAAAATTACATCAATAGGAATGAAAAACAAATCATGAAATAAGTTTACTTATACAACGTAATTTAACAAATTAAACAATTCACATTTTTCATTTACAATCTCTTTTTTACATGTGACTTAATTTGTTAATAACAACAAAACAAAGTTAATGGCTCAATATTTACCTATATAAATCATTCAAGTACAGAAACGAAACAAAAACTTACATGTAATCAGTTCCATCAAAACATTCAAAACTTAACCTTTAAAAAATGTTTACGTCGGACGATAATGCACTGACTAAGTTTTGTTGCTACGGAGCTATCCGAACGGCGCACGACAATTCCCGAACAGAGCCGCCAGCGTCCGCCATAGTGTTGCCGCGAGAAACGAAGTTAGGCGAGTGTGTACGACTACTTCCGAAATCAGTGTACGACTACTGCCGCCGAAAATTGATTTTTGGCCGAAACTGGGCCGAAACCGAAACCGAACTTTCGGTCGGACACTACATATTTTACATATTTTTTTAATATTACATACATACTTTTTATAATATACTTATTATAATATATATATATATATATATATATATATATATATATATATATATATATATATATATATATATATATATATATATATATATATATATATATATATATATATATATATATATATATATATATATATATATATATATATATATAATATTCTCTTAATTACTATATATTCAACAAAACAATCATATTTGTAATTATATATGGATCATTTTTTAAATAATAATTAATGATTATTAAATTGAAAAAAAATTATTAACAATTAGCTAAGGAGGGGATAACTTATTATTATAACTACTTATTAGTTGTGAGAAAAAGTTTGTACATGAAATTGATGTATATTTCTAAATAAAAGTATTTGATTTTTTTGTTTGTTTTATAATAACAATATTAAGTCTGCTATTAAAACATTTTTACTCACACGACCCTTTCGCTTCCTTTCTTTGATATTTTATACACACACACACACACACACAGACACACACACACACACACACACACACACACAGACTCTCATTTGTTCACATATACATTAACAAAATCCCATAAGTATATTAATATTCATATTTGATCAGTATATCTCTAAACATGTTCCAAAGAATCGAGATATGTATATTTTCTCGTTTCAGCAGAGCGATTATTTGCGTAAGTTTAATTCCTCCTCGATTTTCAGTAGTTACTCTGTTCAAGTTCGAACTTTTAACTTATCTTCTTCGGTTAAAAGCATTTTAATATTTGCTATGTTTCAAATGCTTTAATCAATCGATCCTAATGACCCTTTGTATTTTGAACTAAGAGATTAGTACAAATAATTATTCATTGATATCTGCTAACTCCAACCTAGGTTTTCTTTTTTATTCTTTATCTACATTATATGAGAAAAATAATATAATTATTCCATTCCTCAGTAATATTTCTTTAACAAAGGCTACACACAGCATTAAATTTTTATCTTTAATTATTTAAACATATCAAAATTATCCATGTTGCGGGTGGTGGATAGGGTATTGAGTGAAGCCTAGGATTTGGTAGATAATACAGTTTCAAACGTGAAAAATAAGATAAACTATATAGTGATGTGGGTAATTGCTGATTTTAAAATTAATGTGTCTTAGAAACTTGATTTAACGCTCATTAATAGATCATAAAAAATTTGAATATAACTTCTACCTCATTTTATCATGCATAAAAGTGTAGTTTACCGTGTTTAAAAATGTACTTCATAATATAGATTTCTTTATAAAAAGTCACAAAAAATAAATATTTTGCACAATAAATACTTTTCTTCCCATACCGTGTTTAGGTCACATGATATTATAACAAAGATACCGAATTTTTTTATTTATAACAAAAATAATGACTCAAATTCATAACATTTATTAATATTTTTACATAAATTTTAATGTTTGTCAAATTTTATGCTGTGGTTGTGACTACCGAAAGTACGCTATTCTTAGTGTCAAATCCTCTGTACTACGAAACACAGATGAAATAAATTTAATATTTCATGTACTCACTTACTTTTTTAAATATATTGATTATATTATCGAATAATTCTACTTCCAAAACAGCAAAAAGCGTGACAGGATTGTGGCAATGTTGATATTTTGCCAATGTACGGTTTTAATAAATTATCACTTCCAGTGATTATTTGGATTTTATGTATTTAGCAAATACGCAGAGAAGTAAGAGCTTAGTGTATTTAGCGAATACATAGATTGGCATTTTTTCTACTTTTTGACAAGGAATAATATTAAATTGAGGATATAATTGAGGAAAGATTATATATTGATTTTATCAATATCAAGTTTGTTGGTGAGATCACATTAATAAACAAAAACGTTGTTCAAAAGGCGCGGAAGTGGTATGACTTCTTTCTTATTGCACTAGAGTGGCACGACGGAGTAAGATGCATAGAAATACATTAATGACGTAAGTGTTGGAAAGGATATGTTACGTATAGATAAGGTCAATACAGACATATTTTGTAAGGGCATGTGCCAACATAAGTCTAGAGTTGTAAAAGGGAAACTAAAAAAAAGTTCGGTAAGCATAGCTAGTTATTTCATGCTTATCAGTGAATCGAAAGTATATTTTTGATTGATATTTATAGATGATATGATATGCTTTTGGGACCCTACCTTGTACACAAGATATGCGACTCGTAAGCACAGCCTGTAGACGAAAGAAAAGACTGAAATATGAAAAATCTATTGACGCGAGAATAAAGACTTATTTTCCCACTTCTCTGCTATCGATTCTGGCTGTATCCCTCTATTCTATTTCTGTATTACTAAGCTATGCCTATAATATCTCTGTTAAATATTTATAGGTAGCAGTCATTCAAATAAAGCTTGAATCATTAAAAATTAATTGTTTTCCAAAGTGGATGTTTAATGTTATCAACTTAAAGATATGTTGTCAAATTTAACTGATTGTTGTAGATGAATAGTTACTTGAAATATTATTAAACGTGAATAGTGGATTGCAAGGGTTTACATAGGATTTCTAGAGGTAGGCAGGGATGGATAAACTTATCAAGATTGTATGTATAAACAAATTTGCTAATTAATTAGTGCCATTGATGACAAAACTGATTGCATGATATGTCTAATCTCTAAATTTTGTCACTGATATCCATGTTTTTTAAGTATCAAAGCAAGTTGTCGTTAAAGTTTAGAGTTGTACAATAATTGTGCCTTCCCTACGCACGCATTTGGTTAATTGGCTTTTAAGTTAAAAAACTGTAAAATTGTCATTATTTCAATTGAAGTTTCTTTAGAATAAAAATATTGTTGATTCATCAAATTGATTAGTCGTGACTGTACGGATTGGTAAGATTCCCAGGAGACAGATTCTTTAAAAAAATCTTCTTTAAAATAATGACCAATAAGATAATAAAGCGAAAGGGAATAACATACCGAATAATTAATTATTTAAATAAAAACTTGTAGGTGGTTTTGCAAGTGGTAAGAAAGTCTTAAAATTTTTTCAAGATAAAACATTTAACATAAAATAAATATGCGTATATACATAACAGTTTTCACGTACCATATGGTTTTTATTTTATATAAAAATGTTACAAAATGAAATTACAATTAAAAGAGATGCTGCGTGCTTTATAAAAGATTCATTACACAATGTATCTAAAAAATTTCGAACCCATATTGAATATCAAATAAAAATAAGGATGTTTTGAAGACCGTGGTCTGATTGTACTAATCTATCTTGAGATTTAACAATAAGTTAAAGTGTTTTTTTTTATGGTTTTTTTTTTTTTTACTAAAATGGAAGTTCTAGAAATAATAGTTTGCTCATTTATTGGTACAAAATTAAGCTTCACTATTATTATTATTATTATTAACGCGGGTTTAGGGTCGAAAAATTTTTTTTTACAAAAACGGAATCAATATCTAAAAAAATAGCTTAAAAATAATCTGAAAAAATTTTTTGAGTTCACCATTAAATATAATTTTTATGACTGAAATAATTATTCAACCGTAAAATGAGCTAACAAATTAAATAATTATTCCACATTTTTAAAATGGTCTAATAAATGAATGAATTATTCAGCATTAAAATGGCTTAGTAACTTTTGAAATATTCTGTAGGTATGCAAGAAGCAAATAAGTGAAAGATGAATTACCACAATAAAAAGTCTTCATATATGTTGATTATTTTTTGATATCATAACCAAACCATCGTAAAGTCACAAGGTCCCACACCCGAAACATATCTATCTATATAAATAGCCTATCATTATATGAATACTTGCTTATTATTAATTCTAGATCCGTTTTGTATGGTTGGTTTATCAATATCAGTTTGTGAAGAAAGTCAGATATTATTCAATTTGAAATTTCTTCCGTGTAAATAAATATTATAATTTATATTATAAAGTGAATATACATTTTTGTTCAATTGTTACCAGTGTTTCAAAATGTGGATCAATTATTTATTTTTGGTATGTTTTCCCATTATCACAAAAGTGTTTATATATTTTTGCTTTTTACTTCGCTTCGAAATTTTGCTGAGATTAATGTGTTTATTGTGTTTATCGTGAACTTATAAAATCGCTTCAAAATATTTTTGAAACTGTAACAAGGGTTATTTCGGTTTTTAAGGAAAATAAGAAACAAAAACGAACATATTTTGTTCAGACAATTTTTAATGTAATTTACTTTGCATTTCTTCTAATATCGGTATACACACTATTAATATAATAACGGTGGGCTCGTCAAATAATTTTTTCCAAAAAATTTCTATAATAAAAATTAAAAAATAACTTTTTATTTAATACATTTTTTCTAAGAAATGTCTTTGATAAACCGTCCGTTTTTATGTCAAGATTATGTATGCGACATTTCATACTACTTGCAGAACTATTTTTTGAGTTATTTATGACTGAAAATTGAAAGAAATGTGTAATATTATTCTAACTAAATGAGAATTTAACCAGGACTGTCATATACATGCATAAACATGCGTTTTTTCACTCGTCATATGTATGACATATTTACGATATAATAAAGTTTACGCTAAAATATAAAATTTTTTAATGCTCAATCTATTGAACAAAATTTGGATACATTTATTTGGTACAGAATCAGCCTTCAAGTCAAATATGCTCTGGTAATAAGATTCGTCCTTATATAATATTTCGAAAATCTGTAAAATTATATTTCATGCCTGAAAGAACCCTACAGGCTAAATTTAATATGTTTAGCTTTATTAGCTTTATACGGCAACTGTTGGATCCGTAAAAAAATTGGAACCACTTCCTTACAATGTGATCCAATTAGTACTTAAAAATTCATTCTTAGTGCTCACCTACGTCATATAAGAAGCTCCCATTTCAAATTTCTAAACAGAGCGGTTTCGGTTCGGCTTTGAATATCTATTACTAATTTGATTTTAAATTTACTGAGTTTTGTTTTGATTCAAAAACAATTAAGTTAGTATCTATCAAAGATTTTTGTTCAATCTCTTTCTAACAAGCGATGTTAATTTATACTAACAGACGCTTCCGTTCAAGTAATAAAAAAGAAAAATACTCCGATTCATATTACGTGATGCAGATGGAAAAAATGAATTTTTCAATTCATATTCAAATATTTACTCAACGGGTTAAACCTTCCAAACAGTTTTACAGAGGCAAAACTTATTAATACATCAGGAGGAATATATTTGTCAATTAATGCTAGTAGTGTATTTTAAATTTTAATGCTCCTGATTAGCATCCATTTATTTGAAATGTATCACAAGATTTCTGAAGCCAATTAAAGTGAAGTGAAACAAGAAATTAAAAGTATGAGAAACCTTGGATACAATTGAATTGACGTTGAATATCATATGCAATTAAAAAATTAAAAAGATTTCTTACATAAATGAATGAATTTTGTTTTGCAATTAATATTTCTTTCCATATGTATTAAAAATTTTTTGATAATTGAAGAGAAATTTCGCGGTATAATAAGCAATTAAATTTATTTAATACAAAAGAAATAAATAATTCACACATCCACTATGGAATTTTAATGTTGTGATTTAATTTAAATTAAATATGCATTGCATATTTTTATCTAAATAAAAAACATTAAAATTTAACATTGATGTTAAAATTAATTCAATATAATTTTAAAGGGCTGATGAGACATCTATATGAAATACACAACTATCCAAATGTAATTAAATTTGGTATGTAGATTTTAGACATAAATTAAGTGTCTGACTTTTTCCGTCTTAGGTTCAAATCAAAATTTTATTTATTACAAATGTTTTTTCGAGAAAAACTCATCGAGATGCTACTCATGTTCGGATTATGCATGTCAATTTCATTATATATGAATAAATATATATATATATATATATATATATATATATATATATATATATATATATATATATATATATATATATATATATATATATATATATATATTTATATATATATATATAAGGCTACATCATTATAATAACTCCAAAATAAAAAATATTTTATAGCGCCTCTTAGATATAAACATAATTGGAGGCGTGTGTGACTAAAAATTTTTTAATTGATCAAAACTAGGCGGTGAGTTCAAGAATACAAAAAAAAAATATTTTTTGAAACTTAACAAGTATTTGTCATATATTCAGCTCAAAGGTGAGAGCGCTTACTCATTTATTTAAAAAGACAGTATATACTCATTAAACGTATTTAGTGTAATAAAATGTTATTTATAATTATAAACATTGATAGTCAAACATATGGATATTTGAGCAATTAAACCTTTTTAGTTGTTGTCTTCATTATACTTTTTCATAATGTGCAACTAGAGACTAAATTTCGATTTTTTGCCCCGATTTCCTAGATCAAATTATTTTGTATTTTTATAAATACTTATTTCGACTACAAAGTAGTCATCATCAGTAGGTATGAATTAGCTAGTTGTAATAATTATTTAAAAAAAAAAAACAAAAAATAAAATAAAACTAGAGACTGTTAAATAGCTTATAGTGGTTATTTATTTATGCATAATTACCTCTTATATGAATACATAATTCTTAATTAATTAGTTTCATTTAAATAATTTTATCAATCAAATACAACAGCTGTATTTTATACACTCTTTTAATTTCATTTTATTAAAATCTTTAACCATTTCTTGAGGGCTTATATCCAATCAGTTATTTCCGTATTTTATTTGAGATAATACTCTATGTGAAAGAATTAAAAGAAACTTATTGCAACACTGAAGCGAAGAACTCAGACAGGATTAAACGCATCCATACAGAGAGCTAAAAACAAACCTATTTGTCGTAACAAATAAAATGTAGACCACACTTCTTTGTCCTAATGTTCAATACACGATATACATTAATCAAATTAACTCTAAAAATTGTTAAAACGGAGCCTGATGACGTGATTTGCCTCAAAATTATGCAGTAAATTAGCTTAATGTAATAAACTTGTGTAGCACGGCATTTTATATAAATGTAGCACGGCTTCGAATGTTACAGCGGAATATACATAGGTACATAGATACAGACAAACTAAAAGCAAAATATCTAAGTTATAACTTAGACCTGACTACTTTCAATAAATAAAATAACATTACGAATAAATATATCAACTAAAAGAGTTGTTTATAGCTACTCGACACATGGTTAAGTTTCAATATTAGAACAATTATAATAATAAATTTTATTGAATAATCAATTATACTTACAAGGAAGGCGTCGAAAAAAAAATTTTTTTATATATATAATTAATTTTTCTTACCCACTTAATAGAGGATTCTTCACCCATCTGTTTAACAAATTAAAATTATTTCTTATCAAATACTATCACTAAAAGCAAGTATCGCCATTGGATTGCATAAAAGATTTGGTTAAGCTTTTTTTAAATGTGTTCTTATATTAAAGTTGAAGAACTATGTATTAAAGTTGAAGATCTAAGCCTATTTATTTCAACGCTATAAGCTATTTGAAAAAGGAGTACCGATAATGCTCAACGGAATACTTGCTTTATGGAGGGTGATGTTAATTTTCTAAAAGAAAAACTTTTTTTTAAATATAATTTATAAGTAGACATAGCCTGTGTATACTATAGCTATAACTTTTAAAAAAATTTGTAATTAACAATTTTTTAAAATTTTTAATATTTTTAATTAACTGCAATATTAAATTTTTTTTTTTTTTTTTAATTTTAGTAATAAAAGTATTTTATTAATATTAATAATTTAGTAATTGAAACATGGATAACGTATTTATGGTATTTAAACAATTACCACTGTTATTTGTTAATTTCTCTAATTCTTGAATCTATTGAAAATTCTATAATTGATCAGATTCATACATTATGGTAGTAAAAGTTATCTCAGTAAAAATTTTAAAACACGCGATACGAATGATGTTCAGTTGAATGGACATATAATTATTATTTTACTTTCATTAGCTAACAGTTAAGTTTTATGTCTTTATAAAAATATGCCGGTTTATAGCCAGTGCCATATTTATTATACCTATATAAATAATAAACAAACTATAATTAACTTTGATGTCCAATACAACCTTTTTTATCGATATCGACGAAGATTTGCGTAGTATTTTACAATATTAATATGGATTCAAGTAAAAAGCGTTAAATTTACAAAAATTATGTATAAATCGCAAGAAACGTCCTGAATGGAATATTTTAAATTATTTTTATAGTTTTGAATTCGTTTCTTCAATTTTTTTGATCAAAGCCATATAATAATCTATAAACTATAGTAAATTTTTCTCTTATTTCTGGAAATATAATTATTATTTTGTTTCTTTAATTCTTTTAATCAAAATCTACATCGTATTGTATAAAAGTTTCATACATTTTTTGAAACTTTTAAAATACATTTCGTTCTTTTGATAACGATCAGATGTCTATTTTGATCGAATAGTGATATTTTTAAATTAAATAAACAATTTAAAGTATATAAAACTATTATCGTTGGCAAGTAAAACTTTTCAAGTAACGTAAATGAATAGTGTCTTGAAAAGAGTAATTTCAATGGTAAACAAATGTATTTTTTAACTATTGAATTGTTTGCAATCATAAATTACTCTGTCCTTAATATGTAAGTTCAATAAAAAAGCATATATCTATGCGAATATTTAATATAATAGCATTGATCGTTGATTTCTTATCAAATACCACTAAAGGCCTTATTTGGAAATTATAAATACAACATAACTGTTATATTAACATAGACATATAGTGATGATGTCATTTCAGTATTAAAATGTACGAACTATAATTTTATAAAACATTGTAAAGTGAAATATACCAATATAACAAAACGATTTTTATAATATGAATACAGGTAATTTATTTATATTATTTATTTAATTTAAATATAACAAGGAAGCTAACCAAGAAGTTATTTTGTAGTCAAGCGTGGTGAATAAGTTAATTTAAGCTAAACCAATGCCTTTCTGACCTCGAAAAATTTTGCATTAATGTCGGTAAAAAATTATCAATTAACTAATTATAAGTATGGTGTAATGCTTGAAAATATTTTTTTTGATCAAATCGTTAATCAAATTTAAAAGATAAGGTCGGCATTGTGCCTTTTTTGCTTTTGACATCTGTCAACTAAACGTAATAGCATAACAATAGCAAACAAAATCTTATGAACAATATATTTGAAATTTAAGGCGTAAAATAATTTTGGAGAATTTAGCGTAATGTTTTGTAGCATATATTGATGTTAGATCATTTTTATTCGGGAATTTTCGAGTATTCTGGATATAATATAAGAAACTTTTATAAATCATGATAGTGTGTTTAGTTTATTTTCAAATTTTCTATATCGATTTGGAATATTAAAGAACATTCTTGAATATGAAGAGCATTTTGGATGATAATAGACTTTCTAAAATAATTTAAGAGTCAATTAAGTGGTATAATCCAAATATTCTAGATCGTTCAAGAGAGATTCAGAACATTAGTATAAATACACGATTCGCGAGCCATTACCAACTTGTTCTTTTAGCTAGTATACATACAAAAAATATACCAATAATTTTGAGTTTAAACACTAAAATTGAATAATTTTTGTTCAAGCACTAGAATTGAAAACTTGCTACGTTCTCAAAACCCAAGAGAATATTGACATTTTTAGATTTATCACTTTTAAAGCATAATAAATTATATGAAACAATAAGAAATACCCTAATAAATTAATTCCTTTGACGCCTGTTTTTTTTTCACATAGTAAAAAAAGTTTAAGGTACCCTAGTCGAGAAATTAATATAAATATATTTCTGTCCTTATGATTATATTCCTTCATAGGATTTTATACTGAAACAAAGTATGCATTTTCTTTCTCTTGTACTACAAGAAAATGATAACAAGTTGTACGCCAGGCCAACTATTGGCAGGTCCCGAATTCTACTACAAGCAGCTGGGTTAATTTTTAACTTCTTTCTATCCTTTCAATAACTTTCCATCAGGCAGGCCAGCAAGGCAATTAAATAATACACCAATCTTCTTATAAAATAATGTCAATAATTAATATAAATTCGATTTAAATTATATAAGTAGAGATACAGATGTACTTTTTTGTATTAAGCACCTATAACTACATGATTTACCATTCATACATAATTATTATATGCGATCAGGTAATTGGAAATAGCATAAAAAAATGTACAATAGACGATGCATAGTTAGTTGTGTAACAATCATATTAAGGTGATAGTAAATTTAATTTAAAATGAAAGTGTGGAGAAGATTTTATGTATACAAATAAATAATTATTTTAATATCTTATGTGTGATTTAATATATGTTAGATGAATAAAGGTGCTAAAATATAAAACATCTTAGGTGGCCTTTCACAAAACAATAATAATTAGTGAAAAAATACTCTTTTGAATTTTTGTGATTTGTTACTTTTAAAATTGACATGAATGGTACCTTCAATGTTGACGTCAATGGTAGCCCGCAAATTTGAAAAATTATGTTAAGAATTGTATGTGAATATTTTGTATGTAAAGTGAATATTTTGGTTATGGCACTGATGACGTGAATCGGGAGTTTATATTTATATATATATATATATATATATATATATATATATATATATATATATATTTATATATATATATTTATATATATATATAGACTTAAATGACAACCAAATTGCAAATTTGTATAATAGCAAAAAATTAGAAAATGTTACAGTTTGGTTGTCCTAAACAGCCCAATATGGAAATTCAGACTGCACTTACCTCAATACGAACATAATTAGATGAAATATATAATAATCTTAAATAGAAATTCAAAAGGAGTACTCTAGCACGCTGCACTACTTTTATTAATATTACTATTACATGTTATTAATTAATTTAATCAAATAATTACAAACATTTATTAACCGGCAATATAACTAAAATACTTAATTATCTGTTCCAAATAATAATATTAATAATAAGTTAAAAGTCATTAAATAAGTAAAATTTTTATTTACTTAAATTAATATTAAATAAGAATATATATATATATATATAATAAAATAAAAAAGTTATCTAAAAATATATTTTTAGAAATCCATTTAACATTGTATACAATTTATTTTGTAACAATTTATATTTATACTAAATTAAATCCGGAAATAATACTTATAAATGATGAAATTGAAATAATTTATATTTTTTGATGTTGTAATTACATAAATTATATTTTAAAAAGAATGTCTCCAATCATCTTTCTAAGAAGAAAAAACTATTTATTTATCGATGATAACTATTATTAAAATGGCATCGTATATATAATTTCATTAAATATTTAATGTTCAATATCCAAAGAACTCATTCTACACCATTTGAAAATCTTTACTGAAATATGAATTACAAATTTTCTGCCTACTTAAAAATATTTTATAAATTAAATATTTTATGAATTTTTGAATGAATTTTTTAACTACCCGCTAAGAAAATCGAAGATTTTCAAAAATCGGTTATTCGTGTATTAAAACGGGGTAAGTTTTGAAAAAATCAAGCTTTCATCAGTTCTCGACGTTTTGTTTGAGCTTACAGTAATTTCCCTGAATACCCTTGCGGGGTTGTCACTATATATATATATATATATATATATATATATATATATATATATATATATATATATATATATATATATATATATATATATATATATATATATATATATATATATATATATATATATATATATATATATGTGTGCGTGTGCGTGTGCGTGTGTGTGTGTGTGTGTTTGAAGAGGGGGGAATCCTTTTTACGGATTCCAGAATTTCCTTTTTACGGAAACTCAACGCTAATGCCCAGACTCACTAAACCCTAAACCCCTTTTCTTCTGCCCTCTTATCCCTCACGGAAACCGCCGTCAGACATTACTTCGTGGGGGGATGATATAACTATTGCTTTTCCTTCTGGTGGCTGTGTGTGTGTGTGTGTGTGTGAAAGTATGTGAACCGCTTATAACTTTTGAACAGCTCGATCGTTTTCTTCGCCATTCGAAACGCTATTGGTTGGTTCCATTCGAAAGGACTTGACCAGACTTAGATTTTGAATACAATTTGGATCGATTCAAACTGGTTGATTTTGAAAAATCTCAAAAAAGCTAAGAAAAAATTTTTTTTTTAAATGTGGATTTTTTGGAATAATAACGGCTCTATCGATCAACTCTAAAAACTAATCAACTCTTAACCTTGATAAACCACGTCGATCGCTGCCAATCCGTTTGACTCGTTCGAGAGATATCGTAAACGAAAAATTTCAAAAAAGTGTTTTTTTTTTTTTTTACATAACATCGACATTCTTTTCGGACCGTTTTTTATGAAAGAAAATAATTATTAAAGCCCAAAAAAGCCAAGAACGTGAAAATCGGTTGATTGGTTAGAAAGATATCGTTAACGAAATATTTGGGAACGAGTGTTTTTTTAACATCAAACCTCAAAAAATTTAATCTCAAAAACATTGTAATATGTTAAATTTTAAGTGCATAGGTAAGGAATTCGCGGAAAGTTGCAGGGATAACCTTTATGGTCAACTGCTCCCAAATTTTTTTATATAAAAAACAGATATTTTGTGATCCCTAATTATTTCCCTTTTTGTTTCGGTTAGTATCATAATTCCATCGCTGTTAGAATTCTGTGGTTTAGTTGCAAAAAAATGGTCGACATTGTTTTCGGCTACTATTTCGCCAGTCAATAACTTTCCAACCAAGTTTGTTCAATTTTTGGCGATTATACAAAGATGTATGAGCATGGCGTAGTTGTGAAACACAACGGCCTCTTTATTGAACCATTCTCGGCGCTTCTTTAAACTGCTTCGTGTAAGATAATCAGATGTTAACAGTAAAGTACAGATTGGGCTTTTTTAAGTTCCAGAGTTTCATAGTCGAAAAATTTCCTTCCAATCCTACCATACACTTAGCATCACTTATCTGGCAGCTAATCCGGTATTTGTAGACGTTTGTGACACTTCACCAGATAAGCTCTTGAAAATTGTTTTTATGTAACTTAATAATTTCTTGAGAATTGTTTTTATTTTAATGCGTTTCAACAACGTATTGCAGTTTTCGATATGGTTAATTAAATGTCGTGCAGTAAATTGAAGTGGCACCGAAATATCAATTTGTTTTTTTCCAGCTTTTATCAAATAGGAGTGAAAGAAATCTTTCACATCCTAATTTCCATACGATTATTTTTAAACCGTTTACATTATCATTACGATAAACAGAACAAATTTCTCATGTTTGTGACAAGTTAAACCTTTATATGGTGAAAAAGTATCATTTGGCGTATTTCCTTAGAAATTTAACTCATTTTTAAACGGTTAACTTTTGGGAAAAACAAAGACAAACAATCCTGTCTTTATAAAAATGTAATCTCAATGTGTGTTGAGTTGGATAAATCGGATAAGTAGTGTACGATATATCGCCATCAACATCATACACTGTCAAAAATTGGCAAATAACTTTTAGACAACCAATAATAAAACGTTTAACTTCTGTAATTTCGTGTAATTCTGTCTTCCTCATTAGCTGATCTACAAGTGGAAACTCAAGGAAACGTATTGGTGACGTTTCAACGAGATTCAAACATTTATTTTTATATACGTATAGTTACCTATTCCTCTTTTTCTATACTTTAAATGAGATGTATAAAATTAATTTTTTAAGATTAAAAATTTCATTTCATTACATTTATAAAAATACATTATGAAGTTTATTTTTTATTTTGTGAGATTACATAACTTTATGTTGACACATGAATAGTTTAATGGAATCATGATAAATGTTTGTGAAATTACGAAATCACAAAAGTCAAAAAAAAATTTACTATTGTTTAAGATTTTATCTGTAAATAAACCAAAAAATAGTATGATATTGTTTATTTATTATTACTATGGGTCTCGCATTTTTAACTTATGTGTATGAATTTGGAGATTTTTTTTTTGCAATAATTTTTGAAATATTTATTTATGTCAAACGATATAACATGTGAGATAATTACAGGATGGCAATCACCTTACATTGAGTGAATACATTGTGAATATTTATTTACCTACTATTTAAAAATGTCTAAAATCATGGGATAATATTATTTCATAATTATAAGATAATAAGATAAGATTTTTGTGTTTAGGTTTTTTTATGTAGTCATAATTATTTTTAAAGTAAAGAACAAACAAAAGTTCAAAAATAAAATTTTTGTAAAGATTTTATTTTTGAAATGTACCAGAAAATTATTAGTTATTGTCTATGATATTGTCTATTCGGCTGGGTGCTCGTAATCATATCGATTCATTCATAAATTCATTTTTAACAATTTGTATATGGCTTAGTTTTACTAAGTGTGATTATTGCTTAAACTTTTTCCTCTATATATATTTTGCGTGGTGGAACGTTTTCTTTTTTCGGAGCCTGTAAAATTGTCGATTGTCCCTGTCTATCCTCAAATGGATATCTATCCCATAATAAATCCATATTCCATAACAAATGTAAAATCCATTTTATCAGCTACGTAATCACGTTTTGTTGCACGTTGGAAAAAAATTGGTTTTTGCAACTGTTTTTAAATGATCTTTCGTTAACAATATCACAAAACCAAATGCCTATTAATTTCTATGGGACAATCGAAAATTTAACGGGACAATAGAAAATTTAACTTTTTAGACTTTTCGTAGATAAAAAAGTTGTTACAGTAACGATAAGTAAGCCGTATACCGACTTTGATACGTGTATTCATCGAAGACTTGAAAAAAAAGAAATTTCGTGTTTCTTTTTTTTTGTGGCAATAATCTTTGAAAATATTATTATATAATTGTAGGATGTAAATTACCTTACCAAACATATCTCGTTATTAAAGGATTCTTATGTATGATGTGTTAAGGTGTTCGGTAAGTGTAATTCTGACGTAAAAATCATAATAAATCATACATAAGAATCCTTTTATATATATATATATATATATATATATATATATATATATATATATATATATATATATATATATATATATATATATATATATATATATATATATATATATATATATTAAAGGATTCTTATGTATGATTTATTATGATTTTTATGTCAGAATTACACTTACCGAACACCTTAACACATCATACATAAGAATCCTTTAATATATATATATATATATCCTTTAATATTAAAATATATATATATATATATATATATATATATATATATATATATATATATATATATATATATATATATATATATATATATATATATATTAAAGGATTCTTATGTATGATGTGTTAAGGTGTTCGGTAAGTGTAATTCTGACGTAAAAATCATAAATAAGAATTCTTTCAGAAGTCATTTTGCCATATGAGTTTTGCAAGCGAAACTATTGAGTGTTTATACCATTTTTATATTTTTGATTGAAAGAATTCAAGAAACAACTAAATGGTAAAATAGTGTTGAGTATGTGAGTATATATTTTAAATAAATTATCGAGTATAAACCACTGATACTTCAAGTTGAGACTCCGTCGCTTCATTGCTCTATTTATGAATGACAACGGGCTTATATATTATAGTGATATATTAGATATTTTATTTACAAAAATTGATAAATATTTATTCTTTTAATATATTTCTAAGATTAAGATTTTCTCTCTTATTTCTAAGATTAAGATGAATAACACCACATATATAGATTAGTTTGGAAACTTAAGCAGAATCTTAATAAAGTTCAACCAAATCGTTAGAGGAATTGGTAAAAACTAATCCGTTAGTATATTGTCTGAATCTTCGCCTATTCTTCATGATAATCCTTATTACGTGTTAGTAAATACAATTTAAAATTAAATAAATGCTAAGAATAAAAATCTTCTTTCGAATTCAGAAAAAAGACTACTTAAAGAGTTCTCCATTATAGTTCTCTTAAAAAGAAGTCATCACCTTAATAAGGCGTTAATAAATACTTATTTTTGGAGGGAAAGGATTATTTATATATTTTTTCTATTGGAATATTTCTAAACTTTAATGTTGTTAACTAGTACCTATTTTTCCGCTATTTAACATTTGATAATATTTACTTACAAAGAATTCTATCTTGATCCTTCGATTCATTCGTTGAATAAACAATTACATCACATTGTATTATGATTATATTAGCGTTAAAAATGTCTTTTATACATAAAGTTTTAGAGGCTAATACATAAAAAATATTGGAAATTGTAAACACATTCATTGCTTCCTGACCACAATATTTGAACGTCTTCAACTTTTTTATGACACCACATGTAAATAAAAACAAATTAAAGGGACAGTAGTATAAATTCTTTAGAAGTAAAAACATTTCAAGTTGAAAACTCTAACAAAAGATTGTTTTAAACGAGATTATTGTATTTCTAGAGAAAATATTTTATACTTTTTAGTCCGTTATAAACATGGTGCATTAAAAATTGTATTTAATTTATTAATATTTTCTGCTTTTTAGAGTTATAATTTATTAATATTTTTGGTATATTGAACGTAATTCTTCTGCTCCTTTATTTTTTTAATTTCTGCTATTTTGTTCTCTTTTTTGGTTCTCTTTACCCTTCCTCCTTCTCGTTTCCTTCTTTTTACTTGCATTGCCATCCAGTTTTGAGATATTATCCAAATTTCAAGTATCTAGCTCTTCGGGAAGTTAGTTTAAAATAAATTACAAAATTCCACCAGGACAAAGATACAAGAATATATATACAGATATATGTTGGTTGATTCTTAAGAACCAACCGCGTAGTGTTTTTAAATTAGAGAGTAAAATTGGTAGCAATTTTAGGAAGCAAATTTTTACATGGGAAACGACTACAAAGAATGGGAAAATTTTCCTTCGAATTTGATATTTATTGAAAAAACTGAAATGGGTGCGTTTCCATTCTAATTGAATAGTATCCTTCTTAGTTTCTTATTGTAATGTTTTTTCGAAAATAATCAATAACCTAAAATGATATTTCGTTTGTTACGTTATTATTTGATTATAGTTTTTCTTCTCGATCATAGTACACAAATTCATAGAAAAATGCTTTTGTTTCAGATAACCACATGCAGCTTAATATGTACTATACATACAAAAGCATTAGAAAATACTAAAGATGAAGCAATATCAACTCCATTCAATGAAAATGATGACAAGATCAACGATGCTGTTCAATCAATCAATCGAAATCAACAGGCTATCATTGCAATTCAAATCATAAATAGTACAGCTGAAGGCGAAACAAAATCTGGTTCAAATAAAAAACGTACCATAGAAACATCACTCGGTTATGGTGGCTATCAAGGCAATAATTTCTATTACAAGACACAAGATGGTAAATTTGAAATATATCCATATTCACAACATGATATTCCACCAAAAAATCATGGAAAATTACCCTCTGGAGTGCATTCAAATGTTGATATACAACAAGCGTATTCTTTTATTGTAGGCAAAAAACAACAGCAACAACAACAGGCACAAAATTACTATTACCCAAGGCAAAAACAACAATACCAACCTGAATATAGTATACAATATTCGCCAGAAAATTCTGGACACCATCAGCAACCACAAAAGCATACTACACTGTTTTCAACAATAAATCAAGGTCAAATTAGTAGTTTAAGTCCAAATATTCCAGCACAATTCGTGCAATATCCCGTAACTCCACATGGATCCACACAACAGTTACAAATTCCTGTTATTATTTTACGAGTTTACAGTGACCAGTTGTCGCATTCCAATGAAATTTATCCAAATTTACCCGCAAATAATCCATATGCAAGTTTTATTAATATGATTAATTTACAACAATTATTAAATGGATACATGCAAGAAAATGCCGGATATACTTCTCCACAATCTCATGTCCCACAAATTCCACAATCAAAACAACAATATATAACCTCTCCCCAATATGAGGAGCAGCCACAACAGCAATATGAATTACCAATTGCAGAGAATTATCCAAAAAGTACACATACCCAAGTTTTACTCAAGCCAAAGAAACAATATTACAAGTCACCAAAAGCTATGGGCGAAAGTGTAACCACTCCAACGGGATTTTCATATAAGGCAGCACCAATCCAAAACCAACAACAACATGCTCAATATGTCTATACAAATGAAGCGACAAATCAACAGTATCTTGCTGGAGGAGCTCAGCAATATGTAGCACAAGGAAATCAATATAGTGTTCCAGTTATTGGTGCCCAAAATTACTACGAATACAATCAAGGATACGTAGACCAAAGTACTCAAAATCAATCACCGTATAATTCTCCTCAACAACCTGTTTATGAAACGCAACAACCTGTTTACGCAACGCAACAAACCGTCGATTACAATGAATACATTCGACAAATGACTTCGGAATATCCAGAACATACTGCAGTAGGAAAACCAGATGAAAAAGACCAAACGCAGTATATCTATATTAACGAAGCAGAATTGGCAAATCATGGTTATGTTTATAAAAATCCATCTACCGGTGAATATATGTACTATCCATCTATGGCTAAGCAACATCAACAAATGACAGATATCACCAAATATTCTTTACCAGATCCGTCAAGTGAACATCACAGTACAACAGCATACAGGTATACGACACCGGTATCACAGGCACCTCATAATTCACGTCTTACTGTTACTGAGAAATCTGTACAGAAACAATATAATTATCATGCTCAAAATCCAAAACATGGGGTATATACATCATCAGATGACCATACAGCTAAATTAAGCTCAGCTGTACGAGCTAAAAAAAATAAGTCTTCAACGCCACCATTAGTTCTAGCGCCACATTCATAATTTTATATAATTGAACATAATAATATTTGGTCGTAACAAATAGGCTAAGCAACTAAGGTACATTAAGGAAAAAATGATTAACAGATCTCAAATAATAATTTCATATTGAATGTTGTATCGCTGAAAATATTCCATACATTTTCTTTCGCCACATAAAAACAGAGAGGTTCTTATTCAAAAATAATAATTTAGTATTACCAAAGCAACAAAGATTCTGGTTCCTTCCAAATTTATTTAAGCGTTTTAATGTTGCCATAGTTACCATATATTTGTTACGATTATAACTTAAGACTTAAGTTTTGATAAATAATTTTGTAAACTTAATTTATGTAAGTCTGTGTCTATTTTTAATACTTTGCTTGTATTAAAGTTTCGTCTCAGAAGAGAAACTGGAAATTGTTGAGAATACTAATTTAGAAATTTAAAAATTTTCTCTGTGGCCAAATTTTAGGAAAACTATAAATTGATATTAAGTTTTTGTTTTTGTAGCTTTATTTAAACTCGTAAACCCGCGTTCTTAAATAAATCATGCCTTGAATACAAATACGTTTATTACCATTATGGTCACATATAATTGACTTTTTAACAACACATTAGTAAATTTTTTTACAAAGGTAGAAAATTACAAAAAATAGTTTTGTTGTAGGCAAATAAATTTGCCGTTATTGCTCTCAAAAGTTACAGTATATTTATAAGGAAATTTGAAAAATCTAGTTATTATAAATAAAAAATAAACAGAGTTGTGAAAACATTTGTTGAGTCAAATTCCAATGATTTATATTCGCTTTTTTATTAAATTGTCAAAATTTTTGTGCTAACTGGAAAAATAAATTGATATTAAAATACCTAATATTACTACTATTACTTATATAGTCTTACGGTGGCTATGTAAATCGTAATTAATAATATTAATTAATTATGCATTAATAAAAGTAATTGCTGAATCAAATGGATTAATATCGAAAGAGAAAATCGGAAGCGATTTTTTTATTAAAAAAAATATAGAAAAATAATTAATTAACTGAGATATAAGGAAAACAGTTTTTGTAATTTTGATTGCAAATAATTAAATAATTAATTACCTATCACTGCAACAATTACGGATCCTGATAGAGAATTTTGGGAGCAATTTTTTAATATTTGGTTAAATAGACTTCCACGCTAGCTTAATTGGTGTTAAATATAATTGGTGCTGTTTTTTCTAAGAGTTCAATAACTGCAATGCCTTCCAATATAACTATTCTGTATCCATAATTTCTGAACTAGAAATTTAAATTCATGCACTGTTCAACACCACATTGGACTAATTATTATGGCTATATATTATAGAGTTTACTAATTTTGTTTTTTTATTGTACATTTTTGAATATTTTTCTTCATTTTTAATTTTCCGGCTGAAGTTCCTTAAAATTATATTTAATTTTATTTGAATGCAAGTCTTATTCACAAGTTTTTGAAGAAGAATATTACAAAGAAGTATTCAAAAAAAGAATAAACAATGTGCAATATCTTATAGTATTTTATTTTGTAATATTTTTAAATGTCTTTTTTTTTTTTTTTAATTTTGTTCAATATTTAATAATTCTGATCTCCAATTATGAATGATATAAAACACTTACAAATTTTAAATAAGGGTCTAAATAAATTTGAACTACTGCGTAAACCTAGTTAAAAACGTAGAAAATAAAATTACCGGTGAAAAAATAGTCAATAATTATTACCCATACCCCATATTTATTAATCTCAAAACACTTCATAGTTTCACAGTTTCAATCTATTGATTTCAAACTAATGAACATTAATTTTAAGTAATTTTAATTGAGTTTGTCTTGTTTTTTGTATGTTTTTATTAAATTATATTTGATTTGACTGTTGCTAAATAAAGAAATTTTGTAATAGAAAACTTTTTAAATTTTTTAATCTTTGATTTAGTATTTAAAAAATTTAGGCTCAATGGATTCACATCGACAAAAAATACTGGAAAAACTTCACTTGAGAAAGGGCGCTTTACTCAAAGAAGAGATTTATAATACAAAATTGTATTCACGAATATTGTGCTCCAAAAATAATTATATTAGCCAGAATATCGTCATAAAAACGAAGGTCGTGTCAGACTTTTTCCCCGGAAAACTATCTTCATAAAAAAAAGCAAAACAATATTAACCCTACCAATACAATGTGGTCTATAAAGTACGAAAAAAGAAAACATTCTTGCCCTTGTCGAGTTTGTCGTAGTCAGATAAAAGCGTATCATGGTGGAAGTTATAATGACATAGGTATCATTATCTAAGCCTTACCTATCCCCCAATCCGAATATGATATTCGGAATAGAATAGAGTGAAAATGCAACAAAAACATTCCAAAAAAATGTGTTCGATAAAGACGTTTGATCATGTAAAAAATCCTGTCAGAAAAGCTTGAAATCTGTAGAAACTAAAGTTTAGCTAAGTTAAAGAACATATGAAAACTAGGCGCTTGTTAGAAAAATTATTTAAACCCGGGTGTATTGATTGACAATTTTATGCAGATAAAGCATAAAAAATAAGTTATTATTAGATTGAATAACAGATGATTATTTAGTAAATAATTTTGAAGCAGGTTGATTACAAATGAGCAGTAAAACGACAATTTTTAGCCAAGGTACATTTTAAATCGCGATCAGGTGCTAGCGGCATGATGCGATCGCGAAATATACGAAGTTTTGTGGGACATATATTTCCACGCATTTGTGCCGTTACCGCTTTTCAAACGACACGTAATTTTGTTTATTAAAATTGTGTTTATTAACGTACAGGGTAGGAAACTAGTAACACATGGACTGAAAAGTCCCGGGCCTAACATAGAAAAGACAGTTTTTTTGGTTCAAAATTAGCTTTATTCATCAACGTAATCTCCATCAAGAGCAACGCAATCATTCCAGTCCACTGCGTTCTGCATCATCGGTGTCTCTACGACCACGTTTGAAGTCAGCAAACCAACGTTTAATTGCTGTTTCTGATTGAGCGGATTCTTCATAACACTTTTCAAGCCATTGCTTCGCTTGAACGGTATTTTGTCCCATCAAGAAGCAGTGTAAAATTAAAACACGAAATTATTTTTCATCCATTGCTTTGAAAATAACAAAAGTAGCGTTAAGACGTGTGTGAGACTTCAGAAAAATATTTTGTTTTATCCAGGTTCGAATTTATTAATAAATATTTAAATGTATAAAACAATATTTAAATGTATAATTTTTATTTCGTCGAGTGTAGCAACCCCAAAAAGTTGGCATGGAATTATAAGAATTGCCAATTTTTCTCAATTGCTCCTAATTGCTCACTATTTGCTCAATTAAAATCCGCAATTGCTCACATTAATAATTAATTATTTAATTAGTTATAAACAAAACAAAATACAAAACGATTTTTCTCATTTACGTGAAGACCGCTCAATTTTTCTTATAAATCTTTTCTCTTATCAATTGCTCACTATTTGCTCACCTCAGTGTTATGCAAATTTTTAGTTAATTTCTTTAATTTTTTATAATTAATTAAAAGTAATTATTGCGATTTTAAATGGTGAAGTGACTGGACGGAGATATCTTCTGCGCATGCGCATAAATAAACGTCACCATTTAAAATCGCAATAATTACTTTTAATTAATTATAAAAAATTAAAGAAATTAACTAAAAATTTGCATAACACTGAGGTGAGCAAATAGTGAGCAATTGATAAGAGAAAAGATTTATAAGAAAAATTGAGCGGTCTTCACGTAAATGAGAAAAATCGTTTTGTATTTTGTTTTGTTTATAACTAATTAAATAATTAATTATTCATGTGAGCAATTGCGGATTTTAATTGAGCAAATAGTGAGCAATTAGGAGCAATTGAGAAAAATTGGCAATTCTTATAATTCCATGCCAACTTTTTGGGGGTGAGTGTAGCACACCAATAATTAAATTAATTTATCATTAAATATGATAGTTATAATTATCGGGAACTAACACATAAAAAAAAGTATTATATTTTCAAATGTTGCAACGTTTGTATTTCACAAGTTCATCAGACTGTAAACATAAAAAAACAAAGTGTTGAACAATTCAAAAGATTAATAGAAATTATAACTCCGAAAAATTTCATCAGATAGTACATAATCATTAATGAAAAATTAGCAGCTATCTTTTACTGACATTGATTTAGTTAAAATAATTACAATATAATTAATCTGAGACTAACAACAACAGAATAAAAGTAAACAACTAATATGGTAACCAGCAGTTTCGTTTCTCAATTCTACAATATCGACTACTAGATCACATCAGTAATTTCCAAACGACTACTGATGTCACAACAATAGAAACTAAATCCGTATCAATATTTCAACAAATAAATAATTATAAGAAAAAAATAATCCACTTATAAAAATTAATAAATAAATTTCATAGCAAAAAATGTAATATCACTATATGTAGAACTTAACTCTTGAATATCTGACCTAAAATTGACACAATCAAATAGTTTGACGAGAAACATCTCACATATTACGTTTGAGAATGTGAGATTCATAGTTCAAAATCTGAGCAGCGTCAAACTGAAAATTGTGATCACTCTCGAAGTGATTATCAGCCAATGCCGTCTTATTATTCTTCATGATATTTGATGATGGTCTGCAATCGTGGAAATGTTGACTAATCCACTTCTTCCGTTTCTGTTTAGTTTGTCCTATGTATGATCTACCACAACTGCAAGGAATTCTCTACATTTAATCCTTGAATATGGAACCAATCCTAGGTGATAATCTTTTAATATAGGGAAACTTACAGAACGACCAACTTCTCACACTATCATTAATACTCAAATTACTATTGATCCTATCAATAGGAATTTTTTCATACTTATCTAGAAGTGATCGTGGATAATTATTTAATAGTAGGTGTTTAACTGAAGAAATAATCACCGAAATCATAGTCTCATGGCTCTGTTGAAAAAACCTGGGCTACACATAATTTCTGGCCCAAAGGATGGCCAGATTTAAAATTTGAAACTCGGTCTGAACTACATGGTTTCTGATACCATTTAGTTTTCAGTTCTCCAGATTCAGCTCTGCTCAACAAAACGTTCAAAACCGGAAGTTTACTATCTTGTTTGACCTCAATTGAGAATTTAATATTATTATAAATTGAGTTGAACATATTCACAAATGTATCAAATTTATCTCTTGGTATGATGAGAAAATGATTATCAACATATGATGCAACTACTGGAATGTCAATTTGTAAATGCTTAAATGCTTTTGATAGTACATAGTCTAGAAGCTCTTGGTCCAGGTCTACAAAATCTTTTATATCATTCCAACGGTCTTTGAAGATACTATTTATTAAATCGCGCTTTACATTAGTGAATAGTGAAACCACGTCAAGTGAAATGAGTAAATATTCGTCATTTACTAGTGTCCTGAACGCTCTTCACCAGCTGCAGTTTCTAGCATACTTACCGAGAATCATCGGCAGCAATTTTTCGAACCGTGTCCTTTTATATGATACGGAATCGGGAAAACGGGCGTACAACGTCACCGGCGGTGTCCTGCAGTGTTCGGTTCTTAAGCCCTTCCTGTGGAACATCATGCACGAAGCCGTGCTAAATCTGACGATGCTAGAAGATTGTACATCAGTGGGATTTGCCGACGACGTGGCTGTGGTAGAAGTCGGCGAACACCTGGAAGAGGTCACGTTCACGACAAACTGAGCAGTGTCTCGCATGCACCAGTGGCTGATATCCGTTGGGCTGCAACAGGCTGGCCACAAGACGGAAGTCATCTTGGTAACCGGTAGAAGAATAAGGGAGTCTATCACCCTATTTATTGCAGATTGTGAGATTGAATTTCAAAGATCGCTGAGATACCTGGTCGTCCAGATCGACGCAAAGCTCCTGTTCAACGAGCATCTTCGGATAGTTAGCCAGAAAGCATCCAAGGTAGTGATCGCATTGATGTGGATAATGCCAAACACAGGAGGACCACGACAGAACCTTACATTTTCTTTTGCTATAAATTATATTTCAAATTCTAAATTTTCATTTTATATTTATGAAAATGTCAAAATTTTGAATTAAGAAATTGAAATATAATTTATTGCAAAAAAATGTTACGGTAAATATATAATAAAAAGTTAGGTATATGTGAATTAAACATAATATATTACACGGACTAAAAAGTCCCGATCCTAACACATAGATGGTGCTAGTTTTATTGCAGTCACCTTTTTTTCAGTTAATACTAACCTTCAAAAGACAGCTGTTAATATTTCATGATATTCTATTCATTAGTTTGTGAGTTATTCTGCTAAGAGTGACGATACTTTTGTTATTTTCAAAACAATGGATCAAAAACAATTTCGTGTTTTAATTTTACGCTGCTTCTTGATGGGAAAAAATACCGTTCAAGCGGAGCAATGGCATGAAAAGTGTTATGGAGACTCCGCTCCATCAGAAACAACAATAAAACATTGGTTTGCTGACTTCAAACGTGGTCGTAGAGACACCGATGATGCAGAACGCAGTGGACGTCCAAATGAGGCGGTAACACCAGAAAACATAAAAAAAAACCACAAAATCGTTTTGAATGATCGAAAAGTGAAGTTGCGTGAGTTAGCTGACATCGTAAAGATATCAAAAGAACGTGTTGGCTTTATATTGCATGAGCATTTGACTATGAGAAACCTGTGTTCAAAGTGGGTGCCGCGTTTGCTCACTGTTGACCAAAAACTAGAACGTGTTGAGCAGTGTTTGGCCATGTTTAAACGTAACAAACCGAAATTTTCGCGTCGATATATGACAATGGATGAAACATGGATCCATCACTTCACTCCGGAATCAAAAATATCGTCATCTGAGTGGACAGCAACTGGTTGAGGCCTATTTTGAGGCAAAAGATAAATCGTTCTACAAAAGTGGTATTGAAATGTTAGAGCGGCGCTGGAATGATTGCGTTGCTCTTGATGGAGATTACGTTGATGAATAAAGCTAATTTTGAACCGAAAAAACTGTGTTTTCTTTGTTAGGCCCGAGACTTTTCAGTCTATGTGTTATATGTACATTTCCCGGCAAATGTGTACTCTTCACGTTTTGGTAAATGTTTACTCTTACCTTCATGTTTTAAGAAAACTGGGAATACAAATAAATTAAAAATGTTGTTGCAGTATAAAAATATGTATTTAAATAAATATAATACAAAAGGCTTTAATAACGAAAATTATTTTAATTAAAAAATGTAAATGACAAACAAAACAGACTTTCCATATTATATAATATGTCGTAGCTTATGATCCCAATATTCATAAATTCAATTTTCGTCCTAGTTTTTCAGGATCAATGCGATGGGAATCAAACAAATAATAATAATAACATACTTTTCTTTATTATAATAGTTATATTTTATAAAATTATAAAGGAACATAAAGAAATTGCATAATGAAAAAAGTATAAAAAAAATACATTTAATTTTATTATAATTATTTCAATTTTAAAATTTAATCACTATTCCATCGTTTCTCTGGGCATTTGTTTACTCCGGAAGTTAATGTAACGACATGCCAAATCTAAATTATCAAATATATCAATCGTATTTATGATTGATAGATATCTTTGACTTTAGTTCCCTTGGTAAAGTTACATATATTTCCATATAACATTGAAATACATATTTTGTCAAGAAACATCTCATTTTATTATTCATTTCGTAATTTATTGATCGTCGTTCACACCAGCCGCTACAATTGGACTTCATAGCAAGGAATCATAGTGCATGATTTTTTTCGATGTAACATTGCTTGATGGTACGTATGATAAAATAGCTGAGAATATGTTGTTGATGTCTGAGGTATCCCGCAATGCGTTGCAGCTTTGAAGATTAGCACTCGGTTGTCTGAGCAGACTTAGTTGGGGGATATAATGCTCACAATGCCGCAAAGGCTGAGTCAAATAATTTTTATACTAATATTATTGATTAAATATTTATGGATTTAAAGAGAAAAAGAAAATAAGTATTAGTACATCTTGAAATAAATTCGCACAAAAAGGCATGGAGCACATTCATAAAACATACTAATTATTCAGTTTCATAAAATATCATCCATGGAGTACATTTGTACTGTAGTAATGTACCGATGAACTGCATAACGCATATCTCTCATTAAAAAAATTTAACTATTTCTGTTACTAAATTCTGCTTTATACTGCTGAATAGCTAACATGTAAATTTTCTAACGTAGATTTGACAATCGATGTCAAAACGTAACAAAATCAAGGCAAAAGGAATTTACAAAAATGTACTTAAATGTACGAATGTGTCCCTACGTGTGGGGATCATTCAAACGATTTCCACACATGACAAATTTACTTAATTAATTTATATCCCGACATCAACTAGCCTATCTAATTATGATATTAACGAATAAGTAAATTCCACATTATAATGAGAAATTTTATAATAATGTGGTTTTTACAGGCTAAAAACCAAAAACTGTGTGAACCCACCTCACTATATTTATATTCTAACCAATATAATTTGAAACAGTATCCCCACCACATTATGATCCCCACACACATATGTATTATCTTTTATAATAAAATATTGCACTTTATTTTATTTTCAAAGATCTTTGACATTCATTTAAGGACATCAAAGAGAGTTTGGCCGCGGGTAAAAGCAACTTATTATATTCTTAAAGGCTAAAAGTAGGTTTTTGGATAAAATCATTAAAAACACATAAACATAAATTCTATAGATATGTATTTTACAAACATGAAAAATCATTTTAATTAAAATGGATTTAAGGGTATAACTAATGCATGAAATTTCAAATTAACTAATGGTTCACCATTAAGAGTCCATTGAATTGTCGTCCTCCAATCCCCAAATGGGATATTTTTTGGTAAATTTTCTTCACTAAAAGATATATTATAAATATCATATGTTCCCTAAAATGTAAAATCAATACATGAAAAAAGTATAAACAAAATCATTGAACCGTTTTAAAAATTTTGAATGTACGAAATTTCGGAATGTACCAAAAGTAATCATCCAACATCCGTCAAAAAAAAACCCGAAATAGTATTCCAAAAGCAATAAACATTTTCCGCAAAAAAATAAAGCCAACTTAAAATATAGAGAAAAAACATGTGGCTTAAGTGCGACTCGCAAGTTCACGCAACTAACTTTCCAGTGAGGAGAAAATGAAGATAGAAAATAATTTGTTTGGGTATTTTTGTTATTTCTCAAAAAACAGGTGAACTAATTTTGATGAACAGTAATTCAACTTTTAGGAAGATTACACCTGAATGAAATAGGTTCCACATTGATATCCTGATTTAATTTCGAGAACTGAAACAATAAGTAATTACGAACGCACATACTATTGACTTTCAAACGTATGGAAATAAGAAAATTATGGAATTGTCGAAATCGGCCTCCACTAAAAGACCTTCCCACTGAGAAGTTAATTACAAAAATTATTTGAAATTTCTAATTTCTATATATAGTTTCTTTGTAACGAATTACATGTAAATTAGACAATTTTTTTAAGTAGGTTACATTTTTTGCATAAAATGTTTATGCTTTACTTTTAAGTGTTGTATACAAATCAGTAAAAAAAGTTATTAGATTAATAAACATTTATATTTTAATTATAACTTAATGATTGTATTTTTAAAATCTGAATTGCTGATATCCATATATTCAACTAACATGAAAGACACCGGCAATAAATTTTCACATGAGATTCGCAGAAATCCTATAAAATTATAATGGCCGTGGTAGCTCAATGTAACACTTAAAGCCACTGAAGCATAAGTATTCAAATAGGTTCAAATTGGCAAAGTGTCATTTGAGTATACAAACATAGCTAAAAAACTTGAGATAACAAAAAAAAAATAGTAAGACTTTTAATTATTCTGCAAATTTAATTTTACCTTGACCGGTGGACACTTGGCTGGAAAATTCGAATGGTTTAACGCAAACGGAATTATGAATGGATCTTTGAAAAATGCATAGCAATTATCCACATATTTTATAGATGCTACAGGTTGCTCCATGTAAGCGGCGCCTTGTTTCTTCTCGGATATAAGAGAAAACTTAAGACCAAAATTACCTTATTAATTTATATCATATATTCAATGTTGCGCGGGCAGTATCTCAATAAAAATTTTATTAAACATTCATATATATATATATATATATATACATATATATATATATATATATATATATATATATATATATATATATATATATATATATATATATATATATCATTGGATCATATCAAATGAATTTCTTATTCTTTGACTTTTATTAAGATTTGTATACGACAAATGAAGACGAAATACAAATAATTAATTTATAAAACTAATTTTTATTAATATAAAATTCACAAATAATGATAAAGTTTTTATTTTTATGAGTTGATTTTTCTTAAACCAAGCTGAATTTTTTTCCCCTGAGTTGCTCTTTAAGAATTTATTATAAAAATTGTATTGAATTATACCATAAATAACATAATTAATAGTTTATCGACCTTATGGACTACATGTAAATAACCCTCATTTCGTTCTAAATTAAGTAGTAACTCGCCATGTATCAATCATTTTCGCTAATGTATTGTTTATCGTTAATATAAGCACCGTTTAGGTCCAATCTTATTATTCGCATAAATGAAAATAAGAATATTGTACATATTGATTGGAAATGTTACGTAACACCCCGACTAGAAATTATCCCAATACTTATATTGGGGCCCAATTGGGAGTTGCTAGGGCTTACCCAAAAGACTTATCCCGGTTGGGATTTAATTGGGTACTTATTGGTATAGCCCAATTTAAAATTAAATAATTGGAGTTGAGTTTGTCCTTAATGGTAACTAGCTAGGAACTGATCGGGAAATCCCAATCCATAAAAATAATTTAATATATGTTTTACTGCACTAGGATTCAATTAGGAACTTATTGGGAAAACCCAAAGTAAAAATCAGTAATGCTAAGAGTATTTTTTTTGACTGGGCTATAATTGGGAATTGAGTGGGAAAACCCAATGTAAAAATTAATGATAACATTTTGGTTTTACCTTACTCTGACCCTTTTGAGAACATAACGGGATAGCCCAATGTGAAAGATTTTGTACTTTTCACCTTTCTTTTATAATTTTTATTTTGAATATTGGAGTGTTACAAAATTACTCATTAGATAGCGTTCTGGAGTGTATTGAGAGTTATATAATTACAAACTTTTCTCTAATAAAAAAAAAAAAAATATGCACATCTCTAAAAATGCTAAATTAAAAAGACGTCTTAATTAAAAAAAAAAAAAGAAACTATTTTTATTTATGTGATGTGTATAAAACATAGTGTTGATTGACAGATGTGCTGTAGTGATCGAATGGTTTTAAAAGAATAATCTCTGAATGTAAATTAAACCTTAATATACAAATATTATTAAGTATTATTTACGCAAGAATTAATGATATAGTTTCAAGGTTAGTATATATACTGTCACACGTGTTTAGTGACGTCACCCAAAAACTATAGAGGGAGAGCCCGTCATCGCCAGTCTTACCACATTGTATAAAGGCTAAATAATTTTCTGTGCAAGTACCCTACAGCAGGTAAGAAGGTTTGAATATTAAGAATCTCGAACCGCGGTGGCTTTGACAGGTAACAGGTAGCAAAGGTGAGCATAATTGCTACCCCAAAACATTATAGCATAATGCGCAAATTTTTAACATGTTCTACAGGATACTATTAGAATACCATACCACCCGTTGCCAGACATTTTGTAGGGTGGCAACCCCCTGCCAGTCGCCTTGAATAAATAATATTTCTACTTACGTCATAATATAAAACCTGAGTTTTATGTATGTTACTTGGTCAACTATTCAAAGATGTTTTCCAAACGACCAGACAGTTTCCAAAGTTCTAACACTCTCCCAGAAATAGTTGAAGTTCGGATATTCTAATAAATAGTTTTATGTATGTTACTTGGTCAACTATTCAAAGATGTTTTCCAATCGACCAGACAGTTTCAAAAGTTCTAACACTCTCCCAGACATATTTGAAGTTCGGATATTCTAGTATCTAGTATCCTGTAGAACATACTAAAAAATTGCGGATTAAGCTATAATGTTGTTGGGCATCAGTTATGCTCACCTTTGCTAACTATTATTACCAGCTGTAGGGTACTTGCACAGAAAATTTTTTTGCCTTTATACTATGTGGTAAAACTGGCGATCACAGACTCTTAGTCTAAAAATTATGTTTATTTCCAACAAAAAAAGTTATAAACCAGTCTAAATCTGTAGGTCGTATGTCGTAGTGCAGTAAACGAACTTGCATAAATTGATTTTAAAAAGTTAATTTTGATTTATTATTATTAGAACTTGGGAAGCGTTAGCAATTAATTTTTTGAGTTGATATTGTTTAATAAATGTTTATGTGTATTTTTATGTGAAAATTTTTAAAATATTAATGTGAAGAAATAAAACGAAAAAATTAAGATTATTTGGACATTAAATATATAATAAATAAGTTCTGAATAAATTGTTGTTTATTTTTAAACGTTTAATTAAAAAATTAGTGATTGTTTAAGAAATAATTTTGTGTTAACTTCTTTTTCAATGTCTTCTGATACTGTGTAAGTAATTGCAAAAAATTTTTTTTACTTCCATTTAAAATGCTTGTAATTGATATATTAATCTTTTGAATTTTGTTTTGTTTCAGAAACAAATCTAAATACCAGTTAAAAATTCCGATAATGATATCGATATTGTTCCTAGTTCTTCGCTGACGACCAAACAAACACGACCAAGCGGTTTATTGTAAATACATGCCACCTCCCTATGATGTGCTGAAATTTCGAAAATTACAAAATATGGTTATTTTTTACAGGCCTTCACGAAGAAGAAACTAAGAACGAGTTTGAGTCTCCAATAAAAAAAAGTTCTCGGTTAGGAAAAATTTTAATTAATCGATCATCATTATCATTGTCGCCATTTTCAGCTTCATCATTGTCGCCTATTCAAAGCAAGATTTCTTCTAATACTGGCGTTTCGTCTTATGAACATGAATCTTCATCGATTGATTCTAAAGGAAGTTCAATGATAAATAAAAAAATTAAAAATTAAACCAAAATAAAAAAAAAAAAACAAGACCCAATAGTTCTGATTCCGAAAAAAATTGTGTTGATACTTCATTAAATTCATCAACGAAAAGTTTATCTGTGGAAAAAAATTTCGAAAAATCTGTTGAAAATCAATTATTTAATAGCAAGTTATCACTCAGCACCGCGAAAAATAATAAAGATACTGTAAAAATGTTGGATCAAAACCTGATTGTGACTTAAGGTAAATCTTTAACAACGTATTTAAAAAAAATTTCTTAGGTGATTAAAATAAATTAATTTATTTTTTGTTAATAATCATTATTAATTATTAATTATTTTTTATTAATTATATTATTACTAATATAAAAATTAATTATTTATAAAAAAAAAATATTAAAATTATTAATAAAAAATACTTGTAAGTCAATTTGCACTTTGTTTTATTACGAATCTATTGTCAAACTGATATGGAATATCCATTTGGGAACGCATAGGTATTACTCAATAAAGAACAGATTGGGATTGCCCTAAGAGACACACACAGGTTTAGCCCAACAGGGAACAGATAGGGATTTCCCGATTGGTGCCTAAGGTCGTATCTGCGTTACATCCCAACGTAGAATCCCTATTGGGAAACCCTATTGGGCCCCAAATGGGTGCAGTCAAAAATTTCTAGTCGGGACATGTTCAAAGATACTTATTTGTAAGACAAGCTTATAAATTATTCTATACTGCCTGTTTAAATCAAAAATGTATTTCTGAACATTCATTCCAGACGTATAACACATTGGAGTTGTGTTTTCCCAATATAAAGATAGTCTGCTTGAATGTGGTCACAAACTGCAGCGAAAAACATTCTTATTCAATATTAAGACCAATTATAAATGTGTTAAGCAACACAATTGGACAAGAGCGTTTGAATGACCTCATTATAATGAATTTAGAAAATGTTTAGTTTGAAATATTGATTTAGATAGTACTTCTAAAATTGCACACGAAAATAAGTCACGAGAGTCTTTTTGTAAATATTATGGTAGACCTGGCTACCATACCCTGTATTTTATTTTTATATGTTAGTTTTTATATATTAATTCAAGGTACTGAAAAAACTGAATTTTTAGGATAGTAAAATCCTTTTTAATACAGCCCCATCAATGCAATTTAGCAATTACTATAATACGTGAACTTCATCTAAATTTTACAAATAAACTTTTATTTTGTGATTTTTCTCAAGTAATTTAAGACAATTCTGTTGGATAAATTTAACAAAATTTATCATTTAAAATTTCTATCATTTCTTCTATCACTTTTTTGTATACAATTTTCGCAAAACCAATCAAATAATTTAGAGTTGTACTTGCTTGTCAAACAAATTGAGTTTTATCAATAAATTTGGATTTTTTTTTTAAAGTCTTTCGAAGATTAACTTTAAAAAATCCATTTCAGGAGCGAAAAGATATTTAAAAAAATCGGGATCCAAGCAATACGGAAGATGTAATTCGCAGCGATTTTACAAAACAAAATTCAAATACAAACTAGATTCAAATACCATAACAAAATTAGAAAATAAATTAAAATTGATTCGAAAATGAAGAAGTCATATACTATTACAGATTATTTTAATAAGAGTGGTAAAAACATTTACGCATCTTCCCTATTTAAAGTTACTTAAGCCTCACCTGTATATTTTCTGGTAAATCTTCAGTAATTGTAAATGATCCATTGAGTACAAATCGTTTTTTCGCTATTTTAATTAATTTTATTTTTGATATGTCAACTAATTTCTGTTGAATTGTTGGATCTTTTTCTAAACCTTTAATGATAACATCGTATTCCTTAAATATGTACAAAAGCGCAATACAAACATGTACAAAAAATAATTATTATCCTTTTATTGCATTGACTTACCATATTCATTATGTTTAAAATTTGAATTAAAATTGTAAAACTACATAATGAAACATTTCTAAAGTAAATCATTTTTAAATGTGAAATTTTATGTAAATAATATCAAAAACTATTATTATACTATGACGAAAAAACATGATTGGGATATGATATTATATTGGTGCATGTTTTTAATAATAATTTACATATTTTGTTTATTTTATTTTATTTTTTATTATTATTATTATTATAATTTTTTTTAAATGAATCATTCCTAGAATTTTATTCAATGCCACGTTTCTGCCGGAAGCACAATACAAAGTTCCATAAAATCTTTTATTTTTTCATTTTAATAGTTACTTAAATACAAAAAACAAAAAAAAAAACAAAAAAATTTTATAAATAAATTTTTAAACTTTATAATAATCAATGGGCGGCGTGTTTGGCTGAAGTAAGTACTTACTAAACTTAGAAAACCAATCAGAATAAAAAAATTAAAATCTTACAAGCTGACTATAGTGTTTTAAAATTAATTATGAACACTTTGAATGTTATAAAATTTAAAGAGATTATAACGCGCCAAGACATTAAAATATCAAAATAATTTCAATGATTCCATGATAACATATGAACAATATTTATGTGTTTTGAAAGACATCATGGATTGGCATTCTCATATGACTTCATCAAAATATACTAATATCATAGCCTATGCTATATCTGTAGCTAATATGCATCATATACAGATGCCATCCACGATTTTATACTTTCATAGCACAGATATTATGAACGTGTGACGTTAATAATGTTAAAATTTGGTCCGGGAGTTATTGGGCTATGTTTTCTACTAAATCTATAATATAAAATCTAAAAAATTCTTTTGTTATAAAACGTAAGGGGGATTGTACTTGTGTAATGAGACTCTTTAAAAAAGAAATATTTGCTACAAATGGTATAATAAAAATTATGTATAATTTAATTTTAGATTTGATATAGTTTAGATTTTTTAGGGTTGGTATTTTTAGGCAACTTGAAATAATAAAAAACATCGATGTGAGAGTTTACTGCGCAGTTATATGAAAAAACTTATGAGAAGTAATATCCTTTTGGCTAGTTTAAATCATTTTAATCTTATTTAAAATTTATTTAAATAACATTCGAGGTTAATTTAACGGTTTTTAATATGATCCAACTTCATCCAAATTGTTTTATTATTAACTCATTGCGCATTGAAGTTTCTACAGCCTATCTATTAATATAATTCCTTACAAAAACCTTACCTAAAATGCAGGCATTTAACCATTATCCGGCGTGTGTAAATTTTTAGTATCACAGCGATGGAGAAGTCTTATGGGTCATGCTCAATATAGCAATAAGCGATTTGCGAAGTAATCTTTTGAATTATAAATCATCTAATGACATTTTTGCAAATTATAAATAAATATGTTATAATTTTTAATCTCAGAAAATGAGAAAGTCAATTTAAAAACTAAAAATTGTTATCATAAACAATATAATCGGATTAATATCTATGAAATTTTTGTTAGTGGTTTCCATTGCACGATCAATTCGAACGTCGTCGTGGCGTGTATCAATTACATACTCTTTACTAAAAACTCTTTAAAATTGAAAATGATAAAACTGATTGTTCAATCATCAAACACAATTAAGTAACTGTAACTGTTCAGTGAAATCGTCGATCTTCACTCGTGGCTAGTCGCTATAGTAAACATGGCCCGCTATACGTAGTTATAGATATGAGAGATACAGCACAGGGACTAATACTAGCAGATGCCATATTTTAATAATTCACCAGCAGCTCCCCATCTATATGACTTATATTCTTCGGCGCAGGTGGAAGCATCAGAGATGGATTCCGTGCCGCGAAATTATTAAAAAATATCTGGCGTATTTATAATGAAATATTAGTTACATAAATGAGTACTTTAATGATTTTTCATTAATAGAAAAAAATAGAAAATATCTCTTCCCTGTAAAAAAACTTTTTTGTTTCAATAATTAACTTGTTTTCAAAATGGTTTAACATAAACTCGATAGCTTTGATGTTACACATGCAATCAATCTTAATATGATAACAAATACTGTACGTATAAACTATATTAATGATTTAAGCGAAAAAAATTTTCTTTCGGCAAAACTTGTTAATAATAAAGGTAAAAATTTACGTTGTGGGAAACAGTCAGCAAAGAATAAAAAAAAACTCGATTAATCTTAACAAACCGGTTGAAGATGAGATAATTTGTCCTTTGTGCCTCGAATCTCATGATGAGGACTCCATATAATGTAATAATGCTCCATATAAAAATAATGCCACTTTGCTAACTATACAATCAAATTTGAAGTAAAATTATCTGATTAGACTGTTCAAATTAAATAGATTTAAATGAGGATTTGTTTTCAAATAATAAACTTAGAGCTTAATACTGTTACATCAGTTATGGTGTTTCAGTATTACACTGAGCTAAATAGAGCCTATCACACTAGCGTTTATGTCAACGTGCGTTGAAACGAACGGATATCGAACTGGCGTCAGTTTTAATCGACGTCGAATGGACGTTGTAGCTTTCAATGAAATTAAATAGAAATTGCCCCACTAACGTTTAATATTTTAAATTTGTTTACAGTTAAAAAAGCAAATGATGAAATAAATTTTTGTATTATGAATATACGCAGTAATTCTCTGACTGTTTTTATTTAGATGTACTCAGGTAAGATGATACATGTGTATGTTTCTTCTCTAGAAACTAATAGAAGGCATGCATAAGGAAAATATATAAACTTAAATTTTTATAGTATATCTCGACTTTTGTCGAAAAAACTTCAAAAACACCTGGTTTTTTATAAATATTAGAAAAATTCAGATTTTAGCAATTGATCAGAAATAAACTTGTTTATCTTACTAGTAGCTCTGTTAACTGTATATCTTACTTAGAAATAAGGAAGCTGAACCAAAAACTATTGAAACGAAATTGAAAAGACGTCGAGTTAGAAAATAAAACCTTATTCACATTACTTCTCGCTTGATCAAAATTTGTTCAATTTGTAATTTGAAAATTTAGTAAAGTAGCATAACCACCGCTTCATTGCTGTAGAAGTACAAAACATCAAATTTAATAATATTTAATTTAAATACCAATTTCGGTTTTTCTTCGAATGCTTACTAAAGAATCAATGAGGGGAGATGGAATTGTTGACCTCCAGAAAAAGATGATTTTTTTCTTTATAATAATTACTTATATTGGTTAGATAATTAGTAACCGAAGAAGATGTAATACATAATTGTTAACAACTTTATATAGAAGGACATATGACTATGATATGTTTTTACTTTCATAGTCATCGCAGCATCCTTGTCACGCTTATACTTTCACTTCTACGTGTCGATACAATCACATGCATAACTAACTGACTTATCTATACAAAATATATCCTTCTAGATGACCTAGAAGTATGGGGTTTTTTTATAACCTTTTGATCGAAAACTTTTATGCTATAACGATGCGGTTTCGCAAAATTATTCTAGTTTCTGGGAAAAATATTCAAATTAATATTTTTTATGCAGAACCCTTTAGAAAATTGGAAAAAGTGGAGTATATATTTTTTTATTTAACTAGATATAACATCGGATTAAAACATGCTAGTGGGTATGGAGATGTGTTAATTGGAAAAATTCTTTAGAGTACGATTATTTTTATGGAAATTTGTAAAAATTAAATAAAACTTTTTAACAGTATAGTTTTGCAAACCATGTTAAACGATAAGAGGAAAACGGATGCATTTGCAAAACTATATCGATTAAAAAGTTTTATTCAATTTTTACAAATTTCCATAAAAATAATCGTACTCTAAAGAATTTTTCCCCGCGTTATTAAAAATTTCATATCGAGTAAAAAAAAAGACGCATTTTTCTAGCCGGCACTTGTTCGGGATATATATTCCCTTAGTGAGTTTCCAAAGAGGGGCAGAGCTGCATCAGATCGATAGTTTATGAGTACTATCACGAACTAGTATATTATTTGGATTGGATAGATTGCCAGTTAACGTATTGATATCGGCTTGATTTAGACAATTATTATTTGTCATAGGCAACTTTCATCACCAAACTGCTGTACACTGACCTGACTTTTGAGTAAATAACAATTAATTATCTTTAACTGCACTTTATTATATAATAATAATATATTTATTTTACAATAATTGAACTTATTATTGTTATAATTATTCTAATCAATATTTATATTAATAATATTTTGACAGACTTATTCTGATGATTGATTTATTGTTTCATATTCATTTTTTCCTGTGTAGATGTTTAAACCAGTGGTTACCAACACATCTGCCTTAGTTGGAGATTGAAACTCGGGTTTGAAGTTTCAATCTAAGACATTATTTATGACGGGATGGAGTATCTTTGAGGATTTGACGCAGGAGGTGCTGATACCAATTGTTTATCTGAGGTGTTATATTTGACATTATACAGAGCAGTTTGCGAATATTTTAATACAGGATGATCATTATGTAGCGAGGTAATTTTGTGCAGCAGAGTATGAATGAAGGCTATTTTGAATAAACCACATCATTTAAATAGGTTGTAAAGAAATGCGATACATATTATTCCAGTGGTAATTAATATAGCGGTTGTAAAGCAAGATGAGTGTTTGATTATAAATGGCTTTAACAATTGTTCTTGTATACGAATTTGATTTCATTAAGATCCATATGAACGAATTTTGTTGGTACTAATTGAATAGCGTTAATTATTGTATTTACTTGATGCTTGATACATCAATCATTATGGGTTATATCGTTAATTGGAATTTTAATAGCGGTTGTTTTGTTGGGAAATGAAGTTTTTGAGTGTATTTGTATCGGTGTATAATGCTTCACAATTTGAATCTATTGTGTGGATTTTTGTTGATAATGGTGCATTATTGGTGCATTATTGTTGTAGCAAAAGATATTTAGCGATGTGCATCTTGTAGCTACGAATTTGCTTAATTTCGATATCTGCAGTCTTCGTTTTTACTTGACATGCTGATGGTATCCTTTTTGTGATTTTGGAAAATAATTGTATTTCACGAATTCGTTGATCGTTCTTGTGAAATACTGATATTGATTTACATAACCATTGTTGTTATATATTTCTTTACATTTTTCTAACGTTTTTAACATTGCCATATTGAGTTCTAGATTTTGACAGCTTGTTAAATTGTATTAAATAAATTCAGTTATCTTTCTCTACTTGATAATTAAATTATAATTATTATATTATTTAATTATCCTACTTTTAGGCTACTTCTTTGCGATTTTGTTGACGTAGCTTATCAAAAACTAAACAGAATTTTTTATTACGATCTTCTAAAGAAGACCCGTAGACTGCAATATCATCTAAATATTAGAAGAAATTAATCCCTTGGAGACTGTATACTTCTACGACAGCCAGGCCGGATATTTGGAAGTTTAAATGGTTAATTTTTGGATTAGAGTGATTTTCTGCGTAATGTCTTTCGTTACTTTGTTTCTTTTTTTATGATTCTGATATTTTAGGCCCTTTATGTATACAGTATCTACAAAATTGTGAATTATTTTCAGAATTTGAATTATTGAATTATTAGCATGGTTATTCGAACGATTTTTCGAATGATAGTATTATGTGAATTTAATTTACAATTGTTTATAATTTCGAATCAGAAGAATTATTAAATGATTTTTTCAAGATCTGATTAGGCAATACTATAGGCTTAGTTTAAATTTTCTAATTTTGTATGAATTCTTAGAACATGTGAAATATGAGAATGTAAGAGAAAGATGAATCTTCTAAGAGCTGTATCCATAATGAATGCTAATAAAGTTGGATTATCATTTCTTTTTTATCGCAGGTATACATCTACTTGTTAATTTATCGAGACGCGTATAATATTTTTGTTTAAGTGTATCTAAATCTTCCATTAATTGAGTATAATAGGTTTAATTGGCAAGTTTTTAATGCATCAAAGGTTGTGATTTCGGATAAATGTAGTGTTTTTTACCGAACTTGAGATATGCGATAAAGTATACGCAAATTAGGGAACTAATTGGTTCTGTTTTGCAAATTCATATGCATTGAGTAGAAAGTTTTCTACTTCGTTGCGATTACCATTGAATTAATCTGGTTTTTAATCTGCAAAAAAATGAGAGAGACATTTTTAAATTATGGTCGATTTTGAAAATTTTTTCTATCTGGAAAATATGAACATGACAATTTGAAAAGGGTTTAAAATATTCCTTCTCGATAATATTTTAAATTCTTTTCAAATGTCACGTACATCTTTTCCAGGTAGAAAAAATTTTTCAAATCGACCAAAATTTAAAAATGTCTTTCTCAATTTTAGTATTTGGAATAAAGGAATAAATACAAGTATGTTTGTAAAAATTTAATTGAAAATTTGTCGGAATACAATTTAGTTGAATCGGTCGGCTAGTTGGAAGTGCTTGCTGGATTCTTTAGAATACAGCCAAATCACATTTGTGAACCACTGGCTGTTGAAAATTTTTTCGCGCAATGTGATGTATTCCACCGCTGTTAACCAATTCATGTTTGTTTCCATTTCTTTATTGAGTCACTAGTTTAAGAGAACTATCCCGAACTCGTAGCTATCCAACAACTACCTATTTGATTCTTGGATGTCGGTTCTTGGGTTAACTTGGCTACAGTTTTTATATAAGTCCTACTTTAACTAGCTCAATAGTATATATTGGATTGGTAAGTTATCGGTTAACTTATTACTATCGGCTTGATTAAGACGATTATTATTTGTGTTAAGCAGGTTACTTCACTAAACGGATGTACATTGACTCGTCTTTTAAATTAATAACTATTGAATAAACTATAACTGTATTTTATTAAATAATAATAATAAATTTATTTTACAATAGTTAAAATAATAATTGTTGTATTTATTATAATCGATATTAATATAACAGGGTTTTGAAAATCTAATTCTGATGATTAATTTATTGATTCGCTTCTATAGCAAAATTTTGAGTTTCAGCAAATTTTGAATACCAGAAACATCGCTTTAAGTACTCTACCGATTTCTCCAACCCAGAATGTCCCATGTCGTCGTGACATCATTTTATTACCCTCCATATAATAGTTTTAGGCACTACCCATAATCTTTTGCTGTCAATTTTCCTACATATTCGAGCTAAATGTAAATATACGAACATTTAATTCATTTAATAAAAACGCACAGCTCAATAAGCTTAATTTTAGACAATTAGAATAATGTAGTATGACACTAACACTGGTTCGATGTGGTATTGTTAACAACAATATTATTAATCCCACAAGCTAAATGGAAGAACTATTATAAGTCCGCTAAAACAATATCAGTGATCACTTTAAATTAATCCCAAAAATATTGTATTATAAAATAATGAGAACGAAATATTTTATGAAAAATAACTTTGTTGTGTTAGTTAAAATTCCAATCGCACAAATAATGGAATATACTTTAAATCAAGCCTTTCCCTTACCTACTCCTTATAAAAAATTAAACTTCATTATCCTACATACAAATTGATAATCCTCACATTAGTTTTAGTAGAAGTAAAAATCGCTCTACTAAAAAACATAAAAATTATGGAAAAAGATTAGACACATCTGTGAATTGAAAATATTCGAATTGCCAGAACAAAAAATGCCAATGCCCAAAATTAATGCAATTCCCGAAATATGGCAAACAGTTTCGGAAAGTCAGTGGTTATTCGTTCTTATAAAACCTACAAAAGGCAAAATGGTATGGGACTACTGAAAATCACTGTCGACTCATTACAACCAATATTCTCATACATTTTTAGTATTTTTGGTGACAAGAAACACAATCAACCAATATCATCAGAAGTAGTTTACGAACCCGCAACGGAAACCTGCCTAATAAAAAACCAAAGAAGATCAACATCCAGTTCGAGTATATGAGGCTGACGTTCAATACAATCAATAAAACTTAAAAAATTTTGAAAAAGGCGACCATCACGCAATCTTGAAGCTCCAAAATCTTGTTCTAATAGAAACTTCTGAAACTTCTCTAATAGGGGCAGTGATGGATTACCGCTTAGGCCCGTGAGGCCCGGGCCTAGGGCGGCATGTTTTGGGAGGGCGGCAAAATTTTCAGAACTTTAAAATGTGAGAGCCGAAAAAATATACCAAAAATTAATTTTTAAATTGGTTCTGATTTTTTTTTTAATTTATAAAAAATTTCCTATGGACTGTAATTATTTTTTTATTGACTTTTCAATTTGAGGATGTAGTATTCATATTTTGATGGAATCAATTATAGTCTATCGAATAAGGTTATTAAAAAGAAACAATCAAATTGATAAGCTTCTTTGAGAATTACTAAATTACTTTTTACTTTTGTTTTATCGATAAGGTTACTCTTACATGTATAAAGCATTTGAAATTACTTATACTTATTAGTTTTTCAATTTAATTTTGGTGTTAAATGAAAATATGTATGAATTAACATTTGAAATTCATCTGAAATTCGAAACATTCTCAACTTCCCGCTAAGAAAATTGACAATTTTTTTGATTATCTGATTCGAAAAAAAAAACGGTATTTTTTATAGCTGCAAAAATATTGAACTATATTTTTAAATTTCAACAAATTTAAGAAATTCTGAGACAAGAATTTGTTATAATAAAATCAAAATATATATAATTTTGCTGACCAAAAAGGGCGGCGTATCAGACAGGGCCTAGGGAAGCAATAAGCTTAATCCGCCACTGAATAGGAGAGGAATGCGGAGAATCGCAAATGATGCTGCTCCCATGAAGTTAAATTTCAGACTTAGCAAACATTTTATTTTATTACTTAGATTTTTTATTTTGTATAAATAAAATTAATTTCAATGTAGTAATTCAGTCTTTGGCAAAAATCTAACCAGTTATTGAAAAGTTCTAATAAATCGTTAAAATATTGTTACGCGATTATGTCAATTTGTTTTTATTGCATTAATTATTCTATTTAAATAAATCATTATTTTTGCGAAAAATAGGTCATCCGCCATGGATACCGCTTCTTATGCTCGCCCGATGATCAGCATCTACAGGAGAAGTTCACAGCGCAATGCATGCGCTTACCACACCGTATTTTAAGATGCTGTGTGTGTAGTACCTGGTCTCTTACCAATCAAAATCAAATCCCCTGCCATAGAAGAGAGAAGCCGTACGATAGACATGTGGCAATGGCGCTGGGAATCCTCACGAAACAGGAGATGTGGTTCAGCAGAAAACAAGGAGAGGTTGAATTCTATGTCACGCAGCTGCTAACTGGGTATGGAAACAATCGAGCCTACCAGGTTCGGACTGGACTTCGATCCAGCGTGTCCGACTTTCCCAAATAAAGAGGATATGGTAGAGTACATTTTCTTCTCGTGCCCCCGTTTTGCTGCAAAGTGGATCCAGTGCCATGGTACGCCAGAAACCCTCGTCGGTCTGATGGTTCGCTGAGAGGAAAATTGGAAGGCAGTGGCCGATGCAGCGGCCAAGATGATGAAGATTCCCCAGAGAAATTGACCAAGGAGAAGCCTACAGCGACAACAATGAAGTAGGCAGTAGTTAACCCGTCCTTCCCAGGCGAAGTAATGCCTGGTGGACAAGCCCCGCACTCGGAGAGTCAGGAGACTTTTTCGGTTAGTGCAGTCATATATTTCCCTCTCTTGATATGTATACTATGCCCAGGAAAAAATGAAAATCTAAAACTGTTTATTTTAGAATGCTCGGCATACACAGTATTTCGAGAATGGTACATTAAGTCAGTATAAATCCTTCTAAACTATTATTTTAAATGAATGATAGTAATTAGAAAGCAAATCCAAGTTCAAACATTGTATATACTTTGTTTGTCATTTTATTATGTTACCTCATGTTATCTGAAATCCATTTGTGTACTTTTAAAAACGGTAATAAATATATATTATTATAATAATTATTTTTATAAGTACACGAAAGAATCCAAAAATTTTGGAAAAATCATATTTTAATTTTTTTCCAGTAATTTAACTCTTTTTTGCGGAATCCTGGATATAGGAAAATGTGCAGAAAAATAGAAAAGTTTCTAGCGTATGTACTCTTAAAAATATTTACTCAATATATTTCATTTGAAATTCATCCAACAAATATTTTGTTGTCTTAGTAGAACGATTATAAATATTCAATATATGATACAAAAATCGAATATACTTGGGCTCATAATGTATTTGAAATACTTTTGTTTATAAATTTTTAGAAATCTGAAACATTGTTTGGGTCTCTAGAGTTATTTTTCATTCAAACGTTGAAATAACTTCATTCTCATCAGTATTAGTATCATTGAAAGAAAAACAAAATAAAAATTTCCCAGATATCGGCATACAAAGTACAAGTTACTTATAGCATATTTGAATTTTTACTTTTATAGCAAATAACTACAGACATATGATAACGAGTTACAGATTTTAAAATTTTATAAATTGAATTGTTGCAATGGTTTTGGATTTCGTATGTGTTCATTTAATAATCTTACTATATCGTATTACTAGTCAAAAATAAATTTATTTATAAAATAATAAAAAGAGTGAATGTATTTATTCAAAATATTATAAAAGATCTGTTTTTAATTGCGATATTTCAGTTACAAAAAAGCAGCTTCTTTGATTGATAAGACCTTTTTTTCTATAGATTTCCTTATGCTAAAGATGTGGGAAAAATAGAAACGTATAAGTGGAAACGTATAAAAATAAAAAAGGTAATCCTGGAACAATTATTGTTTTTTTTTTTTTTTTTTTGATTCTTTTATTTACCAGACCAATATTCAAATATTATACATGGCATTTATCAATTATTGTGTAATACATTAAATTAAACAGTTAAACAATTTAATGTTTTATTGGACAATTGAAACCGGCGTATTTAGGAAATTTTTTAGGTATGTAATTGTTCATAATTACTATTTGATGGTCATCTATGATTATGCTATTAATAATTACGCTAGATAAATTACTTTCATATTATCAAAAGTTTAATTTAGTTAAATCATACTTGAAAGTTTTAACTACATGAACATAAATCTTTGTTATAAGTTATTAGTAATAAAAGTGAATGTAAAATGTAAGATGACAAATATGTAATATGCAATAATCATTAAAAATATACTAGTGTTTAAGTCAGAAGCTATATACTTTTATCTTGAAACTGGTTAAAACTACACCGATTTTGGTATTTTTTTATTGAAATTAAGATAATTGAGGGATAATAGTTACAACACAGTAAAAATAACCACAAAAATTGATAAAGCGACAAATTTCATTACTTTTAGAATTTGATTATTTTAAAAAGTCATAAAAACAATCCATTTTTTTGAACTCTTAACGTTTACAGCACTTTAGTATGCATGTAACGCTATTGCAATTAATAAATTCCAAAAATATTAAATAATTTTTAATATTTTTAATTTTCACATTGTGTAGCTATAGAGTATTCCAGGAATAGCCCAACTAACAGCTTTAATTATTCTTCTATCTAAAAAGTTAATAAAAAATGTTACTAATATATTAGTTTTCAGGAATAACAGCCACAATTAAAATGGAAATTGAAAGATGGGCAATAAGTTTGGTAATTATTATTTGTATATACAAACGAGCGAATTCCTTTTTACAGAATATAAAATACTTGAGGAAAAATGTGTACTTTTTCTGCAAAATTTCAAGCAAACTTTCTGGTTGTGTAGTTTGGGCTATACCTTGATCCATGAATCATAATTTGCATAGCCCCGTTAACTCTTTGTCATAATAGAATATTTTTTTCACAATTCCAAGCTTTCTGGCTTAGCGACTTGAACTGTACTTTGAGTGATATTGCAAATCCTTAAACATCCATTTTACCCTATTCGAGGTTAATCAAAATTCCTTTCATAGACTTCACCAACTTTATAACACTCCGTCCAAATGTTCAAGCTGTTTAATTTTGTAGTTTGGATTGGACCTTGAACGAAATTTCAAAAGTTAAAAACTCTATTCGGCATTTTGATTATTGAATTTCAAATAATCCTTTCTCCGAGCTTGCATATGATATAACACGACCTTATGGTTTTAATTTCAAGCTTATGTCTTGAACCCCTTCTTCACCTCTTTGCTAATTTTCAAAAATCACGTCGTTAAACTTACATATGTAATATAAGAAACCCATAGGCATAATTTCAAACTTCTAGACCAAGCAAATTCATCTCTGCGTTGATATGTTCATTAACTAGAGACTCATTCTGTTATACAGATAGATTTTTACTTGCCAGATATAAAATCAAGCACACATTTTATTTTCTAATAAAAAATAAATTTTATTAATACTTTTTTTCTTATGACAAACGATAAGACAGTCTTTAAAAAATAAACAATTAACAATAATAATAATTAATTTATAACAAATAATTTATAACAATTAATTTATAACAATTAAGAAATTAACAACTTAAATCAACAACTTTGTCTAAAATCTATTTTGGCATATAGTCAGGAGCTTCCATTGGTTCACTATATTTAATTGTATTATAAACTTTAGCAGATTCTTCTGGAGATTGTCTTGCATAATGTTTTGATTGTTCAGCGGATGATGGAGCTTGTGTATAGTGTTCAGCATATTTATTGCCTTCTACTTTCGTATATGTACCAGGAAAAGAAGAGCCTTCATGACTTCCAGTTAATTCGGAATACTTGTTTCCTTCATAATGTTGAGGTTGTTCATTTATCGATGGATCTTGCAAGTATTGGTTAGCAAATTTATTACTGTACGAAAATGGCACACCAGAGTTTCCATACTTGCCACTTGATGGGTGGACTTGTGATTGACTCGAATATGCAGCAATATTTGTACCAAGTGAACGTGCAAAGTCCATAATATTTATAGAACCATACCCAGAGGATGGCGCTAGCATAATATGTGCTGGAACAACACCAGAACTTACTGCATTATGAGGTAAGCTTAACCGTTCTGGTTTATACGAAGCGATTGATGCTGCAGAAAATGACGGAGCTCGCGGTAGACTTAAAATTTGTGAATGAGGATATGAGGATAGTAGGGAATTGTAGCTAGATTTTGATAAAGGATTTTGTAAAAGATGCCCTCCAAAATAATTATTAGAATTATCATTTGAAGATGATGAATGTAATATTGATTTACTATCGACTAAATTATTTTGTCCAATGTTTGATTGTTTTAAGGCGTTCATTAACGATTCTGTGTTATATTGTTGATTTCCACTGGAGTACGTATCAAAATTGTATGGTTTCGTAGGAAAAAAATTATAATTAGACAAAGATGATCCAAAATTGGAAGTTGGGAATTTATAAGAACTAGCAAAATCGGAAAATGATGGTTTAGCCAATGAGTAACTGTTTAATGGAATTTGGGTACTGGGAATGCCATAATTTGTAAATGGGACCTGTAAATTAGATGCATAATTATTTTGTGGAATTTGTAAATATGCTTGTGAGTTAGATCCATAGCTTGGATTAGCTTGGACATGAGCTGCACCATTTGAAGAAGCAGATGATGCTGATCCAAATATAACAGGTCCAACATTTTGTAACGTTGTAGTTCCATGTAATTGTGATGCTTGTTGACCGGTAAATAATGAACCCAAATTTTGTGTATTCTTTAACAAGCTACTTAAATCACCCATAACATATACTGGTTGTAAAGAGCCACCTGAAGAATAACCACCTGAAGAATGATCATATTGTCCATTTTGAGCAGAGTCACTCAAAGCATTGGCATTATAGCTTAAGTTTACATTTTGGTCTTGAGAATCACCAGCATAAACACTAATAGCTTTAGCACTTTTTTCATAATGAAATCGATTTGAATTTCCATTGTTTGGTGAGTATTCACGTTTTTCCTTTAATGCTGTTTTGTTTTGTGCAGAGTTTTCAATTTTTTCGCCATTTGAAACTAATATTCCGGCTAGTAATAACAGTATCTGAAAAAAAAATTTTTAATGTAGTTGTGTACGAACTTATATTACATTATGAAACGGCAAAAAATTTAGAATGTCTAAGAATTAGGATATTATGCCGATATGGACAAAAAGAGAATAAAAACCAGATAACTAGATAACTCTCATTACGGCTATTGCTAGACAGCAAATATCAGTGATATTGTTACCACATCAATTTCTTTTTAAAATATTCTGCAAAACTAAGATAAAGAAGCTATCAGAAAAACATGTTCTTAAGTCGACCAGTAAATATTTTTTTAGTCCGATTTGAATGATTCGTTTTTTATTGATTAGGATATATTTCGAAATTGGACCTATTCCAATTTGAAGAAAAAAAATTAAGTAGGCTGGGTTAAACCAATTTTAAGTGACTTAATATCATATAGTAGTCCGATTTAGATGATCCATTTTCATTAGATTATAAAAAGTAAATATTAATTAGTAATATTTAAATTTAAATACAAAACTAAAAATTTTGCAAAAAAAAAACCGATTTCAAAAATTCATTCACTAAAGAGGTAAAAATTAATTCTAAACTGTAAATTATGTTAGGTGAATAAATAAATTTTCACACTTCAATTTTTTTATTTTGTTTAACCACTTTATTGTAAAACTTAAACGCTATTGGTGACAAGGAAATTATTTAAATTTTTAATTTAGAAGTAGTTTTTAGTAAGTACTTTTAAGAAGTACTTAAACAAGCAGCACAAATAAATAAATTAATAATTTTAAAAATAAATAAATAAAGGAAATTTTGTTTATAAACAATATGCCAAAAACAAATAAACACATGGAACAGTCTAACAATAACGTATCGTAATCTCATAACATATCGTAAAGTAAATAATCTAATAACGTATCGCAAAAATTATTTGTTAAAAAAATCTCAACACAATATTTACAATTTTAAATAACAATTTGAATTTAAAATAAAAATAAAATTTAAATTTGAACAATAAATTATAAAAAGAAATTTAATTTTAATTTATGTCAACGTCACTTATAATTTCTTTATTGTAATTCCGATTATTGGACAACATAATTAACAACACTGACAATGTAAACACTTTCAATCACAGTTGAATTAAAATTTCCAAAATATATACAAAACTCCTCGAGTCTCTTTTTGATTATTTTAAAAAAAAGAATTAATTAAAACATGATATTTTAAAAATGAATGAATTAATTAAATAATTAATTAATAATTACCATTGAATATGTTATTACACTCATTGTTTGCTGATCTTTCTTAAATGTTTGTATGCTTACTGTGTTAAATACGTGACTGTAAAGATAATTTCGATGATTTCTGATTTTATACTAACATCATCCCACTCTCCTACTCTCTTTATAACTATATCTGCGGTTACTATTCTATATTCTTTAATTTCAAAAATGTGTAAGTAAAAATAAACTTGTTAAATTGTTTTCGTACCTGAGGAGAATCAATCCGTTGATATTTGGTAATGAATAATATGTTATAATAATTATCTGTTAATTCACTTTCAATTTTAATTTAATTTTGTTCACTGTTTATTAATCGATAATAGATGAAGTAATTTATTTACAAAATTTGTTTTTTTAAACGTTAACTTAAAATTCTTATATCTTGTTTATTAATGTTTTCACGTGTTTTGAATTTAGTAAAAAGTTGTAATTTATAAAAGATATGATAATATAATATAGAAATATTATAAACATGAAAAATTAATTAATTATTTAATTAAATAATGAGTTTATCAATAATATTTTATCAATTATCGCAAAAACACAAACAAATTACCTATACGTATAAACTTTAGAAAAAATGTCTTCTGCTCTTTCGTTAAACTTTTTTTTATTCTTACTTTTCTACTCTTTAATAGTAATTCAAATCGTTTCTTTTAATTATATATAATTATTATAAAATACGTTCGTCAAATTCGCCTTTAATGTCTATAAAAGCAATCTGAATAAAATTGAAAAATGATCACTGCCATAGCTATTATTTATGATGTACCAAAAATGAGATTAAGCTAAGACAGGGAAAGAAAAAAATAATATCTATCTAAAAAGATGGTCTTTGTTGAAGAGATGAAGTTATTGTTGGTGATCCGTCATTCATGCAAACCAAATTTTTAAAATCTATGAATTCCATTAGTATATCACATCCTCTATCGAATGTGTTACAATCCCATTATGGATGATGATAAAAAGATCAACAGAAATAATTGTTCGAATGTAAGGATATTTTGGGATAAATTATTGTAAATAGAGAATATAGAAATACCGGGAGCTATTACAGAAATTGTCTGGAAGAAGGGGTTTCTGGATTTAACTGGAATAATTCAATCAGGGAAACTGCTCTTTACAAGAATCGCAGAGCCACCATAAACATCATGCCTATTACTTCGAAAATTCGGATGGCCATGAAATTTAAATATTGAGTTTTCTTTCAAACATATCTCACTCCTGTCTCAAGGAGTACAACATCAATAGGATGAAAATATAAAATTAAGGAGAGGTTAATTTTATTTTACTTCTATTCATGGATTCCGTATCATCTATTGGAGCATTTTGCGTTTTGTGCACGGATTCATTATTAAATTTTTTTATAAGAGCGTGCAAAATTTTGTGGTCTTCAATAAGTGCTTTAATGAATAGGTCGTTACAGGTGGAGGTAATAGCACAAGTAGAGACGAAACTGTATGATGCTGGGGTATTACTTCTAACGCTCGGGTAGGTTAAGAGGTTGCTAATTTGTGACGCAGCAGGACTAGTAGGAAGTTAAATCTTGGGGCCATTTGATTGGAAGAGTAGTAGTCGTAGTTGTAGTATTAGCATATGTCCGTCTAATCGTAGATTTTGTTTTTAAAATTGTTGAAGTGCTATGTGGAAGAGGAAGAAATTGTTGAAGTCCTGAAGGTACTTTTGTGGGATTTTGAGCATTTACATATGTGGTAAGCTCTACACATGCCTCAAAACATGTAATGCCATTAGTGGTCGTAATTTGCTTGATTGCAGTTTCTCGTCTGTATTCAGGACTATTTTATAGTTAGCGGAGTGCTTCCCATTTCAATTTATACAAGTCTTAGATAGGATGGGTTTTTTATCACAATGAAGAGAGTCATGGGGAAGGGAACAGCTCGCCAATGGTGGAGAGCTCTTACTATTTTTAGTAACCAAATCTACAGCAGTTGGTCACCAGAAAGGTATAGGTTTCGACAGCTTGGGAACAGTAGAAAATTGGTACATAATTTGGAAGGATTTTTCCTTCAAATGTTGTTAGAATTAAAGAAGCTTTATATGTAGCAGAAATGTTTACGCCAGTAGGTACTCTTCTCGATAGTCGACCAATTTTTATCGTTTTTATATATCCTTATTGTTTATGTTTTCAAGGAAAGTCTGTAGGTATATAGGCTTTTAGACTTTCTTTTATTAGGAAACGATGTTCAAGGAAAGAGTTAGCAAAATAAAATTGAGCAGCTATGTATTTACAAAATATCTGATTCACCAGCAAATGTATACGAATCACAGCACAAACATATATCAGGTGTTATATAATTATTGTTGCAATGATTGTTTTATATCAATAAAAAAATTAGTAATTGTTGCAGAGTATATAATATGTCTATTCTCTGCAAGAATTATCTATTCAATCTTTCTTAAAAGTAAAACTTTTTATAATTTCTTGCCATTAATCGAAGAACTCATTAAAAATGGAGATTTCCTGGCTAATAAATTTACAGAAACGACAAGCGGAAATTGCTATTTGACAAGTCTGCAAATGTGCGAGTCAATCCATTGAACCATTTTTTCAAAAAACTTAAGCCCGTATGCAAATTTAAACCTTCAAAGGATTAGCATCAGAAAATTTCAACATTAGCGTATTCTAGTAATAGTGAATCGAGTGATTTGATAATTCTATTAATTTAAATGACAATGTAATCAACTCCGTAAATCCTAATATTTGTGAGCAATCTATAAACGATGAGAATTATAAGTAGATTCAGGGATACCTGAATGTATTTTTATGAATGGCGATTTGAAAAGTTTAAATTTAAGTTTCTGTGGAAACTATACAAGTACACACATTTTTTCCATTTCTCCAAACATATGCCGATAAAGGTTGCTCTAATGTTCGTTATGCTTATATTTATATACATGTAATAACGTATATAGAAAACTATTTGAATATGAGTTAAACAAAACGGTTGTTGTGAGAACCAACCATGACAAAAATGACGAGAATTTCTAATATCGTTATAGGAATATCCATCCATATACAAAATATGATTGATAAAGAAAAATTGTAAAGCACAGAAAATCTTATGAATCAACTAAGAAACATATGATTGAATAAACTCTTAGAAATAAATACGTCACTAAAGAAACCCTTTAGAACTTCTATTCTGGATAGAAAGCAAATTAAATCTCAGATAACAATGCTAAACAGGTTTAATTGAAGAATCGAACAGGTTTAATTGAAGAAAATGAAAAATCACGCTGTATGTATCGATTTTCGAGACTTAAATAAATTATTGGTTCCGAAACCACAACCGTTTCAAAGAATAGAAGATATAACGGTAAAAGCTGGAAATTGTACCAATGGCAATACTGTACTATATTCGATGTAAACTCAACGTTACATCGAGTTTAGGTTTATTTCAACCAGCTGTTTACTTTTCAAAAAAATTAAGCACGAAAGAAAAAGAAAGCAATTTTCCTTGAGTGTTGGGCTATTAAAGAGGCTTTTATATATTGGCAATACTGTTTATTTGGAAGAGAGTTTACTGTTCCTACAGACCACAAACTATTAGAAAATTTTAGAATTAAAGCCAGGCCAGGTGAAGAACTAACTAGGCGATCTTATATATTATCTATCACAATATGATTTTACATTAATTTATAGTCCGGGCAAAGATAATGTGAAAGCCGATTCGTTATCGAGTAATCCCGTACTTGAAACCTTTGTGAGTAACGAAGATTTACTAAAAGTAATAACAATGCAAGAAATTATAAATGACCAAAAAGAACAGATTTAATGAGCAGATTTTGAAAAATGAAGGAGATATATTTATTAAAACACAAAAGGAGAATAAATGAGTTTTCCTTTCACAAAAATTACGGAAAAAAATTAATTGAAAGAATTCATTGAAAATGTTGGCATATTGGAATTTACCTTACATTCTTACAAATACGCCCAAATTATTACTTTTATAAAATGAACAAATTGATTGCAAATTACTGCAATTCATGTCATATTTGTATAGAAAATAAATCTCGAAGAGGTCGTCCAATTGGTCTACTATTTCATTTAGGTTCAGCTACTAAGCCATATGAGATCATGTCATTAGATACTGTTGGTTGAGTTGGTGGTAATAACTCCAGCAAACGTTATTCACATATTAATATTATCCATATATCTTGGTCGAACACTGTTCAATATTTCATAAATCATGACTGCAAGAAATTTCATAAATCATTTAGATCCTATATTAAAACAAAGCAAGATAAAATAACTTCTGGCTAATCAATATATAGCAATTAAATTTACGGAGTTTCAAAATTATTTAACTAAAGAAAATGTTACTTTATTATTAACGTCAATAGATTGCCTATAATTCAATGATCTGAATGAACGGCATTACCAGGCATTGGGTGAACGTATACGGTGTAAAATTAACAGTGAAGAAGGTAATAAACGGCTCTGGTCCAAAATAGCAGAATATTGTATATAATAATATAATGACACAATCCATAGTGTTGCTTTTGGTTGCTGAGTTACGATATAATATTGATTTTAATTTACAATTTTAATACAATAAACGTTGGCTTCAAACGTTCGTCTTGATTGTGAAATTATTATAAATTGTTATAATATTTGGTAAATGACTTTTAAAATCGGTAAGTCATTTTAGGTGAGTTTATCGAACGTTTTAAATATATTTTTAAATTCATTGTAATATTAATTTTAAATATATTCTCATTTTATAATAGAGTTAATCTATTTTGTCTTTAAATTCCAATAAACTGAAAATATGCATTGGAAATTATCATAATTGTATAAAATATTTTAACACACCAAAGAAGTTTTAGTGAACGAAATGAAGGTTTTTTTTAATTTTATTCTTTAATACAATCTTAATGTTCAAAAAACATTACATTTTAACAACATTGTGATTTGAACCCCTATTTTGAATCCGTTTTATCCCAATATATAAGTATATTTATTACTAGCTGACCCGGCAAACATCGTTTTGCCACATATTTCTAATTAACTTCAACATTTTCTAAGTATAATAACATATTCTTAACAACTTTCCTCTATTTCTTATTTCAAAAGTCAATATTTCTTAAGTCAAATTAGAATAAATAATGATATTAATATATATTTTAAAGTATACCCGGGCACGTTGCGGTGACAATTGATATTACATCGATTGCATGCAAAATTTGAAGCAGATTGGACGAAGGAATTCCGTTGTCCCATACAAACTTTGCCTCTGCTTTTCATCCCATTAGGGGTAGAATTTCAGAAAATCTTTTCTTATGGGATGCCCGGTATTTGATGTGTAGCCCACTATTTGGTGTGGGATACCCGTGACACGAAATATTTATATATACCCTCGTGTTTGATGTGGGGCACTCGGTACCTCGTGCAGCCACAATTCGTGTATATTGTGCTGTGGTTCTCATATACTTGATGAAAAATAGTGAAAGGAAGTCCAGAACCACTAATATAAAAAAGAAGAAATAAATAAATTCTATTTTTAATAGCTGACCCGGGTAAACATTGTTTTGTTATATAAATTATTTCTAATTAACATCAATATCTCCTAAATATAATAACATATTCAACTGTCTATAACTAAATAATGAAGCTGCGGCAAATCAGAATAAATTATGATATTAATTTATATTTTGAAGCATACGCGTTGCTGTGTTATTTTTCACATTTTAATAAATGATATTACATCGTTTACATGCGAATGCAATTCTACCCTTAGGGGAAGAATTTCAAATCCTTTCTTATCGGATTTCCGGTATTTAGTGTGCACCCGGTACATTATATCCACCCGGTATTTACCTGGTATTTCCTGGGGTACAACCGGGACCGCGTTCATCCGATAATTTTTGCTGTGGTACACATACACTTGATGAAAGGTATATGGACCTCCTGAACCAAGAATGATTCCGGTAATACTTGAACAATGCGATATGCAAACTTTCTATGGTTGAAAGTTCGTCATACTGCTAGTGAGAAGAGATAAAGAAGTTTTATTTTGAATTTCAAAATTAGATTTTGGTTTCTATGGAAATGATGATTTGTAACATGTGAGAAAAAAAAACACAAAATATGTTTCACAGCTAGGAACATTTTGTATTCGAAAATTAAATTGCCGTTTATAGTATTTTAGCCAAATCATATATATAGAAGATTAAGTTCACAAATGCTCTAGATGAAAAAAGACATGCTCAAAATAATTTAAAATAGAGTTTATATAAAAAAAAAATTCTTAATTTGTAAAAAATATAGAAGTGCGCAGTCTGGGCAGTCGTAACAATAAGACTAGATGTAGGAGTCAAGATAAATTTATGGAATGCTTGGTTGCCTTCAATTTGACAATGCTACAGTACTCCAGTTAAGTTATCTCATTTCTCCGGGTGATTATGATCAATCAATAACCAGGGAAAAAATTTTACAGGCAGAGAAGATGTTTTACGAATGGCTTCCAAAAGGATCAAAAAATACACTGCCCATAATGGATATATTCTACTTTCTCGTGAGGTATGCATGTGTATAGTATATTTCCGCTATATCTCCACAACGTTTTCATCGAATGAGTTGTAGTTCTATAGGAGGTTAAAAATTATTTTTTATATTTAATTTAAACTGAATTCAGCTAACAATGAGCTAAGTTAACGAAAATATTCTTGCGATTTTCTGTCAAAATGTTATTTTCTTGGTATCCAGAATAAAAACTATGCCATGCGTGTAAATATAAAGGTTCATTGAATTCGAATAAATGTTTCACTTTATATTGCCATTTAAGTGAAAATATCTATGATCGAACACATTTACTTAAACGTTTTATCTCCGAAACGGATCAGTAGAGTAGAAATTTGAAAATGAAGATAAAAATACAGTATCTAATTTTTATCAAATAATCTCTAACCGTAAATTATCTCAATTTAAAATTATCTTATTGAAACAATTTTAATCATTTATATAAACGAGATATTGCAGATATCGGAATTTAAGTTAAAAAATAATCATACATATACATACACATATATATATATATATATATATATATATATATATATATATATATATATATATATATATATATATATATATATGTGTATGTATATGTATGATTATTTTTTAACTTAAATTCCGATACATATATATACATATATATATATATATATATATATATATATATATATATATATATATATATATATATATGTACATATATATATATATATACATATATATACGTACATATATATATATATATATATATATATATATAGAGAGAGAGAGAGAGAGAGAGAGTGCTAATTGTATTAATTGTATCACAAAAAAATTTAAGATCAGACCATTCCGAACATCATCACTATTTTTTATTACCATCCATTTATAAACACTTTCACGAAATTGAAAATGTCTCAAGTTCAGAAAATGTAACATTTAAAAAGTTTTGAAAGCGAAGCAATATAAATTTATAGCGAAAGATAAAAATCGAGAGTAATTTTTTATTAATATTTTATTTAAAAAATAATGATATAATAATAAATGTTCACTGGTTGCTGCTGCGTAAAGTGACGTAATACACTTGAACGTTTGTCTTATAAGAATGTAATCTTGCATTGTATGATTATAATTATGCATTTATATGACAAACCTCCGAAATTTGCCGAAACCAGTGAATGAAATTTACCATTTTTAATTCACTTAAGTTTCAAAATCTCGCGGATTTGAACAATCCAGCAAATTTGAAGATGGCGATCTAAACATATACTTTTTATTATTGAACTTATTTTACAATTTTTTTTAGGAAATTTTTATTTCTTTCATTTGCTGTAATTTTGTTATAGTTTTTAGAATAAAGAAACTAACTGTATGAATACATTTATATGTGGATATTGTAATGTATAATATTTTTTACTTTCACTAAAATAGTTATCTGTCTATGTTTAAAACTATCCACTACAAAACATTATTTAAGTAATTTAATACAATAAAACTAACTTTAAGTGTATTTTTTAATCTGTGCGATGAATTACAATTACTTTGTTTTATGATCTTAGTGTTCAGTAGCGTAAGATAATATTAATATTATTCCTGGTTGCAATGATATTGGTCATTTTTATTCATAATCAGCTGTTTTATGGAATGTAAACCAATTTATCATTCTCAATACCGTGTGCAGGGTCTAATATAAAATGCATGTTATATAGTTACACCAGATTTTCGGATCAGAAAATCTGACGGTGTGCGTCCGCTCTAATACACACAATTAAAATCTTTCATTTTTTTGGATATTGTGATTCGTTACTTCGTTTATGCAACAATACTATTTTAGCGCATATTTTTAATAACAATTATAAATTTTTTTATTTTTCATTTTCAAATTAAATATTTTTCATCTAAATAAAAAGTTAAACTAAGAACTAACAAAGTTAATTGTTTATGTATTCACAACATAATAAAATTATGTATTACAAGTAGATATGTGCTTATTAGAAAAATTTAAGTTAACTGCCTTTTGTTTAAGTGCCTTCGTCACAATTTAAGAAGTTTAAGAAATTGTGACGAAGGTAGTTTATGAAAACATGTTTCAAATAGAAGTTTTTATTTTTGGCTTGGAGTTTTTTTCTATCTTTAAGTAACTGATTTTGCTCATACACGATCTTAAACAAACTTTTTAAATGCAATGTGCTCCCTGTCTCTTCTCGTTTTTGAGTTATCGTTATGACGGACGGACGAACGATAATGCGGGAATTGTTTAATTAGATAATTCTATGAACATGTATTCCAAAACTTTGTTTATTTGGTCAATATTTTCTAGCGTTAAAAACTTAAGACTAAAATTAATATACTCTTAAGACTTTGAATTTGCTTTTCATCTATAGCGATCTGCGGCACAATGTCTTTCATCGCCCAACGTTGACAGATACTACACCAGTCAACGCCATAAATTCCAGAAAAATATATAAAAAATATTTTACTAAACTACTTGTAATTGAAACATTAACACCAAATATTTTAGCAAAATTATATATAATATAATAATAACATAAAAAGTTATAAGTTTTTATTAATCTCGGCTTTGGATTGAAACAAATTCGAAATTAAAAAACGAAAAGTTCTTAATAAATTTTAAAATAATTATATAAATACAAATTTATTGGATAAATTTTAACTTTGTAAGCAGATCTGGTAATATTATTTTGTATTTATAATTCTATATCTGAATTTTCCAATTTTTTGACCGGCATACTGAGCCTCAGCGTGACACGGTACAAGCTAGACGAAAAGCATCCACATACTATATATGTCAAGTAGGACAATAAGTAATAATGAGGTCGGTCTAGTAATAAAAGCTATGGTGATTGAATGGAACATTAGCTCATTCGCAAACATTTGAATGCTCGTGGTGTTCAAAAATTATCCGGAAAATTCCAAAGAACCCGTTTCGTTAATGCTCTGCGTTCAGTCACAAGAGATGGTTGTTTGTTTTTTACTCTATGCTTATAAAAAAATTGAAATTGTCAGCATTCAGATAATGAAGATATATTTTTATTATATTTTGTTTATACTCATTAGAAATTCAAATTTGTCTTCGTTAAAGTGCCGCTCGTTAAATTGTGATTGAGAGTAGAATAAAAATTGTATTTCTATTTTTTAATATAACATGTGAGCAGTGGGAGCCTAAATGGCTATCATTACCCGACATAGCTCCCATTACCCCGTGATGGTTCATAATATATTTTAAGAAAATTTTAAATATTAATGTTTTAAATCCCACGTACAAAATAAAGTACTACAACGAAAGCTTCTTGAACTGTAGATTCATTAGAAAATGCAATCAGTATTCTGAGAAGGATTTTCAGTGAACAAAGTATCTCGGCAAACTGGTATATCTTATATTTAATGTACTATATTAAATAAAAGTTACAATTTAGCTAAAGCTAATCATGGCAGCTATAAAAACTCTCCTAGACTGGAAAGACCTCCTGTATTAACTGTTGAACAACATGCGATACTTGCTAACCATGTTCGTACCATGTCCAATAAATTTAATGAACTTAAAAGAGCAATTTCATGTTATGCGATAGCTAAAAGGTGTGTGTTTTAGAAAGATTTAACGAAGTCAATAAAGCTGTATAAAGGATTAGTGGTCTAGTTCAGCGTCATCCAGTTCTTAGCATCAGAACCACATAATAGCCACGAGTATTAATATAATAATCGGGTTTAACAAGACTGAGGTGACACGTTTTTTTTAATATTTTGAAGTGACTACTGCTAAAATATAACTTTGAAACACTAATGATACACAACGAAGATGAAACTGCTACGACAACTGTCCAAAAAATCGAGAAAATTTTAGCTCCCAGGTGCTAAAGCATCTAAGGTTGGAGCTCTTACATCATAGGAAAGAGGTAAAAATTACAGTAATATGTGCTATGGGTGCTTCAGGATTCTATATTCCTCTCACGGAATATAGAATCCTGAACGCCACTCACTACTACTAAAGAGATGAAACACCAGGGCTGTTTACGCATGTTCGCATAATGGTTGGACAAACGAAGATATATTCAATTTGTGGCTTCATCATTTTATCAAATAAACTAAACCTATTGTTGTCAGACCAGTTTTGTTAGTGTTGGATAACCATAACAGTTATTCTATCGTATAGGCTTGGATATTGACAAAAGAAAACCATGTCGTAATACTATTCCACCACATTCATCACACCGGCTACAACTTCTTGCCGTTTCTTTTTATTATCTCCTTAAATTAACTTAAAACAAACAGTGTGACATTGTACATGAAATCAAAATTTAACAAAAATTACACCATATGAGATTGTAGGCCTCTTTAATAAATCCTACATGAGAGTATCCTATTTAGAAAAAGGACATCCAGACTTTAAAACAACGGGAATATTCCCCATGAATCCTGCAATACTGTTTTTTTGTGATGATGATTTGATTGCCACTGATCAACAAGACTGTTTTGTAGACCTGGATGTTAATGTTCAGTCAATATCGCAATACACACAACATCAACCTGGCATTCGGAACCCAGCTGACGCCAACCTCATTACGGCTTAATCCACCTCATGTGGTACACCCCAGAGGATATTTATTGAGCAGCCAGATAATGCCTCAAGTTACTCTATTTTAAGTAATACGCAAATTAAATCATACAAAACGAATCTTCTATAAGTCCAGCACCGATCTGCAATCATCTATTGTCAGTAATATTATTGAAGAGCCAATTACCATGGAATCCACTAAAACTTTCTCTTCATCAAATGGTCATCAACGACGAAGTGAAATTAATATTGATAACGATCATATAGTTACTGACTTTGCTGGTATTGAATCCATTGTAAGTCCATCTTACGTCTCTAATAAAATGAAAGTATTGGCAAATAAACAGCATTCTGAAATCTTAACAAGCCCACCTATGAAAGCACTATTCGAAGAAAAAAAGAAGAAACGTAGTGATAAATAGAATAAGAAAAAAGTGATTCGGAAAAATAAGAGAGATACTTTAATTAAGAAAATTTTGTTTGAGTTAAATGAAAACTTACTACAATCAAAAACCAAAAGTTTAAAGAGCAATAAAAACCTTTATTTGAAAGTGGCGAAGGATCTTCTAAAGGACTAGATGAAACTTTACTTTGCCATGATATATTAGAATATTCAGAATAGGAAATTCTATGTGAAATTTGTTTAGACACGGGCAAAAGTGGTTAGATGTGGTACCGATGTAGCTGTGTGAAACGAGAGCATAAAGAATGTTTTGGCAGCGATTGTCCAGCATCTTATATTTGTGTGTGTTTTTTTCTTTTTTTGATCATTAATTTTGTGTATATTTCCCATTTCAAATATGAGCGATGAATAGGCTCTTATTTTCCGAAACATGGGGTCATAAGGGCGATAATGACTTTTCTTGAAAATTTTCTAATTCAACTAAAATGCGTATTTGTACTGCATTTAAATTGTGATACTTTGATACTTAAATTTACAAAGTTTCTAACTAAAATTTGTTGTAATGTAAATGTGGTTTTTATCAATAATTTTCCTTAGCAGCTTTATTCCTCCACGGTCTTCTATGAAAATAAATAAATGGCGATCAATTTAATTTATCTATGGATGGTTTCCATAGAGAAAATAATATACATATAACGACTTTTCAACATTTAAATATCATAACATAGTGACTTTGAAAATCGTAATTTACGAATTTACAACTCACAATATAGGGTTTTTTATGACAACAATTACGTTGTAATCCAATCTTTAAAATATGCATACATTAAATTCTGCAATCTGATCAGAAAATTTAAATAATTTTTATGCAAGGCTTTATTCAAACTACATACAATTTTCGTAAATTACGACTTTCTCACTGACTCACCAATTAATTTTTCAAATATATACTTATCTCTAAATAATATACAGATCAGTAGTAAGCTTCAGTATTTCTTTCAATTTTTCACTTATGTTATTCATAGTGCACTTTACCTTATTTTTTTTATTGATGTTGTTATTTATTATTATTAATAGTTTGATTGTTATTTTATTACTGACAGTATTTAAATTAATTATTGGGATATTTGTGTAACAAATAGAAAGAAACTACCCAAAACACTTTTTTTGAACTTTTATTCGTCGATTAATTTATAGCTATTTGATGGCAGCTGCTTTTTAAAAATTTTTCTAATATATAGCTTACATTTAACAGATTATACAACATCAATACATGTACCCTTTACACATTCTTTTCCTAATTTGTTTAGCGTTTAAAGCATTTTAGGCATTGTGGTTTATTTTATAATTTTATAAGAGAATTTAGCGACTAAAATTATACTGGAGACTTTTTAAATTGTATCTATTTCTACGTATTTTGTGTATTTTAATAATAATAATAATTACAAATAGTTAAACATTATATTTCACTTGAAAAGATTTAGTGCTACAGCGAGTTTGATATACCATTTTAATGACATAGTCGAAACATTAATACTCAACCATATTCCTAATATTAAAACAATTAATGCAGTTGGTTATAATCTGCACTCGCTGTAATTATAAATTAGATAATAATCAGAAACTTATTTTAATTTTAATAATATATTATTAGTACATTACGTGTAAACATTATGTATACCTTTATGGATTAAAAAGCTTAAAATTAGTATTATTTTAGTCAAATTTGAGTTTCTAACTTTGTATTTGCATTATTCACATTGTTTATGTAATTATTTATGCATTTATGCATACTAATAACAATCAAAAAAATCATACTTTTGGTTATCTTCAATCATTCTTGCAAAATTTGTAAATGTAAAATTAAGAAATAAATTAATTTGTAATTATTTTGTTTTGTAAGTAATATAAATAATAGATATGAATAATGTGACCAGGCGATGAAGTTTCCGAAATGAGACATTATTATCTTTAAATTTACAAATAATACAAAATTTTATAATTATAATATCTTGTTGTATTCTAATTTATGTAGTATAAAACGATTTAAAATTAAAATTCACATTGAGAAACTATTTACGGACAACTAAGTAAATAAATAATCCAGAAGTAATCAAATTTGGTGTACACAATAGCCCAAAGAAATTAAAGATTTTCATGATCAAATTACTGTCTTTAAATGGATAACAAATTTTGGTTGAGTGCCCAAATTCAAAGCATGAAATAAACAATTCCCATGTCATGATTTTAGGAAATAACATAACGGCGGGTTTTTTTCCGATTTTTCACAATATATGCAAAACTAAGCGTTTAAGGTAAAAGTTATATACAAAACTTAAAAATATTTGTAAAATAAAACGTACAAATGAGGTGCGCAAAATTAAATTGGGTTTATCAGTTCCTATTAAAAGTTTAAAGTGAACAATGTGAAGATAATAACATAGTTATTATGTTACTCCACAGATGATTGAGCATTCATAAAATTCTCTAAATAACCAGCCTATACATAAATAAATATACAATAACAATATATATAGACTAGTGTCGATAATTTTTGAAACCAAAAGAAATTACAGTATAATGAAACCCATTAGAAAAGGAGGGGAATATGATAAAAATGAAAGGAAAAATAAATTACGGTCGATCCGAAATCGGGAAGTGGGAGGGGTTTGGTTTTTAAGGGTAAAAAATGGTTTCTCTTGATTTCCGGCAAAACTACAAGTCCTATGGAAAAAAATGAAATGCCCTACTGAAAAAAATTAAATGTACAAAAATAGTACCGCAAGTAAGAAACTCTGCAAAGACTGGTATGAAAAAAGATTAAAAAACAAAGAAAACGAACGAACTAGAATTGTTCAAATGGCCTATGAAATTGTTTTAGAAGATATACGTTCAAAAGTATACGATATAAATTACTACGAAATTCCAGATTTAAATGAAGGCAATTTTTTTAAGGATGTTCCTGAATCTTTGAAAGTTTTTTTAAATGTTGTGTGTTTTTTTTTTAGTTATTATATATTTAATTTTTTAGTTATGTTACGTTAAACATACTACTTATGAGAGAAAATATTTTACTATTTTTATTTTAAAGTTGATTAATATATAGATAGTATTTACCTTGCTATGTAGATTCCAAACGATTCTTTGAATAAAGAAAATTTCTCACAATTCTCTTAGAGTAACTCAGCCTGCACGTGTATTTTTAAAACGATTTTGTTCACTGCTCTGTATCTCGAATACTGGCTAACGGTTTTCCCAGCTGCTACGACATAGCAGGTATGTAGTACGGGCCAGACCCTCCTAGGTCCGCCCACACTTCTCTATGAAATACCTTAAAATGGACTAAAATTTACCGTAGGTAACTCGGGTATATAAATTATCTTAAAACAGCAATAAATAGGTATCTACAAATATTATTTAAAGAAGATTCTACAACTTTTTCAAAATATTGTAGATGTCTTATTTAATATTAACTTTATTAACTTATTTGTTTGTTAATTATAGTAGTATATTTCAATTTGCAATTTTTTCGTTTATCAATGTAACATGAAATCTTACATTTTTTGACTAATTGAAGTGTAAATTTTAATAAATAGCTCAAAATTGTACATATTGATTAAAAAAAAAATTTTCGAATTTGAGTTTTTTTCAATTTTTGCATTTTCTGAGAACATTTACTATTGGTATGTATATTTTTTTTTTCACCATCAGAAATAGAGATTTCAACGAACAAAAAGCTCTCAGACTTTTAGGAAAAAGCTGATATTTTGACGCCAGAATTTTCGATTGAAAATTAGGGCGCTTTTTGATATTAAGTTAAAATTGGACAAAAAAATAAATGTTTTAAATCAAATAAATTACAGTGTATTTGGGACATAATAAGGTAAGTTTTCACCAAATTTCGTAAAAAAAAAATTTTTTTTGAAAAAGATAAAAATAAAAACCAAAAACTTGGTTATGTGAATTTTTTACCTAAATTTTGAAGTTATGTGAAAAAATTGTAAATAAAAAAGTTGTAGATCTTTTTATTACCTACAACTTTGCCATTTAATTTTTTTCCATAGGACTAGTAGTTTTGCCGGAAATCAAGAGAAACCATTTTTTACCCTTAAAAACCCACCCCCTCCCACTTCCCGAACTCGGATCGACCGTAAATTTATTTTTCCTTTCATTTTTAACATATTCCCCTCCTTTTCTAATGGGTTTCATTCTACTGTAATTTTCTTCCACTTTTTATCATTTTTTAAGGCTTCTACTCTAGTCTAATATGATTGTAGTTGTCCTATAATCTGTGTACTGTGTATTTAAATGTTTATTAGCTGATTTGAGCTTAAATTTTAACGAATTCAAACATAATAATATTTCAAATTATTTGGTTTATAATTAATTTTTTGTGTATCATTAATGGTTTAAAGTTTGAGTCATGTATGTTATCTATCCATTACACTCAATCAACCAATTTTGTTCTATCATTAAGTCCACAATACACCACGAAAATTTCATCAACGTATCTTTTTAAAATTTTTGAGTTTTAATATACTATGACACATTCTAAATATGCCGAGTATATAAAGTAACATGTTTAATTCAAAATGCATTGACTTTTCAAAAAAACTTTATCAAAAGTCTCAATAGGCTAATTTGTCCCAAGGACACGATGTAATGCAGCAATACTTCGTTTCGTGTCCCGGGTGCATATAGACGGAGTGTAGTCAGCACTTCACACTACTGCCTGATTTTTCCCAAAAGATTAGGTACTCGTATTATTGGGCTGAGTGAAGAGGCCGAATGGCCAAGGTCATTCACAGGGTAAGGCTAGTGTGAAAACTTCACCGCACCGTAATCGAACCCGGGAGCCACTCTGCTCGCTATGTTGATACCTCAGGTGTGTCATAAAATAAATAAAAAACATTCCAGTTTTTAACGTATACAACAATAGTTTAACAATATTTTTAACATATCAATAGTTTTTTTTACACCATTTCTGTAGTAAAATTCCAATGATAGAACCTTTAGATACTCCACAAAGTAATACTCAGTACTATTTGTCCACTTGAATTAATCACTTCACTATTATAATAATAATAATGTTATGTGCAGAGTGCAGCTCAATCCTATAAGATTATAAGAGATCAACGGCCAAGTCCATTCACTTTATAAATTAATATTGAACTTGAAATCTGATGTTATTTCATGCATATATTTTTTAATATATTTTGTATTTTATTTATATTTTTAAATGATTGGAGTATATATTGATGAATAGTCAAAGTGTTTACATTCCTATAACTTTCGTTATTTGATATGAAATCATGTATTAGCTTTCATTGTTCTCAATGCACATATTTTTGAAAATTGGCAATCGTTTTAGTTTTGTATAGTAAATTTTTTTCATTTTGTTCACAAAGTCGTTCATAAACTCTTTAATTATATGCATCTACGTATTCTTAAATTTTTGTCCCCCATTTTAGGCGGGCTTCAAAAAATTTAAGGCTATCATAAAAATTTACGTGCATATAGATAGTACTTCTGGAGAAAAGTTACTTATTTTTGATGGTGGTAGCACAGACTAATTGTAATAAAAAATTCCATATTACATATTCAAAATTTTATTTAGTCAGACACGCAGCTGTTAGTACGTAACCCAAAAAAATTTATATCAAAGGCCAATCAGATCGTTCACATTTGTTTTTAAAAAAATGTCACTACTAAATTCGATGTTTTGCTTTCGTGTGTTGGTACACCAATTTCTATGGGTTTCTTCTAATATTCATATTTAGATAGTACTTAAAACATTAAAAATTGGATCCATCTGAAACACGTCGTATACTCCAGATATTCGAGAATACTATAGTATTCTCGACATTACTCCACATTATAATCGTGAATTTTATAGTATTAAAGAAAAGAAGTATATAGTATAGTATTAAAGAAATTTATATTATTCATTTTGCAAAATTGTATTTTCGTTAATAGTATTTTAGGCAAAAATACTATTTTAGAAATCGCAGTGTTACTAAGTGTTAGTATGCTGATATATTAACAATTGTAATAAGATACGGCTTAGGCATGTTGCATACATAGCGATTTCTGTGATATCACTAAATGATCAGCTAAAGTTTTTTGAAGAAAGGGTATTTTATGATTATAATTTTGCGGGACATTTTCGGAATAAAATATTAGTATTTGATATACACTGGCTACTCTTCTCCATTTAAGCATATAATTTATATATATATATATATATAAATATATATATATATATATATATATATATATATATATATATATATATATATATATATATATATATATATATATATATATATATATATATATATATATATATATATGTATATATATATATATATATATATATATATATATATATATATATATATATATATATATATATATATATATATAATATAATTTATTTTATGATCTCCCTCAATTTAAAAAATTGTACTTATCTAGAAGTTATTAAAGGACTGCATCTATTCATCCTATTCTATATGTTAAAAAGTAATTAATTTTATTTGTATCAATTATTTTTTAATTTTAGTTTGACTGTTTTATATAAATTGTGCAATAATAAGAAATTTTAAGCTCTAGAATTTTTTTCGAAAGATGTTTCGTTTTCGTACTTGCTTAAAGCAATTTAGGATCGATAAAAGTAAAAAGTTTCTCAGTGAACTTTCACGTACACAATAATGATTAACAACATTTTAAAAATTTTGACTTTACTCTTTACATTTCCATAATGTCCCATCAACCTTCACAGCTCCAAAGTTTAAATTATAATAAAAGTTAATTATATTATTATAAAAAATAAAATATTGATTTCATTTGATTATCTATTCGATCTTTCAATTTTTTTTACAAAATATGTTAAATTAATTTTGATAATTATTTAACGTCTTAAGTATGACTTTTTTCTAATAAAAACGTTAATTTGAAAGTACTTATCAACAATTACTTTCAAAGAAATTACTTTCAAATATTTATATTATTTTTTTTAAATTAGATGCTCTGAATAAAACAGTTTGTATATTATTTTTTTAATATTTAAATGTATTTTAATATTCTATAATTATTTTCTGGTATGTAAATGATTGTAAAAATTCCACAAACCATCGAAAAATTTTTTTAACCTTATTTGCCAGTCTATCCGTAAGCAAACTTGCGGTTTCGGAAAGTATTTTAAATTATGGTGATATTGTTAAAGATATTATTTAAAACTTTGACAGCAATTTTCAAAAACCACACTGTCATCGAGAAGAATAGGTATCATCAATTTCGTATCGCAGAAAAACTGGTTGAATTTTTCTCCCATATTTGATTTTTTCCAGAAAAATGTTTCAAATAAAAATTGTAGAGTTGAATATTTTTTAGGAATATATTTTATAGGAACATTTTATATAAACAGAATGTTGCTTTATATTTTTAAGAGTAATATGGCTTTAATCATTTCAATTGTCAAAGTCAATTATTCTGGGCGTTATATAGTAAAACAAAAATACCAGAACGAAAAAATTAATTCAGCTTACTGATAAAGAAAATTGTATTCAATAAAATTGTACTCGACAAATAGCAAATGTCAAAGTATATTAATTTCAGTTTTAAGTTTGCTAGTAAATATTGATTGTACGAATAAAATTGTGGCTTAGGTGTAAATAGAGTCACCTAAATCTACCATTACTGTTAGTATGGCTAGCTAGTCCTAAAATATTAGTTTAGGTTTGTGAATGAGCAAAATTGCATAAAATGGATTCATGATCCATGTTTTAAACTGTTTAGAATTTTTGCTTAATATACACTTAAATATAAACAATATTATAATAGTAATATTATCAATATATTTATAGCTGTATAGACTGCATGTTTAGAGAAATTTATGAATTCTAATGATTAAAAATAATTTGAATACTGATACTCCATCATATGTCGAGAATCAAAAGAATTAACACTGTCAGTTATTATCTTCACTTGTTTTACGTTATTATAATCATAATAAATAAATATAATCATACATCACGACGAAGTTCTGTGTGCATTATTGGCATTGCATTTTTTTTTTTGTATAAAAATTGTTTGTAGAAAACCGGGAATTTTTCGGAATATACGAAATCAGCAAGTGACTGTACTCAAACATGTGGGAAAAAGCATATTGTTGAAGAACATTTTCGTCTACCCAAAGGCTATTGATAATACCCAGAAGGAGAAGGTGGGGTAAAAACCAGATTATCATTATCTAAATTTAAAAGAAAAAAATTCTGTCCTGCATCACTATCTAAAAACTCTAACTACTAAAGTTTATGCTGAAAACATTTATAAATACAGAAATAAATTATAAGCAGAAAGTCTCATTAAAGCATATACACCGGAAAGTCAATACTTGCCGAGTAATTGGCGATAGAAAGTTGGCCATTTTTCAAATTGACATCTTAAAATAAACCAAATATTAAGTCATTTGCATGGAAATGAACGGAGTTAAAATGAAATAAAAGTTGCTCGTATCTTTTTTTTTTAAATTTAATTTTTTTGCGTAGGATATCAGTTGGTTCAGTTTTTAGACCAAGACTGACAAAAATATTGTTTGTTCAACGAAAAACGGACATTTTCAATCGCTTACAATTCAAAACGGTAAGAGCTATAAACAAAAATTTGAAATAAAAATTGTAGAGCATATAATTTTACACAGAGAAGTTATGTATTTTTTGGTTAGTCTTGATTATAAATTAACACACATACATATATGCAATTGAAATACACATTTTATACATGCAAGTTCTAGTAGCCAAAAAGAAAAAACCTACACTTTGATGCTCTTATTCATATTCATCTGTATTTTTTTTCTTATCCATTTCTTAGTTATATTTTTAACTTACATTGTACGTGGTTACCGTACATAGCATGTTGTGACTCATCTCAGAAAAAATTTAAGATAATTAAATTGTAGCACCGGTTTGTAAGTAGATATAATATTTTATTTTATGTATAATTAGATTGTACTTATACTACATATTTACCGATATCAATTGTAATACAAATTTTACTTTCAATTATAAAAAAATTATATTAATTCCGAAACGTATGAATTATCTACATGTTCACAGAGTTGGATTAAAACTATTGACGTCTTTTTGTAATACCATACACTAAACGGACCTACCCGTAAAGAATATTAAATGTATCAAATTATTTTAGTTCAACCATGCATTATTCTTTACATTGTAATAATCAAAGTTGTTATAAAAAACAGGACATAATTTTTCATACATATAAAATTAAATTTTAATAAAATTCTGAAGAAAAAGTAGGAAGTGATGTGAATGTTAAATAAAATAATAATGATATATCGATTATAAATAATTAAATAACCAACTTGCTTTTTTCATTTGCTTTTATTTTATTAATTTATTTCGCTTCAGTTTTTCAGATATGTAATATTATATTTATTTTTTATACAAAGTATTTCAAAAATAACTTTTTATAACTTCTCTGTGTTTACCTAATCAGTGTTATTGGATAAGTAATAACACATTATATCAATTTTACAGAAGTATACATGACATTTTCACCTCAATAGATAAACTGGAAAATAAACATAATAATTTCCAATTGATTATCGGAAGTGCTACAACAGATGCATAGACGTCTCCTACAAATATTTTTTGTGTCATGGCTTCTAGGCAGTACTTTTCTAACCTTTTTAACGAATATCCAAATGTAGAACCTAACTTAATCTATGACCTTCAATATATGTACTCTAATTTTAGTTTTGACAAGGTTCTTTATACAGACTAATATTGAGGGCAAATATTAAGGGAATTCTTTTCTTGACTGAGAGTATCCTTTACTTTACATTCCCTTGAGTGTATTATTTATCGTTAGTACCTGAATTAAGCTTGGCGTTGAACATCTACCTTCAGCGCCAACGTTGACTTACAGTAATTGACTTGAGTAATTCTTTCTCGAATTTCTGGCATTTATGGTTACACTGGTCACATAGATTAACATTTCATGTATAGTGTAATTTTTGTTTAATCTAAAATAAAGAGACTAACAAAAATGTCAACAATTTGTCAATGATTTTGTTGGTCAAATTTTTTTTAGGATTATAACGTTTTAATTCTAAAAGGCCCTGTTACTGTAGAGCTGTAACGTATTAATTATATCGTTGAATAACTGATTAAATTTCCTACCTAAAACAGCCATTTATATATTATTTTGTTTGAATGACAAATAGGAAGACATTTTATCAATGTCTTGCTTCCTTCTGAAATTTTAACTCAAAATGTCTAAATAATATTTCTCATTTTGAATGATGACGTATTTCATTCAAAAGATGTACAGACCTTCTACATATATATATATATATATATATATATATATATATATATATATATATATATATATATATATATATATATATATATATATATATATATATATATATATATATAAAATTTCCCCGAAAAAAATAACAAAGTTTTACATAATTTAATGCTCTTAGGGTCCTAAAATTTGTTCACTTAGCTTACGAAGATCCTGTACATTGGCTCTAGGTTGATAATTAAGTGATTAATAATAGTAATGCTTATTTATTATACGTCAATTACAAAAATTACCATCATAATCGTCTTTCGTACGATACGCTCTTTGCTACTTCTATTACCACACTATTAAAATAACTTCCTAATAAAAAATTAGAAAGACTTAACGCAAACTAGCAATGCGAGGAAACAACTCGTTTGACTTACCTCAGAGGACTAGTTGTCTTTCTTTAAGTTAAAAATAGGTTAATAAAATCACTAATTTTTAAATACATTGTAATTTTACATTTATTAATAAAAAATACAGAAAAAACTAAAAAAGGAAATAAAAAAAGACTTACCTGTCAGAAATATGAATGGTCTTAAATGCACTGCTTGCTGCTATTGACTTTTATGTTTCCAACTATTACTAAAAAATTTGAAAGGCAACGTATTTTTATTAATAAATTATTTTAAATTAACTGCCGTTTGGGAAACTGTTCATTCTAAGTCTAAATTCAAATCGTGATATGGAATGATACATATCAAGAAGCGTAACATAGGAATATGAGAATATGCTTTTTCAAGTTATTTGAAAAATATTCCAATGGTAGGGCAGATGAAGATGGCATATCATGGGATTCAGATGTTGAAGATACATTACACCAAATTTTAGCCATCTATATAGGTCCGTGCGTTTAGGGCAGCCGATCAGATTAGTAAAAGAAGCTATATTTTGTTTTTATTCAACACATCAGCTTAAAATATTTTAGGGTTTTTTATGTTCTGAAAAGTGGACATTGCACTAAGCTGGGAAATGTCACAAGGCTATTTTATTAAAGGATAAATCAAGTATAATAGAAAAAATTTTACCTGTCGATTTGAGTTTGATCACAAGGAAGTCGAAGAATCATAAACTTGAGAAAAACATTTGAGTTCACTTAACATTCCCTATGAATATCAGACAAATTCTAGTAGATTTTTTTACCATTTTCAGCCCTTCTGTACATCCCCCGCTTTTCTACTCACATTGCAAAGCGGCATATTAACAAAACTCTGTCTTCAAAGACACCTAAACATTTCACCCTGCCAATATCTGACGCATTTTTGATGACTTGTTAATGCCCCCTCCCCCCAACCACTGAAAAATTACACTTGTAAATATGCAACCTTTTCTTTTTATCTATCATATAATCTTCAAAATTCAATAATCCAAATGGACTCCCGCAACACAAGGTATTGGATTATCTTTATTATTGCATGGAATCTTTATACATTGTTTTCTCTGACTTTCGTCCAGTACATAGAAATAAAGCTATTTTAAACTTTTTAGTAGTGGAGAGGACACACATCTATAAAGGAAATTAGGCTTTTTTACAGACCCCAATACTGAACGGTAGATTATTTTAGCTGTTCCTTTATTTTAACATATTGAGTGCATCTATCATATTCATATTTCGTCCGAAATAGACTCTTGCACTACACCACTTAATCGCAATAATTAATTTTTGTGTCGCTGGCAGAAATCGAATCAGCAAAGCTGCCAACTGAGTTACCGAATTCGGCCATATATTATACTTATAATACATTCATTGTACTAAATGTTAATGCAGATGCTATATCTTGTAATATATAAGAATCAGCTGTATTCAGAAACAAATCTACCCAGATCTATCAAATTCCCTAACATTTTCGTGGTCAGACTGAAAAATTGTGTAAATCCACCTGCTTTCCTCTATTTTAAATTTTTAACTTCCCGCTAAGAAAATCGAAGATTTTCAAGGAAGTTATTGGTTTTACTCCGTTTTGCAAAAATCGAGTTTTCATCAGTTCTCGACGTTTTAAGGTTACAGTTCCCTGACTACCACTGAGAGATAGTCACTATACCTGTATTATGTATGTGTGCGTGTGTGCGTGAGTGTGTGTATGAGTGTGTGTGAAAGTACGTGAACCGCTTATAACTTTTGTAAACCATGTCGATCCGGTTACAATCGGTTGATTCGAGAGATATCGTATCCGAAAGATTTAATAAAAAAAGTGTTTTTTTTTCATAACTTTGACATTTCTTTTCAGACCATTTTTGATGAAAGAAAATAATTATTAAAGCTTAAAAAACTACGTCGATCGCTGCCAAGAACCTGAAAATCGGTTGATTGGTTCGAAAAATATCTTTGACGAAATATTTAAGTATTCTTTTAACATAACACCGGCATTTCTTTTCGGATCGTTTTTGATGAAATAGAATAATTTTTAAAGCTTTAAAAACCGCGTCCATTGCCGCCAAGAACGTAAAAATCGGTTGATTGGTTCGAAATACATCGTTAACGAAATTTTCGTGACAAGTGTGAAGAAGCTCAAAAACATTGTAATATGTTAAATTTCAAGTGGTTAGGTATGAAATTAGCAGGAAGTTGCGTGGATGGCCTTTGAGATCAATTATCATTTTTAACTTGTACAGCAAACCAGGTATGTAACATCTAATCTAATAGCAATTTTTGAAGATTTTTCTACTCCACAAAAATTGCTCAGTTTTGTTAAGGTATACTTTATTTTCTAAAATCAAAATGGCAATTTTTTATGAAAAAATTTTGAATTTGTGAAGATAAAATCAGCAGTGTTGATTGTTTTAATAATCGACGTATAATGTGGAATATTTATAATTGTTAACATCCATTTATACACTAAATATTTAGACCAAATACTTATAATGATTGTTGATAATCTTTATAATATATGTTGTGATTATAATATATTATATTATATTATATTATTATAATAATATATATATTGTATTTGTGATTTGAATTTGAGCTGATATCGTAGCAAAACTATGCACTCCAAGAAAACATTTTGCCAAAAAAAAAACTGTTTGTTTTGATGAAACTTATTGTTTTGGTCTTTAAATTTTTCTTCTATCTCGTATGGTTAAAATGATGGGTCATGAATCCATTGAACCCAATTGACTGATTTTACTCACCGATTAACCGATTCTCGATAATAATGTTACTTTTTAAATACAGAATACACCATCAATTTCAGCTCGCTATTTCTTTTAATTTTTGTTATCTTGAAGACAAGCGAACGGACCGTTTGAATTGGTTTAATTATGTGATTCTAAGAACACCTTTACCAAAATCTCATTGTCTTCTATCTTTTCTAGCGTTACAAACTAAAAATAATATACAGGCATTCTACATAAACCTAGTATAAAAGTAGACAATTAACCTTTAACTTACCTTAAAATCCTTTTAAAATGAAAAACAGTAATTTACTTTCTTCTTAATATTAAAAATAGCAAAAAAAGTCCTATGGATGATAAAATATCTGATTCGTTTTAAATGAAGCACCATTTACATAACAAGAATTACAAATAGTGTTGGATTTGATGATAAATGGAAGTTTAGTAATATTTAACATTTTTATTATTCTGAACAGTTAAAGTGAACAGTTTTTAATAACCGAAATATAAATAACATAAAACCATCATGTCTTATACTTTATTAATTGATCTTTTTTAATGTGCCGGAACGACATGAATAATTATATATTTTTTGTGATAGTATACATATAATTAAGTGCACATTTTATCTTTAAATTACATTTTATTTTTAAATATTTTAATACAATTCTTTTCATATCAAGTTTTTGTTTATAGTATTGGCAATTTTTTCGAACTGAGGAAGAAAATATATGTTTAATCAAGAACATTATTTTAACATATTTAGAGACAATAGACTGTCTATAAGAATGCACTTTCCTTATACAAAAATATGATTATAGTATGTGGAGGATGATCGCTGATATATTAAAAATCATTTCTTCTACATTAATACAATTCACTTAAACTAAACTAAGAATATTGTAGGCTAAAATCCCAGCTTCAAAATGTGGTAATTTAAACAGATTGTCCAGTCAAAATATAGATGCTATATTTACGCAAAAGTAACAATAATGAATGCACACTATAGAGACGCGCTACGGGTTCACTGACCTGCATAAAATTTTGTTTAATGATTGAACAATTTATGGTAGCATAGTCAATTTTATAGAATCCATAGCAAAACATCGATAGTCGTCACGACGGTATTCGAATTGATCGTGCTATTAAAACCATAAAGAATGAGTTCATAGATATCAACTAAATTATTTTTTTTAAGATAATAGTTTTTAAATTAACTATCTGTCTTTCAATTAACTTTCAGTGGTGATTTTAACGCCCGAATCGTAAATTTCAATGGTTTTTTAAATAAATACGATTTTGAATTATTTCTAATTGTTTAAATATGAACCCGTGTAGGGACACTTCAGATATCACTTTAAGTCAAAGAGGGCTATTTTTGGTTAATTTGGTGAACCTCGAAATTTAAAAAAACGGGTGTATCGTGGGCAACTCTTCTGCTCAATACAGTTATTTTAGTGGTAGAAGGAATAGTGTTGTTGCTCTGGTTTCGGCTAATGTACAAGACTGGAAGCCTGTCTTGGATTTAAAGGTGTTAGATTTTATCTTCTGATCATTTACCATGACTGTTAACTTATAACTAAACAATCCTTAAAAACAGAAATAAATCAAATATTTTAGTAACAGAATTGTACAAAAAAAGTATAAACGCAAAATTGTCTCAGAACTACCCGCATAGACAAATTACTCTATAGGCTTAATGTTGATTGATCATATGTGTGGAATTAGAGCTACCAACGTAATTTCTGCCGCCAGAGCAGCAGGAATGTGTTCTAATATCAATAAAAGTAAATTGAATCCCAAAAATCTTTGGTATCACAAAAATTGTTTAATAAATTACTTATTTATTTAAACGTTTAATAAATAAGTAAAAGCAAATTTCAAAATCTTTAAACAAGACAAATATGAACAGAGTAAACATCATATATATGTAAATTCAAAAGCCGAATACAATTTTACAATGATTACAAGAAAAAGCGAAATGATTATCGGCGCTAAATAATAAACTATTAAATATTCGCACTTCCGGAGAATTCTGGAAATGTATTAAGACACTTTTCAATAAAACACCTCATATCCTAGCCCGAAGCGTATTTTACCATAGAAAAATTTCTTTAAAAACATATATATGTGCGATTGATGTAAGATGTTACTGCATATTGCGCGGGGAGGGGGGGCTAGACACCATTACACTAAAAACACTGTTGTAAATTTATTGGGAGACTTCATGAGTAAACAAGACCGCAATTCCTTTCTTATCCTAAAACATGGTGTATGTAAACATGGATGTCAATAATCTATGGCGCCAAATTGGGGGGTGTTAGTTTATCTATCAAAAAATACAATAAGTAATCAATGTCATTTATTAAAATGTGTAGAATGACAATTTAAGATAAATGGCTCGATTACGATATCCGTGGTGCCTCGATTTTTTGATGAATTTTGGCAAAACAAGCCAAAATAAGACGAAAATGAAGAATAATTTTCTAGTTTTCGCCTATTTTTCGAGTTATAGAACTTTTTTTTCGAAAATATACCCTAAAATTGCTAATTTCAAATCTTTTTATTTAAAAGAAAAAAACACATTTCACAAGATTTAATTACTATTTGTTGTTAAATTAATAAAATTTAATTTTACTAGTTACCGAATTTTCAATTTGTTTAAACGAAATAAACACTTTTATTTTAATCACTTTTTTTGCTTACTGATGACATTATCACGAATATTAAATTGAAAAAAATAACATGAACTTACATTATTTTGAAATAAGTACTATGATGGTAAACATAAAAAAAAAAATTCCTAGGTGATTCTAATGAAGATTTTGTTGTTGAATTATATATATTATATATATATATATCATATTTATAATTTACTTATTTATTTGATTTTTTTTTGTTGAATTATGTTAACCCGTGCAAACTACACATCACAAATCCATGGGTAGTTTAATCACAGGTTGAACGCAGGGACCAAAAACCAACCCGACCCGTGTAAACTACACCCCACAAATCCATGGGTAGTTTAATCCCAGGTTGAACATACAGTTGAATGTTAATATTTTATAATAATAAAAAATGTCATAAATAATAATCCCCAATAATTATATAACTTAAAATTAATTTTTTTAAATAGTTTGACATTTCTATTCATTTTTAGTAACTTTTTTTTTTTTAATGTTTGCTATAGTATTATAAAACGAACAAGAAATCTTTGTTATTAGAATAAATATCAGAATATGAATCTGTTTGCAATCTACTAGCAACCATAGTTCCAGTGAATGATTCAGCTTTGTTTAATGTAGTCGAAATTTCAATCAACAGTACAGATATTAAGGCTCATTTTGAGAATTTAATTCAACATTAAACGACCACTGGTATTCTCATCAATATAATTAAATACAGGTTGTGTATTGAGCTATTGGATAAATAGTATCATTAATGATTGTGCTCCTCAACCGGTGACCCGCATCGCACTAGCTCATCTCAGAAGTCCAGTAACACCAGTAGTAACGTTCAATTATATCTCAATAGCTCAGAAAGCACATGGTAATTGTAGTGAAAACAAAACTCCATAACCAAATTGTTGTATAAATTACCAAACAAGGCAGGCAAGATCTTGATCAAGACCATATACTTACATCCAGTCATACCGCATGATGAAAAATATCTAGCTATACCGTGAGATATTAATCCAGTCCATTCGACAAAAAAATAGATTAACCATCATCCGTACCAAACACACCAGGTTGTTCTCAGTAATAATTTCATCAGTCTGGAAATAGTTTGATAACAAAATTCAGCTGCTTCCATCCTCGTCGAATACAACCAAAATGGAGCACATCCAACCACATTTTGTTCGTATTGAGTATTTGATGTTGTATAAAATTGCGTTGTTGTCTGATGTTATAACATATTGCGCCGGGGAAAAATGTATTAAGTGAGAAGATGATGTTGCTACTTCGAATGACCCGACAAGACCTGTTTAATGTCTCTTGTCATCATTCTAAACTCGCACTGTCGACGATTCTGCGTACTCGTATACAATTTGAAAATTATTATATTAACTTAAACAGTTAAAATAACTACCCAAATATTACCCTACTCCAATATATCCTAGTATATAAAACTGGTTTTCCCCTCTTCCATTTCCTGTAAAACTTTCCTCAAATCCTTCCAACTTTGAAAAACGTATAATTAGAAATTCAATTCCTTAAAGCCAAAAGCCAAAAAAAAAATATGGATGAAAGCAAGAAGGCTAATAACCAATATAAACATTTTTTAATTGTTACAATTTGTTGTCTCCACATAATACTTTCCTTTTACGTACTTTTGAAAAATACAAATTTTCCTACATGTTTCCTAAGTTCAATGAAATACCGATCCAAACAGCTAAGCGGTGTTCGAATTTACATGTTAGTTAAATGTCCAAATTTCAAATCCATAAAATTTTATAAATTATAATTTCTATGTTTAAGCCCTGAAATTTGACAATCTCAATAATACTGTATCTTTTATATTTTACATGCAAGTAATTGAAGAAAGTGTATTTAAGATTAAAAGGTCCAAAGCAATACCAAATACACTACCAAAAATGGGCACAAATATTCCTCGCGATGTAAAAAATATGCTTATTTAAATGGCTACATGTGTGGTACCTCTTGAATATCAGTTGAACAAAATTTTCTACACTTCAATATCATACAATTTTCTTACCAGTAGGCTAACGAAACTTCACCCCTTATTACATCCAGAATAATCTTTTTCAACATAAAATATCATTAAAGATGAATGATGATTCACGATATATCGGCACTCATGTGAAATTACCCATTATCGAATATATTTAATTAAATAACCAATCTTTTGACTGTATGTTTATCTTCTTTATACGTTTCGATTTTACTCGATTCGTCCCGATTTTAGATCTTTCTTTAACGAATATGTTCCAGAATAATCGATTTTGACACAACTTAAACTACTAATGTATACCGTACAAACATATAAATAGTCATAAAATTCGAATTAACGGTTCACGAGATAACGGCCTTTAAGTGTAAAAAGAGGTAAGTTTCCTGAAACGGTTGATAGGCGAGAAAGATGAGAAGTCTCTAAAATGGCACCTGATCATCTTCACTACTATTTATTTCGTTCATTGGTCATAGAGTTATTCACGTTCACTTGAATGAGTTTATAGACCGATAGGCCGATACTTTTAAACGTTATTTAGGAGATTGCTACCATAGATTTTAAATATTAGTTCAGTTGTTTTGGACAGAATTTAAAGTTTCTCGAACTCAAAAACTTAATAAAATAACTAAAAATATTAATAAATAAAAAATACATAAATAAAAAAATTTTAAGTCGGAGCAAAAAAATTTACAAAAGAAATAATTCCAATATCAATAGTTATGTAATAATTTAGAAATAATGTCAAAAAAAAAATTTCTTTTAACAAAAATAAATAAATATTATATAAAATCACACATCAATATTTATAAATAAATGAATAATGTTAAATCAACTCATTCAGAGACAATCGTGAATCAATCAATAGAAAAAACGAACTTATATATGATCTGTTTTTGTAATTGTTTTCAGGTACATACTAAAATTGCTCTTGTTTGAAACATTTAAACTTTTTCTGGTTTACTGACGTAATTTTGTGATTGTATCTCAAATACTCGGCAATTTACCTAAAGATAGGTTATCTGTATGGTTTCATCTTAAGGAAGATTTGAAATCAAATTTAAATTAAAGAAAATATTTTTAATATGATCGGAGTTTGATATTTTTAATCGGATAGGTCTCATTTCTGATTGCAAGATGTGTTCTAGCAGCAGTCTTCGGAAAAGATCTAGTGGTCTGAAGAAGATGAAATTTTTAATTTTTTTGAGGCTACAAATTTAATTATCATAAATCATCAAATGAATTATGTTCTGATTTGATAATCACTATAGTTCTAATATGTTATATTTTGCATTCTCAAACAGACATACCGCAATCCCCTTCGGATATAATTTTACAAAACTTAGACTATCTGTTAGGATGACTAGACTTTGTCATAAACTGTTTTTCACAACAGCTATGAGCTTATAAATTAATATCTTGATATGAAAAAGCTAAAATTTTAACAAAAATAAATAAAACATGAAAATATAACTTTCTTCTACCAGTAGATTTTCAATTAGCGTATTTTGTCATTTTGTGTTTGTTATTTTGTGGATCTTAATATGCTTATAGCACAAAACGATTCGTTTCTTGATGAAATCTCGATCAAGAGTTCAAAAGTGTTTTAGAAAATACATGGACATAATATTTTTGTTCCGAATTTTAATTATTTTGGAAGCTTTTCACCGTCACAAAAGGGTGACAACATGTTAAAAAGGTTATCAAATTTTGAAAATAGACAAAACTACTGGAAATAAACAGGAATGCATTGTGTGCAAAAATAGAGCAACGCATTAACTGCCAATGGAGTTGTGTTAAGAATAGCTTAAATATTAAGAACCTGGATGATGCTGGGCAAATTTTTGATTCAATTTTATTTACAGAAACTTCTTCTTTTTTGATAAACTATAAGGTTTGGAGATATTTTAATATTGGATTTAAGTAAATTACAAAAATAAACACTTTTTAACAAATGAATTTCTTTGGTAAATTGCTTGGTTTTTGTGATATAAGCGATTTAATTTCGATTAAAAAGGTCAAAATTCCGAAAGGCAGTTTATTTTAAATTCCAGTTCAAAAATGTTTATTTTGGACTTAAAAAAGCACCAAACCTTAGTGAGTTAAAAAACAGATTGGGAGAGGGAAGTTCGTAAAATTGGAGCAAAAATTTTATCGGAAACATTTTAATCCTTAATAATTAAAGTATTCATAAGACAGAATTTTATTACGAGAACGTGGTGCCATATATTAGCACATTCAAATATCTGCAGATCTTCCTCTATTAAATTGTATTCATTACGTTAAGCTGTTTGTGAACATTTAATAGTCAGGCAACCAATTTCAGTATACATTAGCGTTTCTGTTAAAAGTTTATGCAAACTTTCATTTAAATTTATTATAATTTACTACATAAAACATAAAACTTAATTACCAAAACTAAATAAAAAACCATTTTATGCAGCATAACAAATTTTTTCTTATGTTTTAAAATATAATGTGTATTATTAAACAGTGATTATATTATACAAACATAAAAATAGTCTTTATAAAAACCGGAACAAACAAAAAAATTACAAATGAACTCCTACCCGTTACATTCTTAATTTATATTATTATATGAATGTTATATGTTATTATGTTTTTATTATGCTTATAAGATGATATGTAAGAATAAATCCTTTTTAATTTTTGAACATTAGAGATGGCTTCATTCATGGTCAAAGATTTAATAAATTTTGACAACTTTGTTATCAACTTTCCAGCAAATGTTATCAATTTTCCAGTAAAATATAATTCTAATTTATACCAAAGAAATATGTGTATTAAAAAAACTATCAAACAGAAATATCAGATCGAATATTCAAATGTAAAAAGAGAAAAAATATTCTTTCAATTTCGTTGATGATTATAGTATTAATCGATTAGATTGTGTATAATTAAACAGGCTCAATTAAAATACTTTAATGCATCTTTTACCATATACACGTTGCAGATAGGCCGATACCAACATTATATAGGGTTTTATGTAATCGAAGTGAAATGAAATGATCCGGGTAAGTAGGAAAACTTGATATTTTATCTTAAGCCCCTTCCGTTTGTGCAAGAAAGATTCATTTATTTGTTTATTTAAGAGTCAAGTCTACAGCTCCCAGAATCTTACATTCTAATTGCATGTAAGATTAAATTTTAGACAACAATCAAATTTCTTTAAATTCAGTAATAAGTTGTAGTATGATTTTATACCGATTTTAATTTTCTTACTGATGATATCATCCAGCTTTAAATCGGCATACCGATATCAATGAGAATAAGTCAAATGCGTTCACTTTAATCTGTAATGCAAGTAACTGTGCAAAAGTGGTTAAAAGCATACACAATATTTTGTCGGGTCAAAATTTTGGATCCGCAAATGTTTTTTAGACACAAAAACTAAGTTTACAAGAAGAATGTATTGTGTTTTTTCTTTTTTTTTTTAATAAAAAAATACACTTAAATATCTACATGTCAGGAATGTCTTCAACAAATAAGTTGCCATAAAATAGATGGCCGATATTGAATTTGCAATATTTCCCATCAAAATATAAAGCTAGACTCAATAACAAAATTTATTGAAAATTTATTATAAAATAAAGAATAAGTTATAATAAGCTATAATAAGCTCTCAAGAATTATTTTTCATCTCTTTCTACAAGACGATGGTTTACATGCAATCTCTATAGGAATACTGAATTGAGGTCTGACTTCTATGCATGAATATCATTATTTTATCAGGAATTTTGAACGTCCATATCTTGTTTATTTTTAAAATTTTTTGTAAACAAATTTCAATTATGTGTTCGTGAAGTAAAGAATCTTCAAATGGACGTAATATAAGTAATACCTGTTTCGAAATAAGATGAAAATGTCGGCTTTGGCACATCGCACATGACGCGATTTGCGTGAAATCGGCGATATCATACATATGATTTGCTTATGGAAACCAATGTATAGTCGCACACGACGTGATTTTCGTGATTTGAAATCATACATGTGATAAAAAAATCGTTGTTAAAATCCTTCGTTCTTAAAATCATATGGGCAACTTTTTTTTATTCTTGTTTATACAGTCATATAAATCAATGTTTATGACAAAGATAGAGAATTAAATAATGTTTTTTTTAATATTTAAAAATAAAAACTTGTCAATGCTTGTTTATAAACAAAAAAAAAATGTTAGATAAACCATATAGAACAGGCTTAATAAGTGCATCTTATAAAGCAGATCATAATTTTTTTTAAATACATACATATGCTTTAAAGAAAAGGAACGAAAAGTAGCGAGTATTAAGTAAATGCTTATATTATCCTGCAATATTTATATCTTTGAATACATGCTATACTTTTATCACATATATGGTATTGTTGCAACTGTTGTGTCGTATACGGATAGAGATTACTTTCCATAAGAAAATTACATGTACGAAATCGCACTGTGTAAGATATGCATAATCAAATACTGAAATCGTAAGAATTCCATCATGATGCGACAACAATCGTATGTAATTTTACATTCGTAAGCAACGTTGTCAAATACATAAGAGCTTTCACCTATAGTATTACTCAGTTAAATGCTCAACCTAAAAAATTTCTAGACATATTTATTATTTGTGGATAGCAAAAAGGGAAAAACCTCTTTCTCTAGGTATACGTCTCTTAATTGTTGTAGCAACGTTGCAATAGATACAACATTTCTTCATTATGGCCGTAATGACGTTCTGCAAGAGTTTATAAACTTATTTATAACACTTTTCAAGCGTCAATATTAATTTCATTCATTTCAATAACAGAGTAAATAAACAGAAATGAACTTAGACTTATTTTATAAAATTAAGCCAATACATCTTATACTATTACTGAAAAATACTAATTCTTATTATTTAATATGTTTACAAAATGAACTGTAGAAATACAGTAATTGTACAGTGGCTATAATCTGTATCTATTCTAATCACATTAAACAAATAAAACAAGTTAAGGTAACTAATAACAGAGTAAATTTTTTAGATATTCGATATAAGATTGAGCATCAATGTTTGAACTACTTTAATCATTAGCATTCATAAAACACTATAATATCTATACATATATAAATATAAATATATATATATATATATATATATATATATATATATATATATATATATATATATATATATATATATATATATATATATATATATATATTGAGTATATTAGTATTAACCCATATCAGTCTATCAAGATAACTGAAAAACGACAAGAGACAGGTAGTTGAACTTTTGGTGTCATATTTTGGATATATATATATGAGTCTAAGTTCGTAAGTGAGTAAAATCGGTATAATGGGATAATTAGATCCATAACCCAACTTAACCATCAAAAAAGATTCAAAACGGTAATTGATTAAAAAAAAAAAAAATGTATGATCATTTTTCGGAATGTTTATATTCGCCACAGTTTAAGCTAATTAACAGATTCTTATTATATCCGAAAAATGTTCATACAAGTTTTTTGTGTTTGTTTTGAATCTTTTTTTATGGTTAAGTTGGATCATAGATCTAATTAGCCCATTATACCGATTTTGCCAATTTACGAACTTAGAGTCACTTTTAAGATCCAGAATATGACACCAAAAGTTCAACTAGCTGTCTCTTGTCGTTTTTTAGTTATCTTCATGACGAACGGGAGACTGAAATGGGTAAATACTAATATACTCTGACTTAACCTTATATATATATATATATATATATATATATATACATATATATATATATATATATATATATATATATATATATATATATATATATATATATATATATATATATATATATATATATATATATATATTTGTAAGACGAAATACGAATTTCAAATGGCTTAAAGTATAATCTATTATAATCTATATTATTTATTACTTGATGTATTTCATCCTTTAAGACACTGTATATACATATTTTGTTATTAGTAAACAAACTACTT
>CM035592.1:109782542-109979912 GCA_020423425.1 Chrysopa pallens
TATATATATTTGTAAGACGAAATGAGAATTTCAAATGGCTTAAAGTATAATCTATTATAATCTATATTATTTATTACTTGATGTATTTCATCCTTTAAGACACTGTATATACATATTTTGTTATTAGTAAACAAACTACTTAGTACCCCTTCTTCAAAAAACGTTACAAAGTCGGAGCAACTTCTGTTGCTCCGTGTGCGACTAAAATGCTGTGATATCGCTGATATCGGTGATATCGCCGATATCGGCGATTTCGCCGATTTCACCCAAATCACCTCATGTGCGATGTGCCTAAAATGCTGTGATATCGCTGATATCGGCGATTTCGCCGATTTCACCTAAATCACCTCATGTGCGATGTGCCTTTGTCCGACTTGAAATGTAAATATTCTCCAAATAAAATCTATAGTTTTTTTGAATCAATTGTTTTGCAGTTCTACGCGTTAGTTTAATGTTTCGAAGCAACCTTTTTGAAATTTTTTTAATCACCAATACCATACTTCCATACCACATTTACACGTCAGAACTAAAAGATCAGTTAGTGTTGTTTATTGAACAAAAATAATTGACAAAAAAAACACCACCTTTTACCAGAGCATTGGAAGCTGGTCATACTTTCTGACTGTGCTTAGTTATCCTGAATGGCTGTAGTATCATCAAAGTTTCGTTTTCATATCGTAAAAGAAATTAATGGGCGAAAACTATCATAGAATTATACTCAGAGTTCAATCATAATTTTATATTGAAATAAACGAAGTTCGCATTATAACTAACCATTTTATAAAAAACTAAATATGTAGAAAGGTAAAACAATTTATTTAGATGCAATTAAAATAACTGAAATGATTACCATCAAAAACTTTAATGTTTTTTATAATAATTAGTTTTTGCAAATAATTAATTTCATTTTTTTTTTTTTTATAATACTATTAATAAAATGTTTCTATTGATTTTATCTAAACACAAATTAACTTTTTTAATAAAATATTTAGAATACTCATAAAAATTATTTAACCGTAATAAAAATATTTAGCCTGAGAGGTTGAGATGAGACAAGGTGTATTTTCATGCAGACGTTTGACATTGACTTTGAGCGTCAAATTAGATCACTCGTCAATTTATACTGTGCTTTCATCTAGCTATAAATTGTAGCGTTAAGTTGTATGAAGCTGAACATTGGATAGCTTCTCTTCAAAATTAGTATAATTTTCAATTGAAATTTCAAAAGTGTAACTGAATAGAGTAACTTATAAATACAGTAGGCTCAGTGGATGATGTAAGTAATATATGAAATAAAATGAACGATAAAAAAATTTAATTAATTTAGCTTGTCGAATTACTTTCGGGCATAAATTAATCCACAATTGATTAGCATGTGAGCCACTAATTGAAATTTCAATTGATAATTTCAATTTAATTCAATAATTTCATGAATGTTAAACAATTATTTTTCCAGAGTTTATTTGTTTTTTCCTTCTAGATCAACTGATTTTTAATACAACATTTTGGCTGTAATGACGTTTAGAACAAAGTTGACATTTCTTAAACATTGATGTAGCTTATTATTTTTTGAAACGAGTGTTCCAACAAAAATATTAATTTTTTTGTAAGTAGCTTTTTTTTCTGTTCTCTTGTGAGCAAAATTTTTATGTAAGTACATACTACCGGTTTCTTATAATTATATATCCTCCCGGATAACGGATATTGTAGTTTTATATCCGGTCGGATATATCAATTCATCAAGTTAAGATGGCCATTATTATTATTAGACTATATTATTATAGTTTTTATTTCAGAATTACTCTCCAAGCGTGATATCATGGCAGTAGTGTATCATAATGATTCAATTTTCTTAATTAAATATTTTTTCACCTAACTTAATTTTATTTTTTTTATTAAAAATTTGAGCACCTTATTTCATTTTACAGCAGCCTGGGTTATCCATTACTACATAAATTCCCTAAAATTTGTTACAAATAAAATTTTCCTTTATATGAGGATGAAAGCTTTTATTAGCTAATAACGCTCAAAAATAATAAATATAAGAAAAATGATTTACCTTAATAAATACGTAAATTTGAATTCATTTTAAAAATTTTAAATAAACATTTTAATAGTGAAATCAATTTTCATTTTTGAAGACATATTTTCCGTCTATGTAAAAGAATAAAAATGAAAGTAAAAAAAATTTGTATTATACGTATATTAGAATGTTAAATTTACTAAAATAAATTAAATCAATATTCAATAAACATAAACCGTTTTATTTTATTTATATTTTTTAATAATATTAAACATCATAAATAATTCTAAATTTGTAATTGATGTATTTAATTTTACTACCAAATTACCAGAGAATAGGTATAAAAAATCACCTGCGAGGCTATTTTCTAATGATCTCATACAGAAGATATTCGATTATAATCTTATGTAATCAAAATGAATGTTTGAAGTTATTTAACTATACAATACTTGAAATTAAATCAATTTATATATTTATTTAATTTACATAAATATTTTTTATCAGTTTTTTTATGCTTATGTACTTATGTATTGTATATTTTAAATTACGCAGTGATTTTACAGATAGTTCATGTAAGAAAATTAACACAAGTAGCCCGAGTCCTAAAACAAATTTGAGTTGGGATTAATGACCATTTTCAAAAGTTATAGCAATTACTGTTGAGAAATTTGAAAAATTTTCCAAGCAAATACCCCCCCCCCCCCATAATTTTTGAACAGAACAAAAAATGGTTAACTTTTTTTTGAGGACTTGGTGTTGGAAAATCACAATACTTGGCGGTGATCTTTAAAACATTTTTACACAGTTACTATAGTAGACTTGAAGCAAGCTCTGTGTTAACAAAAGGAACAATTATAATGAAGTGAACCGAAGTGAACCATGCTCCGTCTATACAACATTAATGTTGAATCTAGGATATATCATACACTAGATTGTTTACCGTATGAACCAAAATGTACAAAATGATTATTAGTAGTTTTTAACTCAATGTATTATACTGTTAAATTTCTTTAAAATAAACCGGCTTTATATGCGATACTAAAACATTTTCAATGAAAAATCTTTAACAAAAATTTCAATATTTTATATGTTCGTATTAAGTATGTTCGATTTAAGATTAATTCTTTTTAAATAAAATTCAGTAATAGAAATTAAAACGCTCCATTTAAAAAAACTTGAGAATAAGCAGGTCTTTCTAATAATTAAATACCTATATTTTTTGTATATTACTTAAACCAAGATTCCTTATAAACATAGTTTCATGGTTTGCAATCTTTCATTTTGTAATTTTTATTCCAAAGCGTAAAAATATTTAATCTTATGTTTTGTTTGTTATTTTAAGTTCAATTTACAAATTACAACAGATAAATTTCCAGTCACTTACGAGCCAATTATATGCTGCATGCACTCCATGTTTTTCGTTTAAACATACATTAAATTTTTAACTTCCCGCTAAGAAAATTAAAAATTTTCGGAAATCGAGAAGCTATTGGTTTTACCCCGTTTGTACGTATGTGTGTGTGTATGTATGTAAGTATGTTGCCCGCTTATAACTTTTAAACGGCTGATTTGAACTAAACAAGTGGCGTTTCAAAAAGAATCACGAAACTTAGATTTCCTGAAAATTGACTCGATTCGGACCAGTAGATTCCAAGAAATACGGAAAAAAAATTTTTGTTAAAGTGGTTTTTTTGGAATAACTTTTAAACGGCTGTATCGATCAAATCCAAACTAATCACATCTTAACCTTGATAAACCACGTCGATCACCAACAATCCGGTTAAAATCGGTTGATTCGTTCGAGAGATATCGTAAACGAAAAATTTCAAATAAAAGTGTTTTTTTTTTACATAACTTCGACATTTTTATTCTAGTTTTAGTTTCCAACACGCTAAAATTGGTTTTGAATAAGGTAATAATTTGTAAAATTCGATAATAAACTTAAATATTATGAAACTAAAGTACTTCACTAGTGTGGCTTGCGTTTGTTTTCTAGGTTGAACAGAATTATCTACCGTGATAATGAAGACCCTAAAATTATTGAAATTCTCTACATATTTTTAAATAAGCACTCTGTATACGTATTCAATGTAACAACTGTTAATGATTTTGTATTACAACAATTGTAACGTTGTGTTGTGTGAAGTTGTTAAAATTGAATAAAAATATATATGTAATATAAAAAAGATAAAAATCACACATTCTACTATTGTTTAGAGTCACTTAAATATTAATTATATATGTAGTTTGTTGACATTATTTTTAATAAAAAAAGTAAACTATTTACTTCCGGTTCGTTCTTCTAATTATTCAAGACGATAAAAATAGTATTAAAAATTGTTTTCTTTAATTACATAATTTTTAAATTCTGTAGTGATTATCTTTTTAAAATAACTCGTTTTATAAAATTATGTAAAAATTTAAATAATATGTTTACAGAAATGTTACTAAAAATTCTGATTATTCACCGAACGAAGTAATGTTTTTAATAATATTGGATATTGTTTGTCTATACCTCTAGGCCTGCTATAACTTTCGAATGCGATGTCAGATTTTGATGAAACTTTTTAGATGCAGAAAAATTAAATTCAACGCTTGCTTTAATAGGGAAGATGCAAAAGAGAAAGTTGCTATTTTACCCATCAAAATGTGAAACAAGGTTCAATATAAAACAAATTAATCGAAAATTACATTAAAATTGATTCGAAAACGAATAGGTTATAAGCTCTTAAAGATTGTTTTCTTTGATCTGATTATTGCAAACAAAGATTTATAGGTGATTCTTAGGATGTAATTTATATAACATTTGTATATATCAAGTTTCATTTCTCCTCGAACTTTTGAAATTACTTTTAAGCAAAGTGAAAATAAGTACCGTGGACATGTGTGACGTCATGCAAATCTCTTTATTTATTAAATCAATAAATAAAGAGATTTGCATATATGACGTCACACATGTCCACGGTACTTATTTTCACTTTGCTTCAAAATTTGAGATTAATAATGTTAGAAGCACAAATGAGTTGATTGCGAATATAACAATGAATTAATTTTTGATTATTTCGAATTCACCCATAAAAATTAATAAACCAAAATACAAATCGTTGCAAACAGATTTTTACCTCGGAACGTAGTAATAATATATGGATTTCAATGTTCCAGGGATTAACATTTTTTTTTTAAATTTATTTATCTTTTTTTTTTAAATTTTTTTAATCCAAATTTGATTGATTTTTCAATGATAATTTCTATAATCTTTGAGCTATCTAATTAATTTTGTTTATTAAAATTGGTTGTTTTATCCATTTTAATGGTTATTTTAATGTTAGGATTTTCGGCGTCTAGATGGGGTGGATTCCACCCTATTTCCAAAATCACAGAAATTTTTAATAAGTAAATTTTATAGCATAAGGCTTTGGGAATTTAATTTTTTTTAAATCATTCAAATTAGCTATAACTGTGTTTCGTCAGTCATGTAGCAGTTTTAACAACTAATTGCTCTCGACTATACTTATTACTTGATACATATCGCTCTAAGATACTTATTTCTCGCAGTATTTCTTTAAAAAAAAAATTATTTCTTATAATACTGAAAAAATTTGTAAATTTTGGTGCACATAAAGGAGTAAAATACTTTCGATATCGATATACTTTTAACTGTCTTACTATTATATACGTATACTTATAACGGATATATAAATATTCGAAAAAAAATTTCTTACTATTATATATGTAATGGCAAATGTGACAATTCGCAAGGTAGGTAAGTATTGACATACCGCCATATTAACAAATATAATACGTTTAGTTGCTTTATTTATGTTAGATGAATAAAGTTTTTAATGTTATGATAATAGTTATCGCATCTGTCATAGTAAATAATTCTTTTTTTTCGCGTTTGATTTTATAATATTTTTTAAATATTTCATCAAAATTGCATATATATAATAATCGCATATAAAATTCTTCACCAAAATACTACCATAATTAAATAGTCTCATTTTCGAATATATATATATATATATATATATATATATATATATATATATATATATATATATATATATATATATATATATATATATATATATATATATATATATATATATATATATATATATATATATATATATAAAGTACGTTATAATGTACTTTTACAAATTTAGAATGCACTATTAACTGAATCGCTGCAGTGTTACAAAATATATACTGCTTAGACCTAGCGGAATTGGCAAAAAAACCAGTCAAGTGCGAAAAATACTAATACTACTATGGTCCTAAATTCATTGCATGAACGTTGGTATAGCAGTCTTTGGTATAGCTAGACGATTTTGAATTTCGTTTATCTGTATCTATGGCTGTCTATCTCTTCATCTGCATATCTATCTATCTATTTATTTATCTATGTTTGTTCCTCAGAAATTTCCGAACGCGTTGTCCGATTTTGATCTGATCAAATTTGAAGACGCCTTTATGACATTCATGAAATTTTCTATATATATGCTGTAAAAATGCAAAGTTTTTTCTATACGTACTAGAACGATGTGGTTATTTCGATTTTGATTATATTTAGTAGACATGTTTATGGTATTTAGGGGATTTGTTGTATAATATATATTTGTTCAAACACACCTTTGAGAAAATCTCCGAGTGTACCTTATTTTCTATAACTGCTATAAATTGCGTCTTTTTCAATACGTGTAAAATGAAATCGCATAAGTAGGGGAAATTGGAAACTGTATTTAAGTTATTGCATGTCCCTACTTTTTTGGAAAAATCTACAAAAATTATTGTGTTTTCTCAAAAAAAAAAAAGGTAAACTCCAAATTTTTTATAGCATAACCCTTCTTTTTCTAAAAATATCACTATGGTTAAGACGACGGTGTTTTCTGAAACCGAGTGCAATGATAAGATCAATGCAAATAGGGAGGGAGCAATTTTTGGTTTAGCTTCTAGTGAGGTCTACAGCTCACAGATAGTAGTCGTTATACATTACGATTGGTAGCATTACATTTGCATTTATTATGCTGAAGTAATGCAACTAATAATAACTGCATGTATTTGAAGTTGCTTTCAGAAATGTAATGTATCAAATAAGCATTTTAGGTCTATTATAGTCAACGATAAAAAATTGAAAAAAAAAAAAGAAAAAAAGTAAAATGATTTTATCAACTTCAGTACTTGAACCAACAAAAGCGAATAGCTGTTTCAGACAATAGAAAAAAATTTGTTGATGTTTCCCTCATCTACCAAATTTGTTCTCGATTTAATTTATCTTTCCTAGACAATTTCGTATCATAAAGATTATAAACTATATACCGACTCTACTAAACCTTTTACACGATATCCGAAAAACAAATTATTATTAATTTTGAATTACCATGAAAATACTTGAAACATTTGTGTAAAACGCGCGATTGATTGCCTTAGACGGTAACTTGAACACTAAGTTCAAAAAATATCACTTTATGCCCCAATTCCACAGTTTGATATTATTATTTTTTTATTAAATTGAAGAACTATCATTGGATACTGGTTGTAGCATTAAGAAGACAAGTTTTGATCTCATACTTATGTTTAATAATAGGGATTTTGTTAAAAAATTGAAAATATGGTTTGATTGCAAAGGTATATTAGTTTTTATGTATATATAAAGAAAAAAAAAACCAAAACTTAATAATATTTTCGTTTTATAATTTAATTATTACATTTTACTGAAAATTTGGCAATAAAAATTTCCGTCACTTGGAAACTCGAGACTCATGTACCTACACATTTTTTATTATATTTTTTGATACGGTATCCTTAAAACGGAAATACATTCACAAAAAAATTCTTCCCACCTCGGTTAAATGTCCGACATAATAAAAAATAAAATAAGATCATCTTAACGTGTATTATATTATACTAATAATTTAAACACATATAATTTAATACGCTTACTTATGTTTACAGTTCAAAAACAAAAAGAAAGGGGGGTCTCTTCTTATGTACTCTGCACACTGGTCATCAGTGAAAGTGATTAAAATTATTGCAATTCCCTTTTGACCATATATAAGCTACTCGATCCTATACAGCCATTATCATTCGCAATTTGGTAATTGCATTTCCAACAACAACAAAAATTGCAGTACACAAATTCAACAACGCTTAGTGTACAATGTCAGCCTATGTAAGTGTTACGAGTTTTCGTTTTTTTTTTAGTTTGTTTGTTAATTTTTTTTTTTCGGTTTGACCTCGGAAATTTTTGTCTGAATAATATATGTGTTTTCAATATAGTGAAAAGTGTGTCCTTATTGAAATTTTAAAAATTGCCTAGAGTCACATTCATAGAAAAGACTCATCTCAATCTCAACTCTGTCATTCAGAGTAAATTATTTAGACTGGGCACTAAATTCGTGTATGAAAAAATGTGACGCAGCGGTTTTAAAGTATGACTTTGAAAATATAGATTCTAGTGCCTTAGACATGAAAAACGATTGCTTTACAATTACTTAATAACTATTCAATGGAATTATTTTACACCTGGCACTTAATTCAAAAATAAAAAAAGGTTTCCAAAGTTTATAAAGCATTTTGAAACTTAGGCTTTCGGTTTTGTCTTCGAAAATTGAATTATTATATTAATAATTGTAACATTTAAATAATAACTAGTTTAAAAATGATTATAATTAAGTAGTTAAATAACTATAATTAATAACTACTGAAACTTTATTACTTACCAGGAGAAAATAATATTGGGTTTTTTTAGATTAACTTTTTAGTCATATTCGGTGGCTAGTCTCAATATTTCCGGGTCAAAGTCCTGTTTAGATAAAAGCCAATTTTTTTCGCTATGATTTTACTTCCACTTGATTATTTCATTAATTCTGCTATTGACTATATATAGTAAATTAATTATACTAATTATACGTTCATTTTCAGATTAAAACATCATTATTCTATGCCTTGATTGTATGTGCAAGCGCAAGCTATGAGAGTTATGGTCATTCTGGGGGAGATGCTGGCGGTGGGCACGGTGCTGAAAGTATCAGTTATGGAGGTGACGGCGGTGGCTATGAAAGTGGTGGCTACGGAGGTGGTTACGGCGGTGGCTCTCATCAAGTTAGTCACACCGTTGAAATTCACAAACCAATGGCCATACCAATTTACAAGCAAATCGCTGTACCATATCCACAACCTGTTCCAGTTCCAGTACCACAGCCTATTGCCGTTCCATATCATGTTCCACATCCCGTCCATATTCATGTACCACAACCCGTTGCTGTTCCAGTAATTAAAACAATAACAATCCCAATTGAAAAACCAGTTCCTTATCCAGTTGAAAAAGCTGTACCATATCCAGTTGAAAAGCCTGTACCAGTTACAGTTGAAAAACATATTCCAGTACCCTATCCAAAACCATATCCAGTAAAAGTTCCAGTTTATAAGACGGTTTATCATCATAAATCCAGTGGATGGCATTAAATTGATGTATGAATTAGACCAAAAAACTCGATTAAATTTTGTTAATATTATGTTGTTGTTGATGTAGTTTTGCGAGTTGCCAACTACAATTCAAGTCATTATTTTATAATTTACAATTGTTCTTTTTGTTTTGAAAGAGAATGTTTTCGTTTTATATTGTTATTATGCTAGGAAAGAAAACATTTCGCTTGACTTTCTCAGTCACTTTTTTAATATTTTATTTGTTTTAAATTGTTGTTTGTTTGTTTTTGTTGATTGTTTAAATTAAGTAAAAATAAATTATTTATAAAAACATATATAAAATATCTTCTTTTTTTTTTTAATTAAAGCTATTTCAAAAACTTATCGAGTCATTCCATAACAAATTTTTGAATTTGGATTCAAATACCAGGCTGGACCCTAATACAAGTAATAGGACACATTCTTATTCTTAGGAGGTATTTAAAAGAATGTTCCTTCTTCCGGCAAAGACATAGATTGCACTTTGTGTGGATTCACATGATAAGTCCACGCAAATTTGTCAAACCAATTATTTAAAGTTATTGCCAAAAAATTAAGGATGACATGTTTGTGAATATTATCTCTCTGCAATAATTAAGCTGAATCAGAAACCCGATGTTTTTGTAATATTCTTTTTGTATTATGGTAAAAATCTGAGGCACATGCTTCATTGAGTTTACCAACCGAAACTGATGTGGCGGAATGATTTTTCGATTTTCGATTACAGTTTCATTGATTCATGTATCCTCGTTGATCTGTTATCGTTAGCGATCTTTCCATTGTATATATAGACTGCTATAGAATGTAAAGTAAAACATAAATTATTTATTAGTTTAAAACTTAATATTTAGTTGGTTTAATTAAAGTAATAAAATATTGCCATTGAAGTGAGGGAAACTGATGATACTAGACTTAGTCTTTCTCATATATATGAAATTGGAAGTACAATTCTTTTGGAATAAAATAACAAAAACTTTAAAGTTATCAAATTAAAAAGCAAGAAAAGTACGTAAAAAAATCAACTATTCGGTAAGATTCTCTTGTCAAAAGAAATTAACTTTACAAAAATTATGAGAATATGACTATGTAGGTAAGTCTTTTAAACCGTAATAATATTATGGAACTTTGATGGTTATTTTTAATCTCTTTAAAGATTAAATTTTAAAAAGATATTTCTTAGTTTTCCTTTATGTTATAACAGACTCACCTATTCAAAATATAAAAGTTTCTGACTCTGAGTGTTTTGGATTGCTACTTGATGTATATGTTAATATTTAAATCCCTCGTCACTGCTTTGGGAGTTGAATGGAACTCCAGACATACTTCTTGCCTATGTTATAAAAGGATCCGTTGTAGAAGCTTTTTGTCTTTCAGCTTTCAGCTATATCTTGATCAACACTTTGAGCTCCGTACAAAATTATTTCTTTCTTATCAAACTTGAAAATTTGAAACACATTTTGCTACTTTTTAGTTGTTGAATTTCAAAAATTTCAACTCCTAATTTCCTTTCATGTTTATAGACGATAAAGAAAGTATGAATCATTGAGTAAGTTAAGATACAATTTCAAAGATTATGAATGGAAAACAGTACCAAGCTAGAAAAATATTCATCTCGACTCCCATAATCATGCACAGACCGCAGATGTACCAATACCAAAGTTTCACAAATTAGCTGTAAAATCTTCCACTTCTGTTGTCGGTCAATTTACGATATGATTATCCTAGAGAATTTCGGCTAATCGCAATTTAATTTCTTTTTTGAAATTTCTGAACATGCCTCAAAATTGAAAAATGCAAAGATGATCTACAGAATAAACGTCTAAACTTATTCAACATAAACAAATTGTAGAAGAGGTAATGTTTAAATAAAAAATTCAAAAATTAATAATAAAAATACAACTGCTGAAAATAAATGGAAGATAACGAGCACTTCAAAATTCTTATTTGTTTTATTATCACTTTGGTTACCAGGCTCTTACATGTCCAGCGAAATTAGTTGATCAATCGATATATGTAGGAAATCGACTACAGTCAAACAACCCAGTAAAATATTTTGCGCAAAAAATAGGTTGTTTTTAGAAATTAGAACAGTTGGAATTAAAATTGGAAAATTTTGAACAAGTACAAATCTATTAAAAGTTTGCGGGAACTAAATTCAAAAATGTACCGTTTTGTTGGGAAACTAAAAAAATGTCTAAAACTGGCCAAGAAATGCCTATAAATCCTAAAAGACCCTTTTTTACTCTTGTGCATAGTGTGACTTTGGTTTAAAATGTAAAAGCTACCATTTCCTCAGTGTTGCTTAGCTGTAAATTTTCTCCATTTTATCCAAATCCGAGGGTGTAATAAATAAAATAACTTTTACAATAACGTGATATAATATATATTCCAATAACAAAATTAGCTGATGCGGGGTAATTATAAATTTACAGAGGTAATCACTAACAGACTTCTATCATCTAGTTAAAGCTGAAAAAATTCAGTGAAAATTTATTAATAGGTTTATTAGAATTTGCTATTTCAAATATATCCAAGATATTGAAGTAATAAATCTAAGGAGAATAGTTATAATATCTAAATGTTATAATTACCCCTTATCAATTCAAATACAAAATGTACTCTTCATAATTTCCCTAAGAACATATAAGAAGGAAGATTAAAGACAAAATTAAGTACAATGATTCTATTTCCAAAATAACAGCCCACTTTCGTCTAGAAAGACACTCTAGCATTAAAACCCGCTGAAGACTCGATATTATTGTTTAAATTGTACTAACCTTTTAAATAAAACGTTGGCTAATTATAAATCGACTAAAAATCATGTATTGTAAACTTTGCAAAAAATGAGATATATTATCATATAAAAAAATAATTGTTTTGCAATAAAAACAATGACATCAAAAGTTTTTTGAAAGAATATCATGGTACAATCTCCATTATTTCACTGTTTGTAATTACAGGTTGTTCATATGTACCCCACTCTCTTATAATTTTAAACGAATTTTTGTCATAAAATACTGAACTTATGCTAAAATATGAACGATTCATAGTACTTGTTACAAATTTTCTATTAGATTTTTCGAGCAGAGTACGCTAATAAATAGGTCATGTTATTTTATTCGCGGCTCAATTTATAAATATTTATAAATTAACGTATCAAGTTCCCTTATTAAACGGTTCGGACTGTACCTTGATCTTTATATTAAACTTTGAACCACCTGATGAAATCTTTGGAAGATGAATTTCAAATCAATCATCTAGGATACGGCTCTAGAAGGGTAATGGGGGCAAATTAACCCGATCAATAGCCAGTAAGGGGTGCCAGTATCAGGACGCATTAGTGTCTTGATTTTTATAGGCGCTGATTTCTCCCTCTTCCGGGTGATCGGAAGTATAGATCTCTTGATAGATATATTAAAATTTTTACCCCATTTAGTAGGTTTACTATAAAAGTTCTGGCTTAAAATGTATTTGTTGAATATAACTGACGCTGTGCTTCAGTTGTATCGGTAATAAGCTTGCTATAACTTTTAAAATTATGCATGTGGTATAGTATTTTGATAATAAAAAAAAATATATATGTGTTATTAATTTTTTTGGTTAGATTTAACAATTTGAAATCAAATTTGTAGTTTTGTGTTTATCATATAATTCATAAGAAAAGTTTGTGGTTGTATTAATTCAAATTATTAAGATTATTATAAAACCAGTTAAACAGATAAAAACAACGTAAAGCATGAAAAGAAAGGACTTCAACAATAGTGAATGAATGGATGAGAAAATTTATAAATTAGGTTTTATGAAGTTGAATACTAGTTCCTTCCCTACCCTCTCGAGTCTCGAGTGGGTGTCACCCCATCTTAAAAATTATAAAATATATATATAAAACAAAGTTATGTTCTAACCACCAATTATAAATTGAGAATGACTGTACCAATTTTTATGATTTTTATGTTTTTTCATTTATTTCAGTTCGGAATACGATAGGTTTTGGATCCATTTTCTACCCCTAAGAAGGTGAAAAACGGGGGAAATGTTTTTATTACTTGTTCCCACTTGAAGTTACAACTGTTGATCAAATAAATGAGTACCGCAAAACGAAGTTCTGGATGTCATCCTGAAGCAAACACAAATTAAAAAAATTAATTAACGGATAATTAAATTATATAGGAATACAATTTAATTATCAAAAATAAAGGATTAGTTAATTAAATTAATAGAATTTAATTAACTAATAAGAAAAAAAGAAAAGAAGAAAAACGAAATATTATTTAATTAGGATTAAAAAATACGAACAATAAGAATTTTTAAACATTATATGCTTAAAAATAAGAAGAATATGATTTTTAAACATTGATGGTTGGAAAATAATATCATATTTTTTAATTGATATTATTTTGTATTTGAAATTGTAGTTTTGATAAAGAAAGATGCTTAAAAACTTGTGATGAGTTGTTTTCTTCAGGAAGGAATTATTTACTTTTAGTTTGAGCGTATGAGAATCTTTCCTGCAAAAGGATATATGAGGTACTTTTTGAATTTGAGATTTGTAGATTTGTATTTTTGAGTGTATGTGGAATATTTTATATATATATATATATATATATATATATATATATATATATATATATATATATATATATATATATATATATATATATATATATATATATATATATATATAGATTTGAAAAAGAATTTGCTCGGATATATCATTAATTGCTATGTTGAACAACGTGGAACTGAATACTGATCTCCATAGCATGCCATTTTATAGAGGAGATAGGTGTGATATATGAAAATGAATTCTGACATAAAATGTACGTTCAGGTAGAAAAACTGCTATGAATAGTGGCAGATGTTCTTTCCGTCCTCTTTCATTCATAAAAATCTTTTTCATTTATAAAATATTTTTCTCACGCCAAACAGTATCAAACTGCTTCTCAAAGTCTCGCCAATTGCGTTCAAAGTCTCGCCACAAAACATTGCGTTTTTTATTGCATTATCAAATATAGCTAAGCAATCCAAAGTGAAGTGATATTTTTGGAAGCAATATTTATGTTTTTATAATGACATCTTTCAAGACTCATTGTAAGCGTCAAGGAACCAGACGTTCTAAAATTGTACTAAATGGTTGGTTAGAGATATTCGCCTGTAGCTACTGGGATATTCAATTTATTATTATATTATCAATTTTATTTCATAAGCATTTAAAATCATAGTTTAAAAAAAATAAAATGTAGGCATGCAACGTATTAAATGTAGATATAAACCCAGGATGGTATAAGATAAGACTTAGGCACATCGCACACGACGCGATTTGTGTTAAATCGGCGGTATCATACAAATGATTTGCTTATGGAAACCAATGTATAGTCGCACACGACGTGATTTTCGTGATTTGAAATCATACATGTGATAAAAAAATTGTTGTTAAAATCCTTCGTTCTTAAAATCATATGGGCAACTTTTTTTATTCTAGTTTATACAGTCATATAAATCAATGTTTATGACAAAGATAAAGAGTTAAATAATGTTATTTTTAATATTTAAAAATAGAACCATGTCAATGCTTGTTTATATACAAACAAAAAAAGGTTATATTCATGTCCTGAACCATATAGAACAGGCTTAATAGGTGCATCTTATAAAGCAGATCATAATTTTTTTTTAAATACATACATATGCTTTAAAGAAAAGGAACGAAGAGTAGCGAGTATTAAGTAAATGCTTATAATATCCTGGAATATTTATATCTTTGAATACATGCTATACTTTTATCACATATATGGTATTGTTGCAACTGTTGTGTCGTATACAGATAGAGATTACTTTCCATAAGAAAATTACATGTACGAAATCGCACTGTGTAAGATATGCATAATCAAATCAACAATCGTATGTAATTTTCCATTCGTAAGCAACGTTGTCAAATACATAAGAGCTTTCACCTATAGAATTACTCAGTTAAATGCTCAACCTAAAAAATTTCTAGGCATATTTATTATTTGTGGATAGCAAAAAGGGAAAAACCTCTTTCTCTAGGTATACTTCTCCTAATTGTTGTAGCAACGTTGCAATAGATTCAACATTTCTTCATTATGGCAGTAATGACGTTCTGCAAGAGTTTATAAACTTATTTTCTTATAACACTTTTCAAGCGTCAATATTAATTTCATTCATTTCAATGACAGGGTAAATAAACAGAAATGAACTTTAGACTTATTTTATAAAATTAAGCCAATACATCTTATACTATTAAATACTGATTCTTATTATTATTTTATGTTTACAAAATGAACTGTAGAAATATAGTAATTGTACAGTGGCTATAATCTGTATCTATTCTATGCACATTAAACAAATAAAACAAGTTAAGGTAACTAATAACAGAGTAAATTTTTTAGTAATTCGATATAAGATTGAGCATCAATGTTTGAACTACTTAACTGTAGAGTGTTTTATGAATGCTAATGATTAAAGTAGTTCAAACATTGATGCTCAATCTTATATCGAATATCTTAAAAATTTACTCTGTTATTAGTTACCTTAACTTGTCGTTTTTCAGTTATCTTGATGACGAACGGGAGACTGAGATGGGTTAATACTAATATACTATGACTAAACCATATATATATATATATATATATATATATATATATATATATATATATATATATATATATATATATATATATATATATATATATATATATATATATATATATCGTCATCAAGATAACTGAAAAACGACAAGAGACAGGTAGTTGAACTTTTGGTGTCATATTCTGGATCTTAAAAGTGTGCCTAAGTTCGTAAATGAGCAAAATCGGTATAATAGGATAATTAGATCCGTGACCCAACCTAACCATTAAAAAAGATTTAAAACGTAATTAATTGTTTGATTTAAAAAATTAAATGTATGAACATTATACCGATTTTGCCAATTTACGAACTTAGAGTCACTCTTTAGATATGACAGAATATGACACCATATATATATATATATATATATATATATATATATATATATATATATATATATATATATATATATATATATATATATATATATATATATCTTAATTCTTATCTTAAAGGATGAAATACATCAAGTAATAAATAATATAGATTATATATATAAATATATGTATATATATATATATATATATATATATATATATATATATCTATATATATATATATATATATATATATATATATATATATGTATATCTTAATTCTTATCTTAAAGGATGAAATACATCAAGTAATAAATAATATAGATTATACTATATAAATATATGTATATATATATATATATATATATCTATATATCTATATATATATATATCTATATATCTATATATCTATATATCTATATATCTATATATCTATATATCTATATATCTATATATCTATATATCTATATATATATATATATATATATATATATATATATATATATATATATATATATATATATAATCTATATTATTTATTACTTGATGTATTTCATCCTTTAAGACACTGTATATATTTATTATTAGCAACTTCTGTTGCTCCGTGTGCGACTAAAATGCTGTGATATCGCCGATTTCACCTAATTCACCTCATGTGCGATGTGCCTTAGAGTGCTTTAATTATATATAACTTATAATGTTTTAAATTATATTGTTTTGTTGGATACAATTTTTACAATATAATCTTAATAGCCCCAGTGCTCAGAAACAAATGATATAATTTATAATTACCCATCTAAAAATTCTTATTCGGCTTAGTAATGGTATATAACAAATCCTTTACAAAAGCTCTGCAAAGTGGGCCTCTTTGCTAAATGATGCCTATCAAGTTAGCACTACCATCCCAGAAAAATGAAACAATTTCAATTTTTAACAGAGGATAAATTGACGCTTAGTTACAGTAAAATTACCGTGAAATCGGAAAAATTACCGTGTTTGTCTTTTTCAAAATAAACCCTGGTAATGCAAACTTGAGTGTCAAGTTAGCACTACCAAACTTGAAAAATGGAAAAATTTCAATTTTGAACAGTGGAGTAATTGCCGCTTAGTTACCGTAAAACTACTGTGAAATCGAAAAACACTACCACTTTTGTTTTTTTTTAAAGAAAAAACCCTTGAAAATAGGAAAATCCGTAAAATTACCGTCAATTCAAACTAATTACCGTGTTTGTCTTTTTTCAAATATACACTGCCAATACTAACTTGAGTGTCAAGTTAGCACTACCAATCCTGAAAAATGGGAAAATATATTTTAAATAGTGGATTAATTGGCGCTAAATAACAGTAAAATTACAGAAAAATTGAAATTACCTTTTTCGTATTTAAAGCTCTAAGGGCAGTTTTTCTTAGGAAAGAATTGGAACACTAAATTCGGTAATAAAGTACTTTTTTATTTATGTTGGCTTTAGCAATTCTCGATATAATGCCATTAGCGATTATATTACATAATAAGTAAATTTACGGAGGTACCTAATTGGATCTTAATTATTTCGTTAATTTTACGTATCAGTTTTAAATTAATTTTAATGTATATTTGATTTTAATATTTGATTTATGAAATTGGTCTCTGTATACATGAGATGAGAAATGAATATTAAGATATCACCCCCATATAAAAAACCAATTTGTAATCCTCAAACGAAAAAACTAAGTACGCCCAGGATCAGGTACTTCATAAAATAATTCATTTCACTGAAAACACTTTTCATAAAAATGTAAGCGAAAAATGTGTTTCTTTATCTAATAATTAGTTGCTAATGAAGTGCTATAGTTAATAATTTGGTGCTCAAACAGTTTGGCTATAAATCGCACTTATAATATTAGACTAAATCAAGCGCTAAATCAGTGCTTCTTAAAAAAATATTTCGCGTAACAAAAAAGAAAAACATAAATTTTGTTAAAAATTCGTGATTCAATATCAATATTACATTATATTCATTATATTACGTTTTTTCAATTTTTTAATGATACTACCAATATATATATATATATAAATATATATATATATATATATATATATATATATATATATATATATATATATATATATATATATATATATATATATATATATATATATATATATATATAAATATATATATATATATATATTTAAATTTCGATCTGGTATTAGGGTACTATATTACACCTTAATTGGTTATTCAATCTAACACATAATTTTTAAATTAATTTTCATATGAACTTTGTGAAATCATTTGTAACAAATTAAAAATCGTATTACCGAATTCAGTACTCCAACCCTTATATGATAAAAATAGCACTAAATATTTACAATACCAATAACATAAATATAATAATATAATTAAATGTAGTTGTTAATATGATTTAAACTAAATTGTAATTAAACTGAAAATTTTGTTATTTGATCATCTAAGAATGTTATAATTTCTAAAAAGAGTATTTCGTTTCTGTATTTGTTGAAATATTGAATTAGTCTTTTCAAAAATCATTCTCATTGTATTTTGCGATTCTATATTTTTAAAGGGTTTTAAATATTTCAATGGGAAAGTTTCGTTTTTAAGTAACATTTGGTGAACACATATTTTAAATATAAAAAGGTTTTATTTTATTATATCGGAGAAGGATAGTTTAAAGTACCCGATGCATCCTGTCATAAAAACCATATACATTTTGATGGCTCGGAATAACCCAATAAACAACAAATGTTACATGAACTAAAATGGACAAATGTAAAGGGACAACTTTAGAAATATAGTAGTAGGTAGTTAAGTCTAATCATTGATGGTGTAAAGACATATTTCTGAAAACTCTATTTTTGAATAAAAGAATATCTTAAAATAAATAAAGTGTTTAATTATTTAAAATAATACATCATCACATACCATAATCCTAACAGTATTGAATAATGCGTTATAATGTTTTATAATGCGTTTGTTCAATACTAGGTACTAAGCATAATATAACATCGTATATTTTACAAGTTCGAAATGTCAGTGTTTACGGGTTATTTTTTCCCTTGTTTTATTTTCAACATACAAGTATAACAATGCATTAAAACTAAACTTGGTACTCTGTCTCTTACTCGCTTGCTGTTTAAACAATATTTTTTTTCAATGCTAAAAATGGCATAAGGAAATGTATTTTCAATTTTTCGCATAATTTGAAAGAAAACTATATAGTTTTTTATGATTTTTTCTACACGATGTTATATATAATAAGTGAATGGACTTAAAATAAATATCTACATTTGAATATTACGAAAACCTATAATTTAATAAATGTCGAACATATTACCTATAGTATTTACACAATAGAATTACGAAAATTAGAAGCTACGTACGCGTATTATTAACAAGATATGTAACGAATTTATTAACTCAGGTGAGTATTATACTAACAAATATGAATAAGTATTAATTTGTAGAATAATGTTATTATATGGTATAATGATCATAATAATTTTTACTTAAAATTAAAATATAACAATTTTATTCGATTTAAATAGAAAAAACACTATATGATAATGGTTTAGCTTTAAATTAACGTATAACAATTTCGAACGAGGAATATAGTAAATTCACCTTGTAATTGTGTGTAAATTTTAACCTGTTTTGACCTACAATAATATAGATTTGTTATTACTTATGGATATATCCTTGTACGTCTCTATAAAAATCATATTTTAATCCATTATTTTTTCCTTTAATAAATTTATGATGTTCCCATTATGTTAAAGCTTCGACATTTCAAATCAAAAAACCCAAAGCGAACATGTAGTATTTTGTATATACGTTCCGGAAAAAAATACTACATTCTTGAGATGATGTTGCCAGGTCAATGGCTGGTGAGATAAGAGAGCATGTAAACTAATTCCTGTTTTACATCACATTTTTAGCAAATTTTTAACACAAAATCATGCTTGTTTTTTGTTATTTTTACAACTAACAAAAAGATGACAGTTAAGCTTGCTTTTGTACGCATGTTAAATTAAGTATAATCACGATGAATTTAAATTGTTTAATTAAATAGTTTAAATATGATGTGTAGAACAATTTTTTCCTCTTCAAAAATTCCGTAGAATAGGGCCTTTTCATTTTCGGGGCTCGAAAATTTTCATATCTGTTTTATTTTTTGATATGGTTATAGGTTAAGATCATAAACACGTAAAAAACCAGTTTGTCCAACATGTGACAAATAGTGAACGTCCTAGTTCAAAATTATTTTTTTCAGTAATTTTTTACCAATTTTAAGGATATCCGGATTAATTACGTGCCCGGCAAAATTAATTTTATACTTATTTGTTATTTAATGATATTCCCATTACAATAACAAATAATATGTCTGTCAATTTGAAGCTTGTAGAGACAATCGAAAATTTTCAGTTTATCATATCATTTATAAACACCCATTTATACATTTTATATGGTGTAATTTTGATTATTGTAATAACTTTTTTGCCTTCACAAATTCTCAAAAGTAAACAACTTTAATTTTCGGAGCCCGTAAAATTTTTGATTATTCGTTTTTTTTTTTTTATTGTAATTGAAAAATTGAATTGACGTCTTAGGAAACGCCTTGTCCATTTTCCAACAATTTGGAAATAACAAATTTCAGGTTATACCATATTGGATACGGAGTTTTATTAGGTATGATACAAAGTAGTTTTTATAAGAATTATTGTGCTTGTATGCACAAATATTTTCATAAACTGTGGACCAATTTTCAAAAATCATTTGTTTGAAAAGAAATACTAATGAGTCACGATGTGACAACGGAAAATTGGGAATCATTGGCAAATCTAAGAAACGTTTTAAATTTTTTTGCCTAGAACTCTCTTATTAATTATTAAAAAGTAAATTAATACTAGAATAAGAGTAAATAACTTCTTTTTTCAATTTATTGTGATTATTTACTTTTTAATTTTTTTTCCGGTTCTATTTTCTCCGACAAATTATTATTTTTTAGTTTTGAATTTGGGTTCAAGCAGTAAAAATAAGTGTTATTTAAATACAAGCAAATTAAAGAACTCTTTCTTTTTTTGAAGTCTGTTAAAATAGGATATTAAATTCGATAAAAATGGGATAATCTGTAAATATCAGCTGTTTATATCAGCCTAGGAGTTTCAAACAAAAAAGTAATATGAAAATTTAATAACAAATAATTGAGCGTAAATATATTATCGTTAACAGCTTTTTGGGTCCGAATAGAAATTTGCAATTTGATTTAAATTACATGTCTGCTAATACAAAAGCCTACAAATTCCCTGTTCCCTGTTTTTATTTTAACAATTCCCTGTTTTTATTTTTTATTCAACAAATTTTCACATGTATTTGAAAATTTTATTAAATTAAAATAAATTATATTTATTTAAAAATAGAATCGTAATGGAACAACATAATATTTTTTGATAAAAGTTGACTCGCAATTTGAAGTCGACATGGATTTATCAAAACCATCATCTCTTTCCATAATAATCTATCCGAATAATTCAAAATTTAATTTTTTACCAATTTATATGCAAATATAAATGGATGACATTTGGACGAGTTCAGATGAACCAAAAAAAGGGTACCGATTACGCGCCATAATTAAAATCCCTCTTTTGGGGGTAATGAAAAGCGTGTCGTTCAACTCTGGATATATAATATTTTATATTTTTACGTATATATTTTATTATATGTACGTAATTCTTCAAAGTTTTCTCAAACCGTATTTATTTTACCAAGCTTATTATTTGAATATTTGGTAAATAAGTTACCAAATATTCAAAATGGATTTTATTAATCTTGTAAACAGTACTAAATATTTATTTTTTCATAAATTTTTCGGAAATAAACGTAACTATTAATGTAAACAGCGTAGGCAAATTGGTGTTTTGCACAGAGTTGCCAGATGGGGCGATTTATCGCGAATTGGGCGATTTTTTCTATAGGTACGCTCCTTTTTTTAAGTTTGGGCGATAAGTCGCAAATTGGGCCCTTTTTACTTTTCAGCGTTGGTAACAAGTTAAAAGTACATAACCGTTACAAAAATTATTGTTTTCTTTAATGTCACAATTGACTTTCTTAAATTTTGTTGCTATCTGATGAAAAATTAAGACTTAAATCATTGTTAAGTCAATTCACTCTATTGTTATATTTTATTTAGTATTTTCAAGCACCATGAACCTAAAAAAAATATTTAATATTTCAAAACTTTGTCTAATAATCTGTTGTACTCTGTACTTTTTAGTGAGAAAAGTAATAAATTGAAATTATTTATATAAAGACGTATAAAATCTATATTGTTGAGTTTCGTATTCACTGTAATATTATATTATAAGATAATATACAAAAATTTATTTTAGCTCTCCAGAATTTTAATTAAAAAAATTTATTTCAAATTACGCGGTAAGTTCAAGTCTGTTATGTAGAGTATTTTAAAACGTTCATTGGGCGATTCTTCAGAATATTTTGCGACTTTCGATGATAGATGGGGATGACTTGAATAAAAACTTTCTGGTAACTCTGGTTTTGCAAGCTATTCTAGATTTGATTTTATGTCACCAGACAGCGGTGTTCAATTTGTCAGTCCCAAGACTCGATTTTTATGTTTTGTTGAGGTGTCTATCAGAATTAATTTTGTTTATCTATTTAAAACATTATCTATAACTGCAAAAGTTATAAAATACTTCATATTATTATAGTTCGACACCCGCTGCAGGATTAGTGCACTCATCCATCGATTTATTGCTTAAAACCAAATTTTTATGTTTATTTATAATTAAGAGAATATATATTTACCAGGTTTCTTATCAAAATTTATCCGCCAGTGTTTTTAGTTAAATTATTTTTAATTGATTTTTGGTAAAAAATATCGTTTACTTGATTTTTAAATAAAATAACGTCTACATCACGGCAATTTATATGAAGATTCTAAAAAATCACGGTTGCAGTTACGCACCTAAAAAAAAAAAAAAAACGATGGATCACTAATCCTGCAACGGGATCTTAGACTATTAGGTATTTCAGGATAAAAGCTTACACAAAGCTACAGCCATTGTCATATTTCTTTTATCCACTGCTAAATGGCCAAATGTTGTGTGGACGTTTTTAATAATATAAAATAAACAAAAAACTTAAATGTTATAAATATGATTAAATGTGTTTTTATATAGGTGCAATACCAATAGCTGCATATCTGGAAGAAAAATTAAGAGCTCTCAGAATATTATAATTTTTGGATAAATAAATTTTTTTATAAGACTAAGAATGTAAGATTGATATTCAATTGTTCTGGTAATCTATGTGTCGAGTATACTTCGATTTCTATACTATACTTGTCGAGCATATATATATATATATATATATATATATATATATATATATATATATATATATATATGTGTGTGTATTTTGAAAAGCACCGATGATCAACTGCAACAATAAGTTGGTATTTACAATTATCCTAATCCTGCTTTGTACGGACAAATTATTGAATTTATTTTTCAATTTTTAAATACCATTGCATTTATTTAATGTATTTTTCCCTTTATATAAGAGTTTTTCCTTTATTTTGATTACGCGATACGTAATCGTTGTTAAATTTTTATCAAATTTCCGTTATTATTCCAAACTTAATTAAATGGTCAACAGACAAAATTCGTTCAGCATCATAAATATTTTTATAATTTGGTTTTTTATCCATTCAAAATAATATGTGAATTAATTCCAATAACATGTTATTTATTTTCATATTATGAATGTGTTTATTTTTTTTATTTTGCTCATTCACTAACTTTTTTGGTCTAGGGTACGTAAACAAAATTTGAGCTCACTATGTCTAGCCGCCTTTAATTGCTGGCGTAAAGTTTAAACTTAATTTTATATACTCTGGCATATTCTACTTAATTATATAAAAATAACAGAAGTGACTGCGTAGTACTATTTAGAAAAAAGTATGCATAAATCAGAAATTACCGTGCTCGGTTAATTTATGTTTTCCATTCACACAATGTGTACCACATTATAGATTGTTAAGTTGCCTATAAATATATTAATACTTTTTTATACAGATACCTTTATACATCAATGCAATACCAATTGTAAAAACTAAAAAAATAATTTAAATAAGTACGGTAGTTTTTTTTTTAGTGGAAAAAGAATAAGATATTCAGAGAATAGTCGTGGTCGCATAACATCTTGTTGTTATAGTTGTTTGTTCTCTGAAATTCACTTTCTATCATAAATGTTTTCTGATTTCGTACTTTTAAGCGAAAAAGTAGTCAAATCTTTCAAACTTTTCCCGATCACCCTATCAGGAATAACGGGCTTCTAAATATTTGTAAGTTGAGATTTGTATATAATAAAAATTATAAGTATAAAGTATAAAGTATATTATCACTGGCACATGTTATTTTAGTGGTACTTTATATCTGAGAAGTTGGAATAAGTTTGACATAAAAATGAGTGAATAAATGTCCTACAGCTATTGGAGGAGCATCGTAACAATGTATGTGTTTTAACATTGGTACAGATGATTTACAAAATTTTTATTAGCCCTATTCCGATCAATGTTAAGGCGAATGCAGTGTGAAATAATTTTATTCGAGCGTGGCTGATTAAGTTGTTGGAGATACTTTTCTGCCCTTTTACATACCTTCGCCAAATCTTAACCCTCTATGTAAGGTTAACCGCGTGGGTCAGTCGATCGGAATAGTAAAAAAAATTTATAGTTGAATTTACTCAAGTATATCAAATTAAGATATGGTAAGTTAATTAACTGCTGAAAAGTGCACATTGCACTAATTTGACCATTTGAGCATCACGCAAGGGGGTGGAAGAGTCAGAGTCGGAATAGTAAAAAAAAATTTATAGTTGAATTTACTCAAGTATATCAAATTAAGATATGGTAAGTTAATTAACTGCTGAAAAGTGCACATTGCACTAATTTGACCATTTGAGCATCACGCAAGGGGGTGGAAGAGTCATAAATTTGTAAAAAAAATTCCATTTCGAGCGAGATAAATTTTTTATTCATTTTGAAGGATGTGACTCAGGGATGACTGAAATAATATCAAGAGGATGTTGAGGATCATAAACTGCGTAATTAAATATTTAAACAGCAGCCACGATATTGCGTCACATCTGAATAATAAGTCTTTTGGCATAAGTCCTTTCATATGGCTACTCCCACCATTATTTATTCCGTAAGTCCGCAAATTGCTCCCATCAAGGCTGGAAGAGCATACACTATCCATCATGTATGCACAACACTCGAGTAAATCTCCATTTAGTATCGTGGGCTCTCCTTTCATAAAACTCTTATTATGAATTTCCCTAAACAATTTTTCTGACTACTCTCTAAAGTAATCTAAAATGTATAGGAAAGTACACTCTCAGGAAAATTTATTGATCATATATCAATAAAGAACCTTAGGTAATCCTATTTAAGAGCCGTTTTTGTCACTTAACATCCGGGTGACAAATCATTACGAAACTCTTATTTATGTCTGAGACTTTCTACTCCTTGACTCTTGATCATATCCTCCCTATCCTAAAGAACGGCAATCACGTGTTTGGGTTATATATAATGCAAAACTCTTCAATTTTTTCAATTCTTCGACATTTCGAGTTATATTTTTATATTTATTATAACTCAACATATTATGTTTAAAGTAGATAATACATGAGAGCATCCTAAATTTTTATAAAATATGGCAGTCCAATATCCGCAAATTGTATAAATCACTGGAGGAAATCATTTATTTGATATGAAACTACGTGTTCATTTGATATGAAACATTTTACGCTAATTCCAGCTGCAACAAAGTGTGAGTGCTATGTTCCAAATATTTCTGCTATTGCTGCATAAATGTTCTAAGATAAAGAGATAAGATAAAGTAACTTAACAAGGCCCACGCTTGTTTATAGTTCACCTTAATACTAGTTTATATTACTAAACAAGGAACAAACAAAATCTATTATAAATGTAAATTACCACACACATCGCGTGCTAGTATAGTAGCTAGTAGCTTATATACAATGTAAACTTGAATTTGACCTAAACCTTTTCTACATATTTTTGGAGAGATACACCTTAACAAACAGTTTCTCTATTTTATATCGAGTCTCTCAAAATTTTCCATCAAAATCCGGGCTTACTCCACTATCACTACTATTTTATGACCACTTAATTTACACATTGCTAGTAAAGATAATATGGCGTCCTGTTCGGCTTCGACCCTATACGTGAATGCATCTATGCGTTAGGATGTCGAAAAACCAAGTTTTTTAGTCTGAAATTATGAATGCGTACCTTATTATTTCTTAAGTCGAATTTTCCTCGATACCTGATTTATAAGAACCTATACGTTAACACTAACAATTCGACACAACAAATTTTTAGTGATCACTAAAAACCAAAGGAGTTTTTTATTAACACTTAAGTAAAATAAGTTTTTGAAAAAGGACCAAATTTTAAATGGGCCAAAAAGTAGAAAATAATTTTTAATTATGGAAGTACGAGCGCCAGGCGGGGTGAGGATAGGTATCGACTCTAGCGCGGTAAGGGGAACGCAGTAACCATATGATTTTTTCAATATATAGATATACATTTAATATTGGCTAGTGGCGGCATTTATTTTTCTTTTAATTAATACACTTTAATTAGTCGGGCAAGTGTAAATGTTTTTGAATTAAATTTATCACTAATATATTTACTTTAATCCATAAGTTTTTTAAAAATATTCACCGACAGTTTTACGAGAAAAATACAGAAATGTATCAATGTTTGAAGGTTACCCCATAAGACCAATGTTAAATTGCTCAACTTTAAAGTTAATTATTTATTTAAATGATCGGGCAATCTCCTTCAAATTTTTGGAATTTGTTTAGACATATTTAGACTTTGTATTAAAAAAAAATCAAGCCTTTTATCAAAAGTTGCCTTGGTGCTCGTACTTCCTTAAATAAATACTACTTCAAATAATGTCATTGGGACCAATTAATTATCATTTAAAGTCAGTGCTATTCCCATTATTAGCAAAATGTATATGCTTTGGCATCGACTTTGAATGGTAATTTGTTATTTAATTTAAAAGTATATTGTTTTAGTCCATTTTTTTTGAAATATATTCTTATTTTTTTATTTATTTCTTGTTAGTTATTATTTATTTCATCTGACAAAGTTTTTGTATTTCTTTAACATTTCAACAATATAAAAATCTTAGACATTAATTAGAATTAACTTCTATCGTGTGGCATATCATATAGTCGATCGTGTTTGCACACCCATTTTTTAGTTTTTTTATTTTGTAAATTGAGCCACTTTGTATTCATGTGTTACAACATCTGTGAAATAAGTAAAAAACACTTTCTCTTCAAAATTATTATCATAATAATAAACCAATTAATATCAAAATATGTATCCACTAAACCGGAACATTAACTTATGAATAAATAATCTTGAATTTTTAAATCTCATATAAGCAAATAGTCATTCTAAGTAACCTCTATATTTACGTACTTCATGGTACAGGTTCAAATTTAAAGAACACTGAGGTTGGTAGAAAATTTACCACCAAATATCTCCATGTGTGGTCTAGTATAATAAAAGCGCCTAATTTTTAAGCACATATCAAGAGGCCCTAATTTGGGAAAATTAACGCAATCCCTCAACCCTAAATACGCTGCCAATTTCAAAATCAGAATTTCTTTATAATGTTTCAGTATGTTTAATTATAAATATATAAATCTGGAATGATTTAGTTTAAATTGAATATTGGGTAATAATAAATTTAATATAAGGTAAAAACATTTTCTATATTTTAATGACTTAACCTGACTTTTTCATGATTTTACTGTCCACTTGTGTAGTTTTGCTTAAAAAGGTTAAAATAAAAATTTAGAGCATACAATTTTTGACCAGAATACAATTTGAAACCATTTTTTCTATCTCTTGCCCTTTTTCAGTAATCTTAAAAAACACTTTAACTTGCATCACTCTCTACCACAGAATCGCAGATGCTCTAAAAATTAATAATCCCCAAACATTGATTGGTAATTATAGTATTAAGAATGCATTAAAAAAATGTTAGCTTTTATACCGTAAGACGGGACTAATTTCAAAATTTCATCGGATAGATTTCGCCCATTAAGTAAAAAATAGAATTAATACGTGAGCACTGCATTTCCGAAATGAAAGTTAATTGGTATGTTGTTTTTAAAATTGAGATATTCCGAACCACTTCATCTATTGTTTATCCATAATAACTGTTTTAGTTATCCATAATAACTGAAATATCTAAGAAGTAATTATCAAACTGGGAAAAAAACTAGCATGTACAATCTTATCATGAAAACGCAGATTAAAAACACCTTAGAGTCAAAAATAGGGTATAAAAGCAACAAACACAAAAAAATGATTTACCAATAGCATATTCTTTAGGCTTTCAATCCACATGAAAATAATTAACGATAGAGTAAAACTAAACAAAATGTATTTACCTAACAAAGAATGCTGATAAATGAGCGCAATCAGTAATTATATTAATTAAAAACAAAAAATAAAGAAACCTAAATATTTTTATAATCTCTTCATTATAATTTGATTAAAAAAGTGCCATAACCTTTCCTAACAATAAACAAAACGTTAGATTCTATTGTTTTTATTAATATTATTTACAAGACAATTATAAATTCGTCTAAAAATTAAATTTTTTGTTTTAATAAAATATGAAGAGGAAATTTTGTTATGAACTACAAAATTCACAAATAAAAACTTCCTTTACGTATGAAAAACCAGTCTTAATTAATAATTGAAATTCAATGAATGGTTCGAATTCTACAGCAATCATTAAAGTTGTTTTAAAATTTTTGTATGTTTTTTTTTTCTAGCTTCAGCTACTTTTAGCTATATAGCCATTAACCAATGGGGATTATTGTTTTTATACAACAACAACACACCGCACTGCTAGGTGGTCACCCATCCAAATACAGATTGTGACTGCTGATGCTTAACTTTATTCACTGGCCTAAGTCTGTAATTACGTTACGACAGTACGGGGTCTGTTTTAAAATTGTTTATCCATAAATTATTTACAATTGCAGATTACTTCTTATCATTTACTTTTTTTTTTTAATAAAACAAACATATAACAATGACATAAAAATAAAAAATTTTAAACAACAGATTGCATTTTTTTGTAAAACACACATGATTATTCAAGTTTAATTTCTGTTGACATTCACAGATTGTTTTTTTATGGTTATTTATTTACTAGTTGCATTTAATATGGACTATATGTAATAATTTGCGATTTTATTGAACGTTTTCCGTTACACCTTTTCTCTTTCATTCGTCATCAGGCTTAATACGGAAAAATTTTGAGTCGGTGGTGACTATTTTTCTGTTTGTGGGGATACATCTATCGAAGTGTCTTTGACAGTACGTAAATTTTCACCACCACTATTCTAATGTTGATTTACCACCACTAATTTATTTGATTTTGCAATTTCTTCACCTGAAAGATTTTATTCTGTGACGAAGGTGCAAAATTAGCTTCATTAAAGAGGTAATATTGAATGAATTTATTTTCGTTACCTAAAATCGAGATTCGACATTGCCAATCGTGACTTGTTTATACACTTCGTATAAACAACTAATATTTTACTTTTAAAGGACTGATAATCGCTCTATCAAATGACTGAACTTTATGGCTTAACATAACAATATAGTTCTTATGTGCATATGTTACAGCTTCTAAGTATATGTGTGACAAGTGGTTATTGAGAATAAGTAATATTAGATATTCTACTGATGGAATTTTAAAATGTTGTAACCATTTAACTAACAATTCAGTTCACAAAGTCATTATCGAAAACCATGCAAATACTTTGCACTGCATAACCATTTAATAAATCAACGTGGGGTCTCTTACACACGTAGATAAATGCAGGTGGAATGTAATTGTGTAATTGTGTCTGCCGCCGATTGACGAATTACTACAAAATTGGTAAGTTTCAAAAAACTTTCAAGCCAATCACGAGCCACCATTTTGCACATACTATTAAAACTGATATCTATTTTATATTAACCGTAGCGTATCCATACGACAAACGCCATTGATAGTCAATCTAACATATCTTACATCCATTTGTTTACAATGTGATGCAAATTCAGATTCTTGTGTTTCATTATATATTGGCTAAAAATAACCCATAGACGACGCAGCGCAACCTAGTTTTAATCTTTTTCGGCTACACGATTCACTTATTCGAAATACATCAGCTGCAGATCTTTTACTTTTTCCTTGTTGTATTAACATTTTGCTCATATGTATAATATGAGCTGGGTTAAAATGCGGATTTTTCTGATATAACGCCGTGGCATTATAATTTATGGTAAAGTTAATGTTTAATAAAATAAAACAATATTATAACTTCATAATTTCTTAATTATGACATTAACTAAAAGTTTATTAAATCCTTAAAAATTGTTACAAATTATATGCATTGAAATATTTCGTAACAAAATATTTTTTAAAATAATATAAAATATGTAAAAAATTATTAATTTTGATGAAAATCGTCCAATTTTATGCGTATATTTAAGCGAAAATGTTGTCGTTACTAATTGGTCACAAAAATGGAATAACAGCAAAAATATCCATAAACTTTTTTCAAAATACTAAAATAAAATATATTAATTATTAGAAAAAAAAACACAATATTACCTTTGAGAATACAAAAATAAAAATGTGCAATTTTCTCCAATCATTTTGTAAGCTATGACAAATTATGACTATAATAAGGTATGACCCATTTTCAAATTACGAAGCGTTTATAATACTTTCAAATCATTATTGTAAAAATATTCAACATTAACACACACGTATGTATGTGGCATATGCGAACGCTTTTCAGGTGTACTCAGTTTATCCTCCTTTTTCAATAAATTGCAATAAAAAATTATTGCAATTAGTGTATGGAGGTAAAATTATGTTTATAAAAGTGATGCTTTTATTTAATGTTTTATTCATTTTATTTTAGAGAAAAACTGTACCTAACTTTGTTCACAATATGTCTGTAGTCACTAATAATGATACTAAATATCCTTGGATAAAAAGTTTTAATACAATTAATAGGGGAGCGGGGGGCACGTTGTTACAATTTTTAGATAATTGTGAATATCACAAAAGCTATCAAATAATTTATACCTTGAATTGCTTTTATTGTTAGTACGTCTATTCAGCTATTAAAATGTGATTGAAAAGTTATTAAAATTTATGTAATTTTTTCACAATGGACAATTTTATCAAAAAAGTCGATTGTAACAACTTACCCCCGATTTGGGGCTAGTTGTTACATCTTCAGGGCACGATGTTACGGTAGATACATAAACAAAATCAACAATGAAATATCATTTTTTATTATCTCAAAACTTTAAACAGTCTTGTAAAATTTATTCCCTGCCTTCAAAAATGTCAAGTTTGAAGAACTCATTATATTTGACGGATTTAGGACCAGAGGCAGTGAATCTTTCACCACGGCAGGGAGACTATGAATCATCTTTTATCGGATAACATTATTGCCTTTCTTGGATGACTAAGCATCCAGGCTGTCTGTGCTCGAAGGTGGATTTAAAGGGACCATAAGCTCCTACAACTAATGGCAATAAATTGTGAGAGCATTGTGGTGGAAATGCATGATTGTATTGTTTAGTTTGGCTTTCTCAACGAAGTGAAAATTTACATGTTAACTGTGGTTATCCAAGAAGAGGAGAACGGGCTGTTCAGTGGAAGGCTTGGCATGTTTAATGAAATAATCCATAAATTTATTAAATTCTACTTTCGTCATCCATCCTGAAGATTTGCCCGCTTCAATCGCATCTGATAGTCCAGCACGAAGAAAAAGAACCGTGTATCTCATCCTGAAAAACACGAACATTGGTGGAACTGAATTTCTAGCAGCATTTATGGTACATACAAGTTTTACTAGTGTTCCTGTTTCACCAGATGTTATCGCACCGACCTGTGTACCGGCGTGACACCTGTTTCGTTAACATTCGATATGCTCGAAGCAGTGAATTCATATTTTTGGAGTAAGCTTTTCAGTTTTTCAAAAAAATCTTTAACATTGGTAACAGATGTAGCTTCTGGTGTTCGTAGAGATAGTTGAGTATTTCTGCCCATAAAACTTTTAAACTAGTCCGTTCCAGTCATATTATTTTTAAGTGAGCTGGGTAGAACAACATACCCCAAAAAATTGTAACAACCTGCCCAATGGCACGTTCTTTAATATAAATTGAAGTCACCATTAATGGATATCGATAGTAGAAAAAACCAACATTGCAAATTAAAGGTAAATATATTATGAACGTTCGAGGTTAAAAATTTTGAGAAATTTTTAAAAAAAATATACACATCAGGAAATTTTGTAAAGGATATTTTTACTTAAATTTTTGAAATCGAGACACATACACACAACCTAATAGCTTGGCGCTTGACGAGTCATAGATCGTTTTTATGTAACGCACGATGTTGTAAGTAAACAAATGAGCCCAATTATGTCCACCAATGAGTTTAAAATCCCGGTTAAAAACGCATGTAGCTTCTTACCCCTGTAAAAACTAGCCCCTTGCTCCCTTATTTCTAAAATATTCACTACCTTCGCATAAAAATGGCGAATAAATATAATTGATTAGCTTTTTTCCTAAAAATTCGTACAGCTAACGATCGTGAAGAAAGATATGATCTAGAACATACATATCTCATTTTTAAGTTTGTACTTCGAATCATATTCACGTAAATTTACAAATTTGTAATAACATTTAAGCGTTCTCGATGTAAGGATTGAAAACACCTCAAATTTAGACCGCAGATTCCAGAAAATCAAACAATTTTCCAAATTTAAAAATGGCAATTAATTTATTGTAAAAGTTCATATTTTACTTATGGTGATGCGTTATTGTATATACAAGCGAATTTATTTTGTGGTATTATTACATTAGTTTACAGAAGCGGAACTGGCATTTACCCCTCAATAAATAAACGACTATTATCATATTTTATTGAAAGAGAGTAATAATTGATAACATCATGCATCTTCCGGGAATCGACCTCGCAGACCATTTAAATACCAGTTGGATGTGCTACTAACAACACCACAGATGCTTGATAGTCAACTACAGATATTTTGTCATATGTGACGGTTTATCTATTGAGATGCAAATGTCATTTCTACTTCTTTATATTTAATATAATGTGTACATTTGTATAAAGGAATTTAATGAATATCGGTTTCAGGAAATATAAAATGAGAATAGTTTCTTAGTAAAAATTTTAATTTAATATACTTTTACAATTAATTATTAATATTACCATTCAATAGTTTATGCAATAATAAAATCTTGTTTTGCTTTTTGATGATTAGTCTTGCATATCGATCAGGAAATATAAAAACACAACACATTCGATTTTACCTATCGAATTTACCTATTATGTAAATAATTATAAAAGTTAATATGCAATTAGTTCAGGCATTGAATTCTCAAAAAAAAGGTATAGAGGGAAATGCTTACAACACAATTTTTGATTTCGTTATTCTATTGAGCCGTTGGAGAGGGACTTTTCAAGGACCTATTTTTCGATTTTGTGTTCGAAATATTTTTCTCTATAGCCTTTCGTTGATTAGACTAAATGAAAATATGTGAATTTTAATTGTATTTTGGAAAATAATTTATTTTGTGGTATTATTATCATACGGGATATCCGATTAAGATGTAATTTTATGTTATGTGTATGGTACAAATCTTACATTATAAAGAATATATAAATTTGTAACGATTTTTAATTTTATCTCATATATTCATATAATTACATTAATTCATAATTAGGTACATAAATTCAAAAATATAAAATCGTACCACGTATTGCTAGCTTTAGTATATTAAACGAATTATATGAGGGCTGACCAAGAAGTTTTTAGATCGAGATAGACAACTTTTTTTTTGTCTTCAGAAAACTATGATTGTGATTTAAGTTCGTCAAAATAATAATTTTTTAAATTTCAAACTAAAAAGGAGTCACTCGGGCCCAGATCTGATTAATACGGTAGATGATCTGCATTTTCAAACTTCAATTGCTCAATTTTAGCCATTGGTGTTTATTATCAGCTGAAAGCAAATACATTTATTTCCCAGATGCTTTTTTCATATCCATTGTATCATGCAGAATTAAAACGACGATAGATTTTGTAACCCGTGTATCCCCAACTATTTTGTGCAATTTTATTCTTCGCTTACTTAACACAACTTCATAGATTTTTTCAATCATTTCAGAGGTACTCACGTCTACGAGACATCTTGAACGATTACGTGTTTTGTTGATGGTTTAAATGCCATCCATAAAGTTCAAATGCATTTATCCAATTATAAAATAAAGGGACAGCTTGAAACTGAATTTATGTCAGCTTTTATTTATGTATTTGTTTTTTTTTTTTTTTTTGCTAACCGTTAAAAATAAATGTTTAATCATCGCGCTAAACGCACTTTTTCCATTTCCAAAATCAAGTTGTTAACATAAATTGACGGGAAAAATCGTAATGAATCGATCGCGTAATAAATACGACTGCTATTTTGCTAGGAATGATGTTTAATAAAAGTATAGATATGCTATTAGCACAACCTACGCAAGTATTATTATCATTATTATCAATTATGCATACAGAACTTCCGCATGATGTATGAATATGTTTACTAAGATTAGACAAATTAAACGGGGATTCTATTTGAAATTAATTGGCGGAATGCTGAAGATGGCTTTGAAATATTAAAATAGGCCGAAACACATGGAATCTACTTTGTATCACCGTGGGTGGTGGCAGTCAAATACCGCAAAATTTTAACAGTCTTAATTTTACGCGTAAAACTCGAAGACGATAATGATAAACTTCAATTTGCAACTTCTATAACTTGACAACGATACATCGTAAGGAGAAATATTGAATACATAATGAAAGTAAATAAAATTTTGCGTCATTTGGGCTCTTAAAAGTTAAAATGGGTAGAGCCCTTTAGCCACTTTTGGTATTTAAATTTTAGTTATTTTTCGGTAAAAAATACGCATCTTTATGAAAGTTGATGTATATTAAAATAAAAGAACATAAAATTTTTCAACTAATGAGCTCTAAAAATATAAAATTAGTTCAGTCGTTTGGTCTGTATAGATTTTCAAAGTAGAACTGCTTTTACCAATTTTTCTTAAAAGTTGACATGCCTTAAAAAAAGCTGCCTTCGGAATAATTGATGAATATAAAAATGAAAGTACATGAAATTTTTTGTCATAAAAGCTCTTCAAAGTTAAAGCCAGTCCAACCTAATTTTTTTATCTTCTATATATTCTAAAAGAGCGAATTCGTATCAAATTCCGTAGAATGCGTCGTTTTCAAGTTATAAGTATTGAAAATTGAGGATGATCAACATTTTATCGAAGTTGGAAAAAATCATTCAACTTTGAAAATTTGTAGTGGTTTCTACTTCCATTCTACTTTCATTTTAATTTTTGCTAATTTTTTCGTAACTTTTTTCAGTTTTTCAGTTTTAGGCGTAAAGCCAGAAAACTGTTAAAATTTCGGGACTTTTATATTGCCAAAAATTAAACCAACCACTCACGATAGTATAAACTCAGATTCCATGTGTTTGGATCCATTTGAAGAAATTAAAGCCATCTACCGCTTTCCGCTAATTAATTCCAAAGCTCGTTTAACTGGCCTAAATAGATATATCTACAGAACGGTTTAACCGATTGTATTCGTGATTCGTTTTTATGATTTTCTGTGCCGGTTTTTTACTTTTTCCTAAATATCGTTTTTATAAATTAAATGACTAATGTAAAACTATCTCAAGCATTAACATACATTATAAATTCAAATCGGATGAATGATTCATGAAATATTGCCATTTAAGTGGCAATGTTACTACATTTGTGATAACTATATTTTCACAAATGTAGTAATTTGGAAGTGGTGTATACACGGTACAATAAATAGGTGAATATGAAATAGAACCATCCCAAACAACTGTACTTTTGTTTACCAAAAATATCCTTCTAGTGGTTTTGTTCTTATTCATATGTAGCACTTACAAACTAGCTGAAAATTATTCCTGAATTATGAAAACTATATTTTCACAAATGTATTATAATTATTTTTGTCCAAGTTAAAATATTACAAATATAGAGTATAAAAACAAACCGCATATTATATAAAAACAAATATTATAATTTTAATTTCGTATTATTACCGTAATTTTAGTATTAGATTATATTTATTCCATTTAAATCGAAAAAAATTAATCACATTAGATGAATACTAATTTTTTATTCTCTGTAATATTAATAAAATAATATTAAGTTTTGTGTTCTCACAAACTAAAGCTACTTTCTTTCTTAGAGTAGGACCTAGAGGTATTTGAGAGTCCATAAATAAAGACCGTTTTCTATTAATCGAATTATGTCCTTTTTTTATGGATTATAAGGTTTGACGGAATATTAATGTTTGTTTTAAAGTAAATTGCGATTTAAGTTCCAAAAGGGCAAAACATGCCAATTTCAATTTTTCTTATACAAATTTTTAATTTTCTTATTTTGAAAGTAATAGCAAAGAGTTCGCTCTAAAGTGGAACTCACAAGGAAACATGAAGCGGGGTGGACCAGGGGCGAGAAATGACTACTGGGAGTATATATATCCATTGTAAGAATGCGGTGCTCTATTTTTAAGTCAAATACCTGTATGCACTGTTGTCTCACATGATATGATAACAGTTTTAAAAAATTTAAATTTTCATTTTATGTTTAGTAGTAACTCCATGAACTATCGATCACTCTGTAGTAAACAAATAACAGCACCCTATTACCAAAAATATGAAATTTTCTGTGTGTATTCTTAAATATATGTACATTAAGAAAATAAAATTTAAAAAAATCGATTTTTTTTTAATTCTAACTGTATATAACCCCTTAATTTAAATATATTTTGAATAATATCAATGTTCTTGTTTAATACAAACAAAATATTGTTGAACTTATAGAAATTATAGATAATTTAATGTTCACAGTTATTTATTACGTCTAACATTAAACAATACTGGTTTTGTTATATCTATATACATGTTTACTATTTACCAGCTAGCAATCACTATGTTTTAAATTATTTATTCAAAATTATAATTCATTAAACTGAGTACCGTGACTATGGCAATGAATTTTATTGATTTAATTTAAAGTAACTGTGATTTTTGTTGAAATATTCTTAAGACAATACTAACAGCTTGAACGATAACGTGTTTGAAAGTTAGATATAATTATGTCTGCTTTTTCTACGTGAAAATTGAATTGGGGTCAAATAATAGGTAATTCATAAATTACATTTTTAAAGCCATTCCTTTGGCTAACTTATACGTACCCTTGACATAAACATATCATGTCATTTATAAATATCTTGGTACATATATAAAAATTGGTATGGCCTAAAGAACAAACGGATATTTACATTATTTTTCAAACGTATTATTTTCCACTTTAGCCCTTCTATTATTTCATTCAGATAATAATTAAGGCAACCATTTAAAACTTAGATTCCTTACTTCTTGCAAAGTTCTACCTCTAGTCAGAGGTGGATTTCCGCTTAGGCCAGCCCGGGCGGAATTATTTTTGGGGCGGAAAAATTTTGAAATCGTTAAATTTTACAGAACAAAAATGATGATGAAATTTTACAGATCAAAATGAATTTTGATCTGGTCAAAAAATGACCAGAAGAATTTAATAAATGAATATTAGAATATTTCAGATATATTTCAAAGAAACTATTGTAATGTGTGAGCTTAGGGCGGCACAAAACCTAAATTCGTCTCTCTCTAATATAAAATTAACGTTTTCGGTAAAACAAAAAAGTAAGTAGATTTAAAAATTTTCACATGTAATAAACATTTTATGTTTTAAATTGAAATTGAATATGGTTTTTGTTTGGTATAATTGCAATAAGTAAAAAAAATAAATAAAATGTGTGTATGTTTAAACAAAATTCAAACCCAACTTAAAAGTTTTTTAAAATAATAATTTATCGAAAAACAATATCAATGAAAAATCTTGTAAGCACGAAAAAAATTAAATAATAAACGTCAAAAAGTGAAGCTCAAAGATATTGTTTATTTTAAATACATATTTATTTCGCAGTGCGCTAATTATGGCAAATTTCCAGTGTGTAAAAAATTCGCACGGTGCAACTGGTATATGCCTGATTTATTACCTTGAACAATACTCTTATGGATAATTAACAATAACGATACAGATAAAATAGTTACAAAATAAACTTCTTCTTATATTAATCTCTGATTTTAAAAAAATCAAAACGATTCTTATTTCCCAAACAAAGAGTCTAGCAAAATAGCAAAAAGCAAACGCAGGTCTAGCAAAATGAACAAGTAAAAATCAAAACAAACATCACAAAAATATGAACCATGCCCCAAATATGAAGAACAAGCTTCGTGAACTCACTCGTGTGCGGCAAAACCGCACATTATATCCAGTCTATTGGAGGATCTATATATTTTTCTTTGAGTACAGTTCAAAGGTTGATCAGATTTTTCATTTGTTAATACACGGCTTGCTTATCATTCTAGGTGAGTCGAACGAAACTTTTGTTTTGGATATGTAACATCTTGTTTTTGTTTTTTAGCTAACTTTACAATAAAACTGATTGTAAATATCCGAATTCGCAAATTAGTTTTCGTTTTATCAAAAGATTTTTACATTATATTTATTTTTTGTGATTCCATTTGTTTTCTCAGTTTATAATATGCAACATCTTGTTTATACAAGCTTTTATATAACTATTCATTGTTGAATATCTACACATTCATGATGATTTTTGTGAATACACAAAAATAAAACATTTATTCGTTTTACTTCCAATTTATTAATTAACACACAAAAAGTACAACTCAGCAATCACGTGTTACATTTACAACAAGTAAAAACAACAGGGAGGTAACGAGCAGTCATACCAACTCACTATTTATACATATGTCAATTATCCCTGACACCCCCTCTCAACTAGATGTAGAAACTGAAAATACACATTTAAATAAACTGAAATAGTTGATAAAACATAAAGAAAATTTTAAATACCAACTAATTAAAAGGAATAACAAATATACTAATCAGTTAATAAGCAGATAGCTTCTAAATAATTGAAATGTTTGATGAAATGAAATTTAATTTCTATATGTTTTCCTCGTTTTGTTTTTGAAAAGGTATTTGCTAAAGATATTGCACTAGCATTATCTATTTTAAGAATTACTTTCATTTCATCAAACTCTTGGGTTTTCTCACATTTTTCACTGAATTTAATACACTTTCACTTATCACCTCACTGCTCGGCCTATTCACTAGGCTCAGATCACCTAATACAACACGAAGATTCACTAATTCTTGAGCAGCAAATCCAACAGCAATGTATTCAGGTTCCATTGTGGATTGGGCAACACATCTCTGCTTCTTCGAATACCATGCGATAGGATTTCCAGCGTGAAAACAAATCCGCTGACACTTCTTCTTGAGTCATTTTGATCAGCTCCCCAGTCTGCATCACTCATACCTTCCAAGCCTCCTTTGCCTTTAAAAATAGGAAGTCCTAGATCTTTTGAAGAATTTAGATATCGTAGAACTCTTAGATCAGCTTTCCATGTCTGACTTGTTGGTTTGTCTAAATATCTACTTAAATATGACACAGAGAATGCAATGTCTGGTCTTGTTATTATAGACAGGTACATTAGACTACAGATCAGTCTCCTTTATGGCACATCCTTTATAATATCCTGACTTGCATCTACTTTGAAATTAACTTCCATTGGTGTTGATATCGTTCTGCACATGTCCATTCCAAACTCTTTCAACAAACGCTTAATCATTTTAGTCTGAGATAAATGTAATCCATTTCTTATATGTTTAATTTCCATTTCTAAAAACGATTTGGGACAACCCAAATTTTTTATGTTAAAATTCTTCTGCAGGTTCATTAATAATGAATTCACATTTTTTTCTGTCCCGGCCAGTATTGCATCGTCTACGAATAGAATCATGTAAATATTATCTTTGTAGTAGAGACAATAATCATAATCTGATCGATTAAATCCTAGATTTTTCATCACCTTGGAAAATTTATTGTTCCAACATTTTGGAGCGAAGGGGAGGCCATAAAGTGATCTATTAAGAACAAGATTACTTTCTTGGCATTCTACTCCTTTAGGTGTTTTAATATAGACCTCCGAGTCCAAATCTCCATTCAAAAAGGCGGTGGGAACATCAATTTGAGTTATAATCCAGTTACACTAGACTGCTACAGATCACAGAAGTCGAACAGTAGGGATCCTACATACAGGTGCCTAGAAAAACTCCCATTCTTCTTGAGGAACTTGAAAACCACGAGCCACAAGCCTAGCTTTCTTCGTTCCATCTTCTTTGATTTTAAACACCCAACGTGTTTCTACAGCTTTCGTTCCTTCAGGTAATTTTGCAGGTGTCCATGTTTTGAGTTTCTCGTGCGACTCCAATTCCGAATTTATTGCACGTTTCCATTCTTCTGATTCTATAGCCTGCTCGAATGTCTTAAGCTCTTAATCAGTCGTTGATAGAAAACTGTGTACAGCTGGTAGTCATGCAAATATCCGGGTTTCTTGCTTCTTCTTTTTGTGGTAATTATATCCTCTTGTCCATTGGTATCTGTAAAACTTTCTTGCGAATTATTCTCCACCACATGTTCGCTGTCTTTTTTAGTTTCTACAATCGTATTTTCTTCGCCAATAGTCATAACTGGATTATTCACCTTATCAACCTGGACTGGCTCTACACTTTCTTGAGAATTGTCTTCAATTGCATTTTTATCTTTGTATTCCATTATAGACTTATCAAATCTCACATCTCTTGACTTAATTATTTTTCTTTGTTGTGGCAGCCACAACCTGTAGCCACCTCCACAGTAGCCAACCATTACCGCACGAACTGCTCGAGACTCCAACTTCCCAGGCTTAGGTGTCAATGTATGCCATGCTCGACAGCCAAATATTTTTAGTTTGGATAGATCATTTCGTCCATTCCCGAGATCCGAGGGAGTTTTACCTTTAGGTAAAACTGAGGTTGGAGATCTATTTGTCTCATAAACAGTACATTTTAATGCTTCTCCCCATAAAAATTTGGGGACTCCAGAGTCGATTAATTTGGTTCTTAATTTTGACAGAAGAACCCCGTTCAACCTTTCACATCTGCCATTCATTTGAGGGGAATGGCTTATAGTGTAAACTGTGGTACCTGATTTATCTGTAAGTATTTTTACCCCATGGCAAGCGATTTTTGATGATGAAAGTAAATTATGTTTCATTCCTGCTACAATCAATGCCTCAATTATGAATTTTTGTCCTTTGAAATAAAGATTTCATTCACCCTTTTCATTTGCAGTCAACAGCCGGCCATCTGCTTGAACAATTTTCACTGTGGTTTCTAATTTTGTGATGTTCTTCATGAAACGTTTTAATTCTCCTTTGACAAAATGATTTGAAGCACCGCTGTCATAGATAAAAGATTGTTCTTCGAGGATCATGCTTGAATTACAAGTTTTAGTTGTCAATAGAGTAATTTCACCGTTACTTTGTGCATGATTTGCATGACTATTCTTATCTGTTGAATTTTCCCCACGATTCTGTTTTGAAAGGAAATTGCCTCCTGAGTTCCTCCTGGTTCTATTGTGAGAATTGAATCGCCATCTGCTTGGTCCACGTCCTCTGGTTTGGCCGCACCCCCTAAAATTTTTGGGACAGTTTGCTTGGAAGCGTGAATTATCCCCACATCGAAAGCAACCATTATTGTGGGCTTTAAGACTCGTCTCAGAACTTGACACTTGATTTTCAATTCATGGTCCAAAAGACGCGCTTTTACAAAGTCCATTTTAATGTTTTCAACTGTTTCTAAAGCAGTTACCACTGTATTTAAATCTTCAGGAAGTGAAAGTAGCAAATGACATATTTTGTCACTTTCGTCCAATGTAAAACCTAAATCATTCAATTCTCTGACAATTTTATCAAAGTTAAGGAAATGATCTTCCAAATTTTCATATCGTTCATTTTTTAAATTTACAAGTTTTCTCCACAACGTTAATCTAGAAAAAGAACTAGATCTGGCAAATACGTCCTTTAAAGCTTGAAGCATTTGTTTTGATGTTTGACACTCTTGAATAATATCAAGATGTTTATGGGACAGTTCTTGAATAATAATGGTTTTTCCTTTTGCATCATTAACAAGAAAAGTTTTCTATTCTGTCGAATCCGTTGGTAGATCTTTTTCGATTACTTCAGCTAATTGTTCCTTTTCAAAGGTTGCTTTGATTCTATACTTCCAATTTGAGAAATTATTCGACGAAAGTAAACGGACAGTAAACACCGACATTTTTAATCACGAGACACTAGGGCCGTTTTTGATCGATTTTCACGCACATTTGAGTTCTGGGCCCATAACCTGTTGAATATCAACACATTCATGATGATTTTTGTGAATACACAAAAATAAAACACTCATTCGTTTTACTTCCAATTTATTAATTAACACACAAAAAGTACAACTCAGCACTCACGTGTTACATCTACATAGAACAAGTAAAAACAACAGGGAGGTAACGAGCTGTCATACCAACTCACTATTTATACATATGTCAATTATCCCTGACATTCATTTATACTGGTTTAGCGCTCTTCCACACTAAATGCTTTTGTCCAACGCAGTAACGGACAATGAAATCGAAGTAAGTGTCAGGTTTCCATTGAGTTAAAGAAAGAGTGCACGTCGAACGGACATTGCATCTTTCAATGAAATTAAATATAACTTGACACACTAAGATTTGATTATATTTCACACTCAGTTATTTTTAATTTATCAACAGTTATATTTATTTATAATTAAAATTTTATTAGTTTCATCTAGTAAAATTTGTGTTGTGTGTAAATACATTGTCATAACTTAAGCAAAAGCGGTGTTTTAAAATCGGCGTGAAATTATTTTTCACACTTCGTCCTTTGTTATGGCAAGTAACAACTTTCTTTATTTCATCTATAATTTATTTTTTTTTAAATAAATGTAGATATGAAAATTTTTATTCATCTTCTGGTTCCATTATTCGAATAAATTATTATGGAACGAAAACCGTGAAAAAACGTCTGTAACGTAAGATTATTATTTTTTACAACATACCTAACAGTGTATTATGACAACCACACACTTCGTTTTATGTCGTGTTCGGGTTCGTATTATGTCGTCTTGAGTGTTGATCGTAGTATGTATGATTACCACGTGTTTTATTTTTGTGATTGTATGTGTATAACTCATTTACGATTATTTTTTATTTATTTTATAAATCATTGTAAATAAAATAAAATTGATAAGTTTGTATTTTAATTTTTTTTTAATTTTTATCAATAAAAAAAATCATAATAAAAAATGTATACACGAATAATTGTTTTCTTTATACCTCGAATAGAAATTAAAATTAATATTTTTATAATAAGGAACTTCGTTCGTATCCGGTGTACCACGACACCACACACTTTGTTTAAATTAATAACTTTATAAACATTTTGGTTTTACGATATATACTAAAAAAAATATTATTTGCAAATGAGTTATGTATTTTTTTGAAAATAAAAATCAGATAAGAATATTGAACTATTTTAAAGCACCAGCATCAACTGACGATCGTTCAACGTGCGCTGAGATAAGCGCACGTTTTATAAACTCTGTGGTAGCTCGTATTTAACACAATAGAAAGCTAGAACGTCTGTTGTAAATCAAACTCTAGTGTGGCTGCTTGTATTTAACACACTAGAAAGCTTGAACGGACGCTGGTTTCAACGGACGTTGGTAAAGTAAACTGCGGTGTGGCAGAGCATTTATTATCTATTGTAGTTTTAAACTTGACTGATTATTATTTTGTAATTTTCAACAAAAACATGACTCATTTTCAAATAATATTTTTTTGTATTATACATCGTAGAACAAAGATGCTTATAAACTTTAGTGTGGCTTTATTCCACAAAGTTTTACATTTTGTTTTAGTTTTGATGAAAGTGTATTCTAATGACCTGCATACCCTGGATTCTTACAAACGTTGCAAATGTTTGGGGAATAAGAATATTTTCACAATATAACGAATTTAATATACAATTAAAAAGCGAAATGCGTAGAAATGTGGAAGTTGCAACAAAAAAGTCAAAGTGAAACTCTCCAGTTCTTCTTAGAATCTACCTTATAAACGAAAATTATCGAGCTTACACAAAAATCAATATCTCATAATTATAGTCTTTATTTTCTTTCGAAACTTAAAAAACAAACAATTAAGCCATTAAAACATTTAAGTTTAATATAATCTCCAAATAACATTTTCATACTCTGTTATAGCTAAATAATTTCCTTTATATACCTTATTATCAGAATTTTATTAATTGTGAACATATAGTATGTGAATAGTAAATTTATAGTTAAAAATATTTACTTACTGTTACCATACCGCAATAATTATATCAGAAATAATATAATAATTATTATATATATATTTACTATTTATCTACACTTATTTTCTAAATACATGTTCAGAAATATTACAAATGGTTGATTGTAGCCTAAATAAGAATGTAAAAATACATTTTTTAAAACAAACTTTTATTTAAGTGGTCCTAAAAGAGGAAAATAAACTTTTAATTAAACCAACTACCAATTTATTACAGTCTATGTGATTCGGTACTCTTTTGAAACAACCCTTTCATTTGATATCCATGTCATGCAAATGCATTAAAAAACTTTCTGGAAAGTTTCTCTAAAGGGAGAGCGTAAAATCAAAAAAAATTTTTTTTTTTTGCTCAAATTCCACTGATCAGTTCAGTGATTGTAAAAAAAACCCATCTTCCTAGCTTGTATAGGAAAAAAGATATTTTACTAAATTGAGTTAAAATTAAAAGTATTTTGTTACTCTGATTCCCCTCATCATTGGATATTGATTGAAAAAACAGGAAGGATATACATGCAGCTCTTGATTACCATTAGAATACACTTTCATCGAAACTGAAACAAAATGTAAAATTCAACTTCGTAGGATAAAAGGAGGGTAGTTCGAATACGGATGCACAAATTTTGTATCACTTCAATTGAAGCGAACTTCACTGCACGAACATGAATTTGTTATTTTCTAAAAATCGTAAAATATAGCTACTTCTAATTTAAGGCGAATATGTCAAGTATTTCTACTTAGCCATAATATCAACCTATTTGTTATTCATGTTTTTAGAATATTGTCTACCACTAGGTAACATTTTCAGAACTACACCTAATTAACTATGTGGCTTGGAGAAAAAATGTGTCGTACCGACACATTTCCTATAGTGCTTTTATTATGAACTCATAATTTATTTATATATACTCAAAAATCATATTCTTCTGATATGGTAGTTTTTATATCTATTCACTCTCGACATTCGGCATGTGAGTGAATATAGTTAATTAATAATAACTTCTATTTAAATCCTGAGAAAATGGTTTTTGAATATGTATAAATAATTTCTGAATTCTTAACAAGAATTTTATAATTTTATATTGAAAATATAAGTTTATATATCCAATATGTTAACAAATGTTGATACGTCAATGGTTTTATCCGAAGTTTTTTTTTTTTTGGTAAATCCAAAATAGAAGTTTATCTGTTTCACATGTATATGTATGTATGTCCGCTTGAAACATTTTAATTTATTAAAAAAAACTACGTGACTCCTCCCATAAATTTAGCTCTCGAACCGCGCCTACATGTTTGGACATCAGGAGGAAGTTGTGAGTCAATTATTTACAATGACGGTGTATTTTTATTTGAAAACCTTTTCCAACTTAGAATAATACATCGTTCCAACACTTAACCATTTAAAATTACCCGTTATAACAAAATAAATTATTAAGAATATAAAAACTGAACATAATTAAAAAGTCCATATAATGTAATTTATATAAATACTATTGGATTTTAAATTTGGAACAATCTGTAATTACACAAACGTGAAATAATATATCACACTACTTTCATTCCATTATTATTTTTATTATAATTATTTTTACAATTTTTATTATAGACAACTAGAAATCGTTAAAGTATAAAGTACATTTATTAGTAGAGCAGTGCCGTTTTATAGGATAGGCAGAGCAGCCACTGTCTAAAGGCCCATACAAAATTTTTAAAAATTTTAAGGAAAATAAACTTTGATTTAATATTTGGATGAAAACAGTTTAGTTTTTATTCAAACCCTTATATAATAGTTTGTTTCGAAAATTGCTTTTAAGATATTTATGATTTCTCTGAAGAGGAAAAATTGAGTTTATTCTGTATTATTCCTAGCCTGTAAGTTTTCTGTGTTTAGCTATTTAATTATAAACAAAAAACGGCTGAAGGTTTATTCAGTTTTAATTGGCAATTAAAGTGGATTAGCTCCTCCCAGTAAGTATGCTGAGACAGTCGAGGAGAAAACACACAGATGCATAGAACAGCTTGACACCTAGTTGACCCCCCTCAGACATGACACATATAGAGTGTGTGTTAGAATCCAGAAAGCTGATAGACCTTACACCTCAAAGGTCGAACGCATTGCGTGAGACCTCTGGCACCAACATCACACACTCAACAATGGTATCCTGCTCACCAAAAAAGCTAGTTAAATGTGAGAAATGCATTCGAGGAAATAAGATCTTTTTAACGAATCCAGCTTCAGCTGGGCACATAGAAGGTTACTGGCGGGATCTATATGAAAAACCGACTAGTGTAGATAGAAATATAAGATCAATCAGAGTGTTCGACCGGTTCTGCAAAGCGGTAATTAGATATGTTACCGCTGAAAAAGTGTCCCTTGGTTTTATAGAGAAGAAGAATCATTCGGTTCCTGACAATATCCAGCTTTTGGTGAATGCGTTTATCTTCCGCACACGTACATATTGCTAGGCACTTCACTTCATACGTCTTTGGATCTAAAGGAGACCTCTCAGTTCCCAGTAAGTACCGACCGATTATATGCCTTAATACCGTGTACATAGCGTACGCCTCTATCCTTAACGAACGAATTATGACAACAATAGAATAAGTTTGGTAGATTATATACAAGCAATGTGGCTCCAAACAAGGCATATCAAGTTGCAAAGATAATATGCTTGTATGCTGTCGCTGTATCAGTCAAGATGCACGTCAATATCAAACTCGACCTGAGCGTGGCCTGGATGAATTATAGGAAAGCATTTGATACTACTTCTTGCCAACGTATATTGGTATTGCTCAAATGTTTCCACTACTAACATACAATCGTGGTGTATTTCACAGCCTTAGTCCGCTTCTTTTTTGCATCTAACTATTGCCACTTTACCTGCGCTTGCAAGAAGAAACTGCATTCCATTGTGGCCCCCGATGAATAGAAAGAATCAGCAAACTCATTTTTCCCATATGGGTGACCTGAAAATCTATTCTTCTTCAGAGAGCAATCTATCTCATGCTTTCAAGGCTGTCCAGGAATACACGTGCACGAATACCAATGTCATGAACTTTTGTTAAGATATATATGAGGTCCATTGGCTGAGTCCCCTATTACGATACAGTGCAGCGCACGAATGGCAGCATATTCAAGCAAAAATGTGATTTATTTTATTAAAAAAAAAACAAAATATATATATAATACAGCATGATGTTGCAAATAACTTTGATTCCTTTTCCTTAAGAAGTCAACAAATTTTATATATTCTGAGAAATAATCTCTGAAAATTTTTGTATAGGCTTAATACACAAACATCTAGCTTTGTTGTGTTTAGCTTTAAAACGCCAATTTGAATATTTTTAATATAAAATTAAAAAAATCGAAAATGAAAATTCAAATTTCATTTCGTATCATGTATTCTGTACACATATACAAACAATTTTCCTTACAAAAACTTAAAGTCTTATTGGTACAAAAAAAAATACTTGAATATTATTGATTCACACAAAACTTTAAAGATTATCGAATAGAAGCCAGTTATCATGATATTACTAGGAGTTTATATTATATGAAAGCGTTGAGTTAAAATTAGGGGTAGTCTATCTGCAACCCAAATGGTTAAAATTGAGATAGTGATTTCGCATGCTAGAATGAGAACAGAACCAAAAGATCGGGATATGTAAGTAGCATTAAAAAGACCTTAAATGATTGTTTACGAGCTACAAGCAGTGGATGCTCCCAAAATTTATGTATGAAACACATGAATGAGCATAAACTCAGTGAGCCATTTACATGAAACATGTAAAATAATAATTGTTACGTTATTTGGGTACATACTGTACACAAATAACCAATACAATAAATTATTTTTTTTTACGCAACAATACCTTAATCTGTTTATTGCGCATATTGGTACTTATTTTCTCGGCGGATAATAGTTTGAACTACTTAGCGATGGAAGACTCCTCTTCAATACGAGATGTGAAACTGATCACATATAATAAAAAGTCTCTTGAATAGCAGATACAGACTTGAACACATATTACAAGATGGAGAGTGCTAATCGAAAATAATTTTAACTTATTATTTTGGTGTGGTAGTGTTTTTTTGGAGATGCCATGTGCTCTTTAATATAATTTAAAGTAAATTCCTTATTTTTAATTTAAAATGTAAAAGGTTTATTTTTTTATTAATTAATTAATTTTGGTATCAATATTTTAAAGTAATTCAATTATATAATATTGTACCTCCTAACAGTTTTTATAGTTGATTATTAAAATAAATTGGCCTCGTGTGATCTGTTTTCTCTTTCCATATCGATGTTCAATATTCATATTTGGAGTCCGCTTTTTCCCTCCCAAATAATATAACTTTTTTAATTAGTTTATGATGGAGAAATTATGAAGCATTTCACTGAATAATATCCAACACTTCTTCCAGTTTCTAAAAAGGATTCCTCAAACCTCTGAACCTGATGGAAAAAAATATGAATGGTAAATTATTACACAATTATTTGACTACGCCAGATTGGACCCAGTACAACTTTATCCTGTGCACTCTACAAGTGTAAATGTTCTCTTACAACGGAATATTCCAATATTCCGATTGTTTCTTTATATTTCTTCTCCTTTATATTAAATTATCTATCTTTATCTCTGTGACCAATTTGAGTTATTTATTAATTTTCTAGACGTGAACAACATTTTAATATTTAAATAAATAATTTATTTCGCTTCTTCTCTTTCAAAAATAATTTTGAATCTCCTGTTTTGAAATTTCTTTTCATGTTCATACTTCGTATATTTATTGCTTAGTTCATTAAATTGTACAATTTAATTTAAAACTAATTTTTCTTTATTTGATAATTAAATTAAACATTTAATATAATTTAATTATTTCCTCTCCTTAATAATTAAAATTTTTAAAATACCTTTATTAAATATTTTTTTAAATTTTTTTTTCTTCAACAAATACGAATTTCGCGATTTTTCGAAAATCTAAAGATGTAAAACTTGGGCTCAACGTTTTTATCAAAACTTCTAATTAATGCACTTAAAAATTGCATGAGAAAATACGTATTTCACTTTTTTTCTAAATCAATCATTAACGGATTGAAAAACAGCAAATAAACGTCGATATGAGTATCGTTAAGGGAGTCATTCCATGTGACGGCCTGTTTTTTAGGATTTTTTTTCTACGACATTTATTTCAAGTCAAATTTACATTTATTTCAAGTCAAATTTAATACTGGAATATAACGTTTGACCTTATCGGTACGTTAAAAGTCATTCAAAATGAGTTGTCGTTTCTGAATGTTGAAATTTATCGCAAAGCATTTTCAGATTATACAAATGCTAAAAATACATAAAGTTTAACGTTTTTAATGTTTTCAAAACGTACAACGTACAAACGTACAACTACGATGGATATTTAAAGTTTTATTAACAACAAGAAAAAGAACAAATAGAAAAAGAGAAAAAAAATTTTTATTTAAGTTGACATTATTTTAATTTTGACGTATTTTATGATTTTATTCAGTTTTATATTGTGTTTCTCAAAATGTGCAATGTTATTGTGTTATTGTTTTCCAACGAAATGAAAACTTATTTAATTACATATGATTGAACCATGTTTAGGTATTTATTGAATACATTTTTATCAAGATTTTTTTTTTTTTTTGAAATAATGTTTTTTCAGAAATAGTTCTTTAGTACACACACAGTCACACACACAAAATTGTTTATATACTTCAAGAGATTTGCATAATAATAAGCTAGTAAGTACTTGCTTGTATCCTTTTGTTATACTTTTTTTTAAAAGTAAATATTTTACATAAAGAGAAATTTCAAATTATTATTTGTCATGATTATGTTCTATGCTGTTATTCAAACATGCATGTTGATATCACCGTATTATTTACTACTATCCATCTAAAATTATTTTATATAAAGTTATTCTGTTTAAGTCAATATACTTGTAGAATGTTTATAATGCATTTGTACACATAAAAATGTATGTTTTTACATGCCACAGTGAGAATAAAACTCAGATAAACCGAATCAAATGATAAGGGCTAACATTTCATTGTAAACGCTTTGATCCCAACCCCTACAAAAAAAAAATATTATAACCCTCCACATCAAAAAATATCAAAACACGCGGATATAGAATCCCATATATTTGCCACTCAGTATACACGGTTTACCCATTTATGGACTCTGGGAGATAATCACCAATTTCTTAAAAAAAACTAAAACTTTACACGATTACAACTTGAAATATAAAAACTCGTTTGCCTCTAGAAACGTTCAAACAACTCAGTACCATTCGACGAAATAAAGCTACCTATGCTTACCTGTGATCGGAGATTGAAGAAGGTTGTAAGAGTGATTGGTCCATGGGCATACTGATCTAAAACGATGACTCTGAGACTTGCACCGCTTGATACGACCCAACATCGTCTATCATGCAATAAAAACATTTCATCTGTAACACATCAAAATCATTGATTTAATATCCAAATGTTGGGATTATGGATATGTGATGATGTATTATTTTAAATAATTAAACACTTTATTCATTTGAAGATATTCTTTTATTCAAATAGAGTTTTCAGAAGTATGTCACCACAATATGTTCACCAAATGTTACTTAAAAAGGAAACTTTCCATTGAAATATTAAAACCCTTTAAAAATATAGTATCGTAAAATACAAAGAGAATGATTTTTGTAAAGACGAATTCAATATTTCAACACCAAAAAATCTAAATATAATAAAACGGAAGATGTCCTTCGTTTTCACATCTCAGAGCTAAGATGTGCTGATGTATTTCGATTACTCAAATTGTGCACGCTGTCCAACCTAGGTCATATTAAACCAGATGGAATTAATGTCAAAAAAATGGCATCTCATTAATAATATCAGAAACAGAAACCATAAGAACATCTTGGGATGTAGATCAATGGCGGTAGCATTATGTGAAAATCATCACCATCTTGCTAGTGCTACCATAAAAATCAACTTTAGAAATTATTTTTTCTTGCTAGTGCTGCAATAAAAATCAACCTTAGAATTTCTATTTCTCAATTAATTCAAAAGCAAGCTGCTTAAATCTGATCGGCTTGACGACTCCGTTGTACTTATCGAAGATAAAGCCAAATGGCGGTACAAAATTTGAAACCACAAGCTTTCATAAATTCTAACAGCTCATTTTATTTTCCAACAAGCAAATTGTAGGTATCATCAAAAAGTCTGTTAATATAATATATGACAGCGCAGTCATATAACTTATGCCCATTTACGGGCAAAGTGCGAGCAACATTTTGAAAAGATGCTATACTTGACTTAGTGACTCACGTTTCACAACATTCAAATGGTAGAATAATTCATATTCTAAAAAATGAAATATCGCACTAGCATCCAAATCTTATATAAAAAAATGCTATTGGTCAACTCCAGGATAATAAATCAAAACAACTGAGCCACGAAAAAAATTTTATTAGCATACAATGGTAACCATCTTGCATACACTATTCGACCATATATGGACAGAGCGAAGAATTTCGAAAGATTAGAAATACCCAACAGTGATCTTCGTGCAATAAGAAAGAGAACAAACGGATGTGCGATACCTATAGATACCCTTTAACAAAGATGCAGTATTTTAAGATCTTAGAGCAAATGCACAAACAATGTTCCACGAAATTATCTCAATCCTGAAATTTCTACACCAAATCACCACAACATGTTTTATGTTGTTTGCGGCCAGATTGAAGTTAAAAGTATAACAGATCTGTGAAGTACAATCCAATAAACACCTTATATGATTAATATATGTCTTGAAGTTACCAAATTGAATTTCGCGTCAAAAATGTCTGTGTATGTGTGTGTACACGTCCGAATGTGCGTTTTTATTGGTCAAATTTTTTTGACGTTTTGACGATAGCACGTGGATAACAAATTCAATCGAACTGAATTTGTGGCTATAGTTGTCTATGCAGAATCGTGGCGATTAGATTTTGTTCAATATCGGCCCTAACCTAACAAATAAGCCATAGAAGCTGAAAGAAAATAAATATTTAATTATAACAAATGTTCTTATTTTAAAAACAAAGAACTTTTGCTTGAAAAAATTTTATGTACTGTTTACACACAATACTAGCTACAATACAGTCGATTAACATATTTATTATAATGCATAATATCTATTATAATTAATGGCCATATTGAAAAAGGTATTACATTATTCCAATGAACATTTTTTTAACCCACAAATTTTGGATGATTTTTAATTCAGATTTATAACATATACATAACATAAATTAACTATACATTTATAACCAATAACATTCTAAGAATCAAAAACAAACTACGAAACACGGTTTCTTTACTCGACCCAATCTCAATGCATGCTAAATTAATTATAAGTATATATGACAAAGTTATGTTTATAACATAATACTTTACAATTGACGTAAGTTACCGTTAAATTAAATTATAAAATTTAAAATTGTAATTTTATATTAAATGCTAGTGTGATCACAGCCTAAAAGAAATCTTTATAATATAGAATAAGATCATTGACTTATGTATAAATAAGATGCATAATCTCTTTTATAATAAGTATTATACCTTTTTTTAACAGGATACTTAAATCCGTACTAAATAATTTACTTAACTGATAAAATTTAATAAATTGTTTCAATAAAGACGTATTATTCGCTTGAGAGAAAGTAATATTGGTATTTAATTAATTACCTGCTTTTGGCATAGTTTTAGACTTGACAAATATTTAGAAATAGTAACAAATTTTGGTAGATTACATAATGTTATACTCATATCAGATAAGATGATTTCGCTTGAAGTTTAATGCGATAAGTTTACAGCTCAGAGCGATACTAAATAAACAAATTTTGAAAAATAATTTTTCTGAAAACTTTACTTTTAATATTAAACGATAATTGAGTTATTTGCATGCATGATGTTTAATTTGATTTTCGAATCAAAACTGAATTAATTCATAAGAGATAATAGAAATTTAACTATACTGTTGGTCACGCGGTTGCAAAAACTCATTTAGAATATAGATAATTTTTATGAAGAATTTGCACAATTTGATAAAATATATGATTTAACATTGAGATTTTGTAAATTTATCCACTCCACACAAATAATACATGTAATATCTCATGAAATTTATATTTTACAAATGTCATTAATTTCTTTTGACAAAACAAGACTGGATATGACTGATCCTGAATATTTCACATCAAACTGTGAAACTAGACTCAATAACATAACAAAATCATGCCCATTCTCGGCATTTTAGCAATAAAAAAGAGAATTTTTTTGCGATGAAGCTTATTTATTTTAATTAATAATTAATAATTTAATTAATATATAATTTTTTTAAATGAAACATGACAAACCTAAATAGAACAATTACGAAATTTGGGAGTTTCCAATTCATTAATTATAGCGTTTAATAAATGTCCTTAGAATTTTTAAATGAACAAACAAAATAAAATTTTATTATCTTTAAATTTTATCAATTTGGCTTTAAAATTTTAATTTGATTTTATCATGATCTCTCATTTGAATTATTTTAGTATACAAGAAAGTTGTGGTTCATATATTGTCTTTAGTGAAAATATACATTTTAATCTTGTTAATGGGAGTCACATTTGATAATAATAAATCCGTTTTAACACTTATGAACACATTTTTTTGTTCATTTAATCAAGAAGATATTATAAATAAACAAAGAATAGGAGGAAATAATAACAACCTCAGAAAATATAGACAATTCCATCTTCTAGCCACGGGATAAATATATTTCTGGTATGTATAATATAGAACTTTTTATAACTCAATTTATGACTATAAAAATAATTACTGCACCACATTTTTAATTTGCGATACTTGTATCAAATAAAAAAATAATAATAAATGTTTTCAGGTGTTGGAAACTTCATAATTATCATTATTTTTTTAAATACGTATTTTATATTCTCTGCAGTAAAACTGAAACACTAAAAATTTAAACACGTTAGTTTTTCACTGGATTTTTATACAGCTTTTGAAGAAGCTATTCATATATTATGTTGCACATAATGTTCCACATTTCAAAATATTACTTAATTATATTCTAAGAAAAATTTAATTAAAATATTAAGAATTTAAATCAATTAAGAACTATTTAATGCACAAAACGTGCCATTAATTTTTAAAATCAATTATCTACATTCGAACTAGCCAAACATGTGTGCCGAAATCATGTATTAAAAATTACTTCATTGGTAAAATTAATATAGTATAACAATTTTGACGTTGAGTAGTAGAAAATCAAAAAAAAAAAGATCTGATTAATCGATAACAAATTATAAACTTAATAATAATTATTAACAGCAGTTAAGTAGAAAATTTAACAATAACGATAATAACAATAAGCATAAGTAATAATAGCAAATTGCAAACTAAGTAATATTGTTATCAACAGTAAGAATATTTGGTAAGTAAGAATATCACTAACGAAGTAGTCGAAAAAAACTCTCAGTTATTCATAACAAATGATAGTGTACATAAAATTGGTTTTACAAAATTATGTATTATTGTTGAACTTGTTGGGTGAGAAATGGAAAACCGATTGATTCGATGTTAAAATGCAAATTTTGTATAAAAACTTTTCGGATATAACCATATATTGTGTAAAATAGCGGAAGATGCTTAAAAGCTTCTAGACTTGGTGTCTGTAATCATATCAAGTCATTGATAAAGTAATTTAAAAATTTTTATATGGCTTAGTTTTGACTAGTGTGGCAACTTTTTACTCTACAAAAATTCTGAAAAGTAAGCCCTTTTCTTTTCCGGAGTCCTTAAAATTTTCGTTTGTCATCGCATCAAATTGATAGAAATCCGTTTTTATGTATTGTAACTGGAAGATCATTCAATAACAAATGTAAAAACCATTGCGTCCGAATCATAATACAAGCAGATGTCCGTTGTCCGACAACCTGAAAATTATGCAAAATAGCAATTTTGATATTGTCGGACAAAGGACATCCCATTTTGACACATGTTGGGGAAAACCGTTTTTGTATTTGTTTTTAAATGTTATTCCGGTAACAATAACAAAAAAAATAGATTTCCATCAATTTCAAACCTGTGAAGGCAATCGAAAAATCTTACGGTTTACGAAAAAGAAAACGCAACCGCATTTCAGAATTATCGTAAAAAACAAAAATTGCTACACTAACGATTAAGCCATATTCAAATTTTAAGAATTATATTTATCTATGACTTAATATGATGAGGAGTACCGAGACTGTTCGTTTTGGCTTAAGTTACAATATGTAGATAAACATTGCTTCAGTATCAATTACATATATTCTTTTGCTAAGGGTAATGCTCAGAATCTTTCTACTGCTTGTGCGTAGCTGCGCCATAACTCTTATAAATTAAATCGCATATGTTTCTGTAAGATATTGCTTGGTTCAATTATGAAATTTCAGATTGAGGTAAATATTGCTATACTCAGAATCCTGAGCCTTAAAAACATCATTCTTGATTAAGTTATTGGAGTAGACTAAAATAAGAGCATTATGATCTTTGTTAGTGTAGTGTGTCATGTAACCCATATTGTCAACAAATTAAGACGGGAAAATATTTTTCAATTGTAAAAACCAATTGTATTAACTGGTACTACTTAATAGAAAAAAAATACTATATATACTTGTGCTTCACTTTTGGAGTCCGGGCTCACAGATTTATTTATTACTCAAACAAACCAAGGTAGATACACAAAAGTAGTTCATTTTGATCAAACAATCCTACGGGCCTCTATACTCGATTCAGAAGAAGAAACTTGCAAAATATTGAAAATTATAAATTCGAAAAGAAAGCAATATTTTCAAATATTTTAAGCAGAAATTAATAGTTTTGACAAAATATTATTCTCTACAAAATCTAGTCTTGTAAATACTGAATCAATAAAAAAGTTCGTATAATGTTAACTTTATTATTTGCATGACTAAACCGTGTACCTATGCCCTTGTCTTAGACCGATTTTCGATTTTATTTCAAAATAATGGTCCAGTCTATACACGAAAAATCAGCCTAACCTGGAAATTCTGACAAACAGCACGAATCAGCACCAAAATGTCGATGTAGGTTCTACTTACCGTCTATTTCAAAGTTGTCAATGTGCCGAAGGCCGCTTTTACCTCGAGGGTGGACGCCTTCTCTGGGATGAAAATTTTATTAAATATTTTATTGATATAAATTTTATTAAATTTTATTAAATTTTATTAAATTTTATTAAATTTTATTAAATTTTATTAAACATATAGATTGACTAATTCGGAACATCTTTTGCTCTTTAAAGTTTTTACTGAAAGTCAATACTTTTCAACTTATTCGAGAGTGAAAATATGAACGAATAATCTTCATCAGTGTTTCAATATCGGCGCCATGCATACCATAAGGAAGGAGATGCTATATCGATTGATGGAACGCGAGTCGTAAAATGAGTAAAACAAAACATTCGTTTAGTTTTTGACATGATATAAATCCTATTTAAATGTATGTAAATTATAGGTGTTGTGTCGTTAATTGTAAAATAACTGGAGGAAATAAATGTATATTAAGTTATCAACAGGAAGTTAATTTGAACAGTCAAAAAAATGAATTAATACCAGCAAACAAAAATGAATTAATATGTTACTAGAAACGAATTGCCATTTAATAAATAATTATGTTATTTAACATATATCTGTGTTACTATTTAACATTATTTATCAAAATGTATTTTCTTAATTGTTGAAAATGAGAATTAAATACTTATATCAAGGTCATTTAAATTATAAGAATATTTTTAATGTTTCTGATAGAAACACTGTCTACCCTAGCTAAAACTTTATTATATTTTTATGTTGTTCATTTTGCTAAAATTTAAGAAGAAATAGCACCAATTAATTATATTTAACAATATTCTCGTCAGTTTATAAAAATCAAACATAAATAAATCTACAGCTTATTATTAAAATAATATTATAAAGTATATGAAATTAATATGTAGTAAAACATTTATTTACGTAAATGGTTCATATCTAACAATAAGTATTAGAAAAATGCACATACATTTTTTTCTATAGTGTTTATTTATATTATTGTTGAATGAGAGCAACTTTTGTTATGATAAGAAAAAAAACTTATTATTTTAAATAAAAATATAAATAGTATCAAAAAATCTATGAATTAATTATTTTATTATTTTCAGTGTTATAATATATCTTTTTTTTATTGCAAAGCGCATGAAAATTTTTTGCCTATAGAGGTCCTTTCAATCTACTCGGTCGGTGCTGATACGTGTTTTGATAATTGTGATAATTTGTGATCGGGAATTTTTACCATAGGTCGCTTAATTTTAGAGCTATCAAATCCAAAAAATAAGCTGATGTAAGCTAAATTTTTTAAAAATTCTATTTTTTAAAACATTTGAGCTGAAATGTTACTGTTTGTCAACATATGCAAACTTTAAACGGTCATATCTTACTCAATTTTTAGAATTTTTTAAAGAAAGGCAATTTTATTTTCATTATCATTTTTATTGAGGTGGTAAGGAGGGAGTGATTTTCACATTTTTGCCGCTATAAACTAGGGACCAATTTTGTTTTTGTCATAACTCGATTTATTTTAATACTAGGAACTTCTAAAAACAAAAATAAGGTTTTTCCAAATATTCTATTAATATTAATGAGAACTCTTAAGATTTTTCGAATAAATTTCGATTTTTTGCTCCAATTTCTTTGATCAAATTATTTTATATTTTTGTAATTACGTATTTCGATTACAAAGTATTCATCATTAGTATGAATTAGCTAGTTGTAATGATTCTCTTAGGAGATGTTTCTCGTTGCTAATTTGGTGACGGTCTGTACATACATATTTTCAAATTAATAATTCTTTATTTTCATCAAAAAATATATATAAAATACAAATCGGCTTATAACTATAGCACCTATCCTAAGCTTTATCTATAATACATCATCTTATATACTAGTTACATCGAGATTACAATTTTTCATTACATCGTTTTAATAAAATGGAAAATTTAAAAAAAAAAACCATTTGAAAATACTTAACATATGTGGATGGATAGACCATCCCTAAAACTAGCTTAACCTGTAAATTAAAGAAAAGAAAAAAGATATTATATGCAATTAAGATTACACCGGAACTAGGTGCAATCGATATCGTGTGGCATGGGAAATCTTTTCCTAAAAAGCAGCATCCTTGGGTCAAATTGACCCTGTTTGCTGATTTCTGGGAAGGGATTGTTGCGGGAAGATTGGAAATTGAGGATTGGATTTTGAGGTGGAAAGGATAAAGTTTGGAATAGTTGGGTGTCCAGTTTCGCAGTGGTACATACGTATATTGGTGTATGCGCAATTTATACTTTCCAAGTATCTATCAAATTGCTACGTAAACCAATCAGCATCGATCACGTGTTTAGTGTTCGGCCAATGATATTGAAGTACTGATAATAACTACTTTGTAGTCGAAATACGTATTTATAAAAATACAAAATAATTTGATCTAGGAAATTGGGGCAAAAAATCGAAATTTATTTTTTCAACCACTTTCTGTGATTTTTCTCAGACAAATGCATTGTTTTTTGGACATCACGTTGAATCTTTGGATTTTGGCGTTTGACAAAGAAGAGCCAATCTTTAACAAACTATTACTCCGTTAGTATTGAATCTACCGATATTTTAAACCCAATAGTTTTTTATAAGCTACATTCTTACTCACGTACTTACGTTTTCACACATAAGTCGACAAGTATTGAATTCCAGTAAAAACTTTATAGAACAAAAGTAGCCTAGAATTCATAAAATTAGTGAATCTATCCATCACCATACTTATTTTTAATAACAAATCTGTTATTATTGAGAAGGTGTGAACGACTTTAAAGTAGAGGGTAAGTAGAACCAAATTTTGCTGCTAATCGGTTCTGCCTGGTTATCCTTGCGAACACGGTCGGTGAGCTCAAAATTTCATACAACGCTTAGATACTAGTGTTACAATGGTATATTTTACACATATGTTAATATCTATTATTTAAAACAAATAAGTAGATAAAAAATTATGCATGTGATTTCTCCCGATATAAAAACACATTAAAATAATGAATATTATATTTTACTGCATATGTTTTTTAATTGTATATATATATATATATATTTATATATATATATATATATATATATATATATATATATATATATATATATATGTATATATTTATATAAACAGGTCTATATATATATATATATATATATATATATGCGAGTGAATGTGTAAAAATAAAAATAATGTACATCGATGATTTCTTATTAGAGGAAGGTACAATATTTTTTATATAAATTGAAAGTCAGGATGATAAAATTATATCATTTCATATTCAACTATCTATCACACAGTTAATCAACATGAGATCTCTTGTAAGTGATATTAAAATAATTATTTTATTTATTATCTAGTATTATTATATCTACATAGTAATGGGTTTTCTTTTACTTCAAGTCCTGTTGAATTTGTATAGACAACATTTTAAAATAATTGTGTTTCAGTGTTTTAATTTCAAAAATATGTGCTTTTTAATTTAAAATAAAAGTTTAAATGTTCTCATTCTTTTGAACAAAGTGTCCATAACTATCGGATCACAGTGATATGGAGGTTTTTTTATTGGGCATACGAACCAAAATAGAGACATCTAAAGACACGATTTTCGCACACAGATACTTAAAATAAAAATTGCCAAATGTAATAAAATTTAGCATGCACAATCTTGAAATGAAAACAAAAAATTATTTCTGTAAAAAAATTTCTGAAATAAAAATTGAAAATTTTATTTTATATTAGAAGTGTTTTTTAGACAAAAAATATTTGACAAGCCCTTTGTTTTCATCTTTATATTACGCATGCCAAATTTTATGCATATTTGGTTAATTTCCATTTGTATGTCCAAATATATCGTGACTTTTGATTATTAGCTTTTTAACGTTTATTTTTTTACTAAATACACAATAGAGATAATTATTATCCAAGTTAAAGATAATCAGACTTAGAGTGTCAAGAGAAAAATCTAAATACTTTCCATTTATTTTTTTGGCAGGTTAAAACGAAGGTACTTTTTATACTGATAAATTACAAAATTACAATAATTTTTTCTTTTTTCAACGTCTTTTTAAGTTTAAGTTCCAATATTTTAAATCTTAAAAAAAAAACTTTATATCAGAATGTAGACTTGAATTAAACTTCGATTCAAATAAATATATTCGATTTTTTTAAGCTGTAACTTATGGCTAAATTATTTTAGAATTGAATTCCAGCATACATTACGAATAGTTAGGAGTGTGATTAAATTTTTTGTTTAAAACAAATTTAATTTCTGTTCGTACGTTTATTAAATAACATCATATATTAGTTTATTGTATGAAATCTAGTAATCACTGTAAAATAGCCATATAGTCATAATGTATCATAATCCTTATTTCGATAAGCTCCGTTAAATGTGTTATATTTTCTGAATTCTATAGAACTAATACAACAGTTTTTAATTCGAGTAGGGATTTGTCAAACTATAGAGCAACTGATTATTTTAAATTACACTATACCATTTTATAATTATTAATGAGAACTCTTGGATTTTTCGAATAAATTTCGATTTTTTCCCCAATTTCCTAGATTAAATTATTCTGTATTTTGTAAATACGTATTTCGACTACAAAGTAGTCTACAGTAGACTACAAAGTAGACTACAGTAGACTACAAAGTAGACTACAAAGAAGTAGTTTGGTGCAAACCGTCACCAAATTAGCAACGAGTAACATCTCCTCAGAGAATCATTACAACTAGCTAATTCATACTAATGATGACTACTTTGTAGTCGAAATACGTATTTATAAAATACAAAATAATTTGATCTAGGAAATTGGGGAAAAAATCGAAATTTATACACTATACCATCCAATCCAGGTATAAAACCATCAATCGAGGTAAATTGTGTATATGTCTGTCTACTACAATCCTAACAGATATTGAGATCTGCCTGTATACAATTTAAAATAAAATTATACTTACTTTAAGACAGATCATTTTAGTGAAACTTTATCTCTGTCGGATGATCGGAAAATTATGGCATGAGTGTGGCAGAGTAGTGCCTTAACTCTTCTGCGAAGTGTTTGATTTTGTCTTTATAGGATTTCCAAACGTGATTATTCTGCCTCAAATACCTACTGAAAACAGCCCAGTAACTCATCTATTATAAATAATTTAGACTCAAATTTCAACTGACCTAAGCATTTTAAAATCTTCATTGCAACAATTTCTTTTCGTATATTACTGACATTAAATATCAATTTCAGATTGCATTTGCTGTTGTAGCTGTAGTGATTAGTCAATGTGTATCATACCGTATTCGTCGTGGTATTGTCTCCGAACATCACGAAAGTGAAGGTGTTGGTCATGGTCATGGTGCAACATCCTATCAAAATGTTCACATAGAAAATTTCCATCCAGTACCTGTTTATATTAAAAAGGGTCATGGAGAAGAATCTAAACATAAGATTGGCTCCGTACAACATAATGTTAAAGTATCACATGGCCATGGTAAACATGATTACGGGCACGCTATCATTACTGGAAATATTGACGGTCATGGGCATGAAGGTCATAGTTACGAATCTATTGCAGTTGGTGGAGGTGGTGGTCATAATGGGCAATACCTTGAGAAGTCTGGTTATGAAGGATATGGTGAAAATAACTTAGAACATGCAAATCTTGAAGGCCATTATCAACAAGCAGCTGAACCTCAATATGCATCACAATATGCATCTGAACATGAAAATAGTGATGAACATGGAGGTGGCGAACAACAAGGATATGCAGCTTTTGAAGGTGGTACCCAACAACAAGTATATGGATCATATGAAGGCGGTGATGAATATGCACAATTACAAAGCGGAGGGCACCATTAGTAATTGTTTTAGATTTTAGTTTAAATTATTAGACCATCAGTATTCCTTTTGTCCGTCAAGGGTGTGATAAGACTTGATTAATTATAATATGTTGTATTCAATCTTTTGTTAAAAAAATATATATATATTTAAAAATTATATTAATTTATTATATCAATATTGAAACTTTCTAAAACGTAATGAAAAAGGTTAAGGAAACTCGTATTGTTTAAACTCAAAAACAGCCATGCACTTTTGTTCAATTTACATTCAACAAAAAACCTTGGTTTGTAGAGCTTCTTGTGCTAAAAAAATAAAGTAGTTTCTGTTTCAAATTAAAATAATGTGAAGATTATTCCGGTTTTTACTTAGTAGATATTGCTGAATCACTAAAAATTGTCGCTACAGCTCTCCCATTTTTAGTTATGACTATTCTATTAGAAGAATTAACACAAATAAAAAAATAATAACCCACCACGCTAGCTTAGACCGTATTTCATATAAGTTTTATAAGCACGTTCCAATAGAACATACACATTGCATTTACATTTATCAATCTCTTTAATCAAATATGATCTACTGAGAGTACTCCTGAATGGTCATAACTGCTTACGACGTTATTGCACAAATTATCGCCCTATAGCTGCAAATAAAATAAATTTTTATTGGTTTATAAATAGGAGCAATATACAATGGGGATTATTAGAAGATTTTGATTACGCTGATGACTTATGCCTTCTATTCCATAAGTTAAATGATATGATAGAGAAGTAAGAGGAGGTCAGTATTGAGTCGTAAGTTAGAGCTGAAAATAAATGTTAATAATACCAAGAAAATGCGAATAAATAATAAAAGTGAAGAAAAGCCCTTTGTTAGCAATGGGAAGTTTAAACAGTTCCAATGTTTGGGGAATATTGTCTCAAACAGTGTATAATAAAGGATAAAAAACACCGAGAAGCTTTGCCGAGATTGCACCAATCTAGCAGACGCAGCAATTACTCACAAATACCAAATCTAAATATATTCGAAGGCAATAAGTCCGTTCTATTGTATGACTCGAAAATTACAAAATAATAAATTACAAGAGTTTATTAAGAAATGTGTAAGAAGGATTCTCGTAGCTCATTGGCCAAACACTAAGAGAAATGTAGACTTGTGAAAAATATGTAACCAAAATCACATTGAGGATGTTATAAAAGGAAGGAAGTGTGGGTCATCACACAGACAAAAACGACATCTTAAGACTAAGTCGTGTTTAAATAACAGTATACACGAACTAGCATTGTAATGTAATTTGCAGGAAAAGAGAAATAGAGAAAGGCCTCGGTAAACACACAGAATTATAATTAGGGTTAAATTAAGGAATAAAAAAAATTAAGGGTGGTGGCTTGAGGGAGCTAAAGTCCTTTTTCGAAATGTGCTTAAACTTATGCAGAGGATCTTAACCTTATAGCAGATGCTTGTGAGAAATATATTTTAATATTTGACTACTATTCTAGAAAAAAATCGGAATTCAGTGGAATGCTTTGATTTTTTTATCCTTCATGTTTTTTTTTTTTTTTTGGTCACTGATAGAGAAATTTTGTTTTTTTGGACCAAGTTGATCAAATTTTTGCACTTTTTCCGATTTTGACATATGCTCGTAAAAACAGCGTTTATTCGACAAGCACATACATTACAAAATGAAGCAGACATAATTTCCTACATCTCTCATACAACGTTTTCTGTGCTTGTTTTCAAAAATTATTTTTTACTATTAGTGAATCTTGTCTTTCTATTCGTTTTACGTTCGTTGTTTACACTCAACGATACTTTATGATGTCGGATTGCCACATTCGTGAATCTTTGTTGGACGTTCGGTACAAATGTTTAAGAAAAAATAATCGCACGTAATATATCCTATGGAAATAGATCGCTCTTTAAAATTACAATATTTATATTTCAAAATTTTTTTATAAATATTTTTTGTATAAATATTGTTGTTTTTTAAATATAAATATTGTTTTAATAATGTCTTAAAGCAGATGAAACGTCAACATATCATTGATCGTCAACAGTTATTTTAATCAATGAATAGAAGGAAAACTGGAATTCAGCAAATTAAAATTGTGTTTTTATTATTAATCGCTAAAATAAATGCTGTGGATGCGTCAATTTCAACTGAGGGTATTGAAAATGGGTAAGATCACCCATTCCCATTTTACATAACTTTTTCGAATCTTTACCTTTCTTGCCTTCGTATTTTTACGTAATTGCGGATAAACGGAAGCATTTGTTTTAAGTAATTTTGAATTTTCTATATTGTGCATTTACTTTTTATAGTTCTATTAGCCAAGCTTATACAGCCCATTGATCTTGATCTGATAGAGAAAATGACTTTAATCCTTATTTGAAATCCATAACTAGAATAACTATTGTCATATTTATTATAGACTAGCAGACTCGGTCAAACGTTGCTGTGACAATTTTGAGCTCCCGGTATTCGTTGTGGGACACCTGGTATTTATTGACAACACACGGTATTTTGTGTAGGAAACCCGTGATACAAAATGTTTATACATAACCCAGTATTTGGTATGGGCCATCCATTTTACTCCCGGGCCGGCACTCGGCCTTGGCTCTGCGTCACAGAAATGTACAAAACCGTGACACGAAATTTTCATATAATATATATATGAAATATCAAATACACCCGGTATTTGATATGGGTATTGGGTTTATTAATTTGTGTTTATTGAAGAATTTAATTCAGTACAAATGATTATAAAAGGAACTATTTGCATTAACAGCCGAATTTCCGGAAAAAACGAAATATTGGCATACAAATTATAAAAATCAAACTGAAATTGAATACAAGCTATTTAATTTATGTTGTGATTTAAGTCATCAGAGTTTTCAAATTGCAGAAACAAAAAAATTAGAAAATTTGTGTATCTACTTTTCAAGCCTCTATACTCGCTATCAATATCTTCCAATCTTTCAATCAATCGGTTGCAGTATGTTAGCACATCCAAGTATGAATGTGACTTGTAAGTTATCTTAAAAAATTGCTCACTACCCTTAAAATTAGCCCACTACCCCAAAAAAATTAATTCAAATGACAGGATTAGTATTACTATCGTATATAAATCGTATTAATTTTTTAATTTAATTAATACTATCGTATTAATTTTTAATCTATATAGTTTATCAGACTCTGGTTTCAATCATATATATTTTTATCATGAAGTACATATGGTATTTAATCGTAATGAATCTGAAATTTACAATTCAATTTATTTCCTATAGGTCAATCGTTTACTATGACCAGGCTTACAATTTTGATATTTACTATATACGTAATTAATTAAACAAAAAATTTGAAAACTGTGACCCAAATTTAGTCAAAATTTAAAAAATTGCATAGATAATTGTTAAAAATACTATTTGCGTTTGAATACTTTTTTTTGCGCGCTCACTGCTTTAGTATCGAAGTAAATTTTAATTATTCTAAAATAATATGTTACAAACTTTACCGGAATGTGTATTAGAAATAAGTATGATCAGAAAAATAACCGTCATCTCCACAAAATTTCTCTGATGCGGAGCTGAAGGCCGGCTCGTGGGTCCAGAGCTTGAGAAACATGGTGCTCACACCGAATACCAGGTGTCTCATATCAAATACTGGGTGCATTTCGTACATTTGTGTGATACGAAGCCAAGGCCAAAGGCCGACCTGGGTGTATCGGATCATTTCTACTGACTAGAACTCTTCAAGAAACCAAAAACCGAGAGTATCAAATACCAGTTGTATATATGAAAATTTCGTGTTTCGGGTTCGTATATTTCTGTGGAGCCAAGGCCATAGCGTGAACCCTAAATATTTTTTTTCTCTGCTTATTGTAATGTTTGATTTTTTTATCCCTCATTAAAAATTTTTGAAACGATAGGATTTGAAACCTTTTCAATCGTTGTCTATCGGTCATTGTATTAAAAATACAGTTGTTGGATAGATATTCAGTCGTAATCTATATGGTTTTTCCAGAGTCGAGTTTCAATCACATTTTTACGATGAAATATCTATAGTATTTAATCGTATAATGAATCTTAAATTTACGATTCCAATTTATTTAATATAAGAAACGATACGTCAATCCGTTTCTATTTTGTTACTGAATCCTTTTTTTTTAATTGTTCTTTACCTTATTTTATCAATAATTTCACAATCCAAAAAACAATATAGAGAACGAAATATGTATTCACGATCCAAAATGATATTATTTGTTATGAAATCATTGGCAGATGTTGCACGTTTAAACGTGATACAAATTCTATTTCTGCAAAGACTAGTGATTTTGAAAACATGAGGTACTTGGTGTTTATGTAAATATGCTTGATGTTAAAGGCTAAAGACGTTTGGATGAATCAGTTGCGGGTTGGATAAATACATTAAATAGGCCATGAGTATTGTTTGAGAATTTTATTACTTGATAATTCGTTAAGGATTGAGTGTTGTTGGGTGCTTTTATTGTTAGGTGTATTTATACTGGGTTGTGGTTTAAGGTTTGGAATAGATTTTCGGGGTGATAGAATAGGAGGAGACACAAGAGAAGAACCATAAGGACTATTTACAGGCATATATACCTGCGTGTTTTATATATTTATTATTCTAATTAGGACATGGTTCCAAAAAATAGAATCAGATATTAAAATTTAAATCGAATATAATTTAAATAAAATTATACATCAAAAAAATTTTTGAAATAAATAAATTAAATAATGACTATAAATAAGGAACGCGATAAAAACAACTAACGCAATGAGTAATGAATGTACAGGGAGTTGGTTAACAGAACAGATATACATATAAAACTGTAATCACATAAAACTTTTGTTTATTATTACAACAATAAACAAAAAACACAGATTTTCGTCTTATTAGAAAATAGTTCTTTTAAAAATTCGTGCTTTTTGCAATGATTGTGAAATGATGCACAGAAAAACTACCCCCACCCTATTTTTTCGAAAATCTAGAAGTACTAGATTTCTTTTATGTAAACTAGGCAGATGAATGAATATATTGGTATATATTAGGAAAACTTCTATGGCTATCGAGATTAGGATAAAAGAACATTATTATTTCATAAAGAACAACCTGAAAAGAATAGGTTTGCGATTTATATGGTTACTGTTGAAATATTGAATTCGTCTTTACAAAAATCATTCTCTTTGTATTTTACGATACTATATTTTTAAAGGGTTTTAATATTTCAATGGGAAAGTTTTCTTTTTAAGTAACATTTGGTGAACACATTTTTACCCCTGAAAAACATTTATTTTATTATTTCGGAGAAAGATAGTTTAAAGTACCATCCTGTCATAAAAACTATATACATTGATGTGTTGGAATAACCCAATAAACAACAAATGTTACATGATGTAAAATGGACAACTGTAGAAATATAGTAGTAAGTAGTGAGTTCTGTCTGATCATTGATGGAGTTAAAACATACTTCTGAAAACTCTATTTGAATAAAAAGATATCTTCAAATGAATAAAGTGTTTAATTATTTAAAATAATACATCATCACATATTCATAATCCCAACAGTTACAAAGAATATTTCCACTTGTCTGTACAATATACAATTTTTAGAGCCAATTATAATAATCGTAAGTTATTTATATCTTTTTTAAACTTTTTATATAAGAAAAGCGATAAATGATGGACACTAAAGTCATAGTAACCATTGAACATTAAAGTCATAGTAACCATTGAACACTTTCAATATTCTAATTGACTTTCAATATTTTAATTTGTTTGAAGTTATTTTGTCAGTCGTGTTGAAAATGTTTTCAAGAGAAAACGAAACATGTCGGCTGTAGTAATTTTGTAAAAATATAACAATTGAAACAGTGTCAAGTAAAGACTAAATATTTTTCAATTAAATTTTTAACATAATAGTTATTTAAACACCATTCTTATATAAATAACACATTAGGTAATTTTTTTCAGTATATATTTACGATATATTTAGAAGATACAAAATGAATATGGACATTAAATTTTAGATGAAAATGGAATTAATGACAATTAAAGTTTAATATACTAAAATGATACATAATAGAATTCAATACTTAATTTTTTTTTTTTTTTTTTTTTGGTATGAAATTTTATAATTTTATTTAAAAAAACCAAATAATTTGTAATGTGTAATTATTGTAAGTTTTGTTGTCGAGATAAACATTTAGTAAGTGATTTTAATTAGGAATTTATTAAACTATTTGAAATTGTGATCGATGATTGAAATAAAAAAGAAAACTATTTCTATATTAAAATACATACAAATTGCCTATTTTGGAAAAATCGAAAAACACCCCACACCTATTGATCCTTATTCAGGCGCAATTACGATATCCGTGACGCGTAGATTTTATGGATTTTGATAAAACAAGCCAAAATAAGACGAAAATGAAGAATACCAATTTTCTAGTTTTCGTCTATTTTTCGAATTATCCATGGGTAGTTTGATTACAGGCTGAACGTAGGGACCAAAAACTAACCCAACCCGTGCAAACTATTTCCCATAAATACATGCGTAGTTTAATCACAGATTGAACATAGGGGCCAAAAACCAACCCGACCCGTGCAAACTACATCCTACAAATCCATGGATTATTAACGCGCCACGGATATCGTAATCTCCCCCTTATTCAAAACATTTAATACTGGTAAAAAACGATTTAAAACGACTGAATACTAAATTCGAAATAAACCATAAAAAAACGATTTAAAACTTATTCAAAAACCACAAATTATAACATCGGATAAGAACGTTAGAGACCGATTGAAAATTATCAATTTACATCATAAAAATAGGATAGTCATATCATAAAATATACAACATTATGGATAGAATGCAAACTTAAGGGAGTATTCTGGTCTAAAAATTGAAAAAATCAATTTTTTTTCATATTTTTGAAAGTCTAAGCTTTTTGCTCTTAAAAGGGTTGTTCAAAATTCGAATTATTTTGGGAGATACAGCGGATTTTGTGATGTGGCATCTAAGCCAGCCGAGCGGAGCGATGAAACTTTAAACGCGTTTTTCTCAAAACTCCTTTTGTTGAGGTGGTTGACACGATATCTCAATTTCCATTTGACCGATTCCTTTGAAATTTTGTGAGAATCTTCTATATGCATCTCGTTATCACTTGGACCTTGGATTTTAATATTTTTTAAAAATTCGTAAATGTCAAAAAACAGGGGTAAAAAAAATTTTTTTTTTCAAGTGGACGCAATGTTGTGAATTTTTTGTTTGTTTTTTCGGCCAAGGTCCAAGATATAGCGACATCCTTACTAATTAAAAATTTTGTTTGTTCGATTTAAATCACTACAAGGGTTGTAATCATATCAACCAGGGATCACCGTTTGACTGGCAACCCCAACTTCACCGGCCTGTCACTGGATGAATTTTTGACTTTTTTTTTTAAATAATTTTTATATACTTTAAAAATCAATAAATATTGTATAAAAAATTGGATACTAAAAATGTTTTTAATTTTTGTTTTTATCCTAGTTTGAAAAATACCTAAAAAGTAGAAGCAGACGATCATAGAAAGAACTAAAATGATTTAGGAAGGGACTTAACCATAAAATAAATGTAGGTAGGCAAATAAAATTAAAGTACATAATGAATAAATAAATATACATAAATTTTTGAATAAATCAAATTTTATTCAAAAATTATTAATTAAAGGAAAAAATTAGTTTCAAATAAGTTTTTCGTAAATAAGAAATTTCCAATCCTGCTTTAGTTTTATTCAAAAAAGAAAATTTTTGTGTTTCAAATTTGAATCATTCGTTTTAAATATTATCATAAACATTTTATTTATTAATTAAAAAGTTAAATTTTTAGAGATATGTAAATATAAAATTAGTGAATGCTCTTTGAATTATAAAACAACTTCTTAGTGGGTAGGTACATTTTGTGTAGATGAAATTTCTATGCTTTTAAGTAACATAATTTGACACGAAAAGTATGCTGTTTCTTAATAGCATAGAAATTTTTAGGATGATTAAATGTATTTGATGGAATGAGTAAATGCATTTTCAAACTTTATAGCTATATTACATCAAAAAAAGGGAATTTGACTTCTTCCTAAAAACCTCGCTAACATGGGAATGTATCCATGAAAAAACTTAGCCTTTAGTATCAAAGAAGAGCGCAAAACATCTCGTCAAGGTTTTTCTTTCACGGTAAGGTACAATAATATTTACAATATGATTAATACTAATACATGGGGCCTAATCATTTTATTGGATGAAAAGCATCTATTTAAAAATTTGTATGTAGTTAAAATTTATATAAAAGTCATAATATAACAATTTTTTTTTCTTTTCGAAAATTCTATTAAGTAGGCTGTTCTCTTTTATGAACTCTGTAAAATTTCGATTTAGCATAAAACCTTGAAATTGGTGGGTGTTTTCAATAAAATTTATGATTTATGACATTTTTTTCAACGCATAACAAAATTTCCATTGTCCAAAAAACTGAAAATATTATCGTTTTTCGGTCAAAAAATCAATCAGCTCGATGGCCCGTAAGCATATCATTTACAAGAATACCTCTAACAATTTGTGTATCGAAAATTTAACGAGCTCCGAAAAGAAAACGGTCAACGTCTTAGAATTTTCATACAGAAAAATGTTCTTGCAATAACTATAATTGAGCATTTTTTATTTACAAAAACTTTAATCCTAATGTGGACAATAAACCATTTTTATATAATACATAATATAAAATTATCCATTATGTTGTTCAACCTAATAAGCATCCTCCCCCCTATCTAACGCTTTCACGAACAAACATATTTGAATAAATTTTATCACAAAAATACATTATATTTACATTAAACGCATAAATAGTCTTAAATTTTATTTTGAAAACTTTGTATATTATAAAAACTTTACTAATTCATTTCATTATATTAATATAAAAATTGTAATATTATAGACTATAACTATAAACGAAGATGTATTTATTTCAATAAACAGGCATCAGATACGATAAATACAAATGAATTTGATTAGAATTTCATATTTTAACAATGATAGTCTGGTCTTTAAGAAGAACTGACACAAAAATGAGACCCTTATACTAAGGACAATTTCTAATGTAAAATACATTGCTTTTCTTTCAATTTACACGAAGTAAACTAAAAAAAAAAAAAAAAAAATTTATCCAAATGTTATGAAATTTTCTATACACAACTCAGGCGGGGTGCCTGAGTTGTTCCCCAAAAAGCTTATTAAAATAAAAATTTTTTATTTTATATTTAGCAATATTTATGACAAAAAGTCTTCGACATACCCTCAATTTTCATGTCGAGATTGTGCATACCAAATTTCTTAGCATGTGGATAATTATTTTTTGAGTTATTGGTACGTAAAAATTGAAAAAAATACAATGTATTTTACATAAGAGTTTATCTTTAGTATCTTATCTTTAGGGGTCTTTTTGTGTCAGTTAACCCAGAACTCCGGAGTTGAACCACTTTTATCAAATGTTTTATGTTTGGGTGATTTTGAATTAGAAACATAACATTATAAGTCTGAATCATATTAAATAAAAATTGTCTATTTATTTGGTTACGCCTAGTAGCGAATTTGCCTTGATGGGTGCCATTGAAATTTCCGTGCTATCGTATACAATCTCTTTTTCGGTGGCGACAATTTTATTTTTCTTAGTAAATTCACACCTTAAAAATACGAAATAAAAATTAATATAAAAATCTCGAAACATTTACCTAAATTTTTGTCTTTATTCTCTTTATTTAGTTGTAAAATCGAAAATTAACTAGCAAATAAAGAAAATAATCAGAAAATAAATTTTATAAAAAAAATAATTATTATTTTGAAAATGCAGCCTTATTAATTTTTCTATGAATTTCTGGAAGAGTTAAATCTAATATGTAAAAAAATTATAACATTTCAATACAAATAATTATTAAATATCGGGAATCGATTAAAGAACTTAAGCTGGTTTTAAAACGGGATTTTTAGAAACGGGTTTCAGTGGAAATTGTAAGGTATCGTATAAACACCAATTGTAGTTTAAAAACTGTATAAGCATTCATAAGCATCCATTATTTAGAATACATATAAAAACGGCGCTATTATCTGACTTGTATAACTACTCGAATACTAAAGTTTTAATTTATGAGGTTGTAGTGGCAACGTGCCCTTATAATCAAGATAAGTCAAAACTATAAGGTCAGATGGCACCACCATCCAAAGCGTCGACTCTAAAACGTGATGTCATTGATTGACCAGTTCGTCGACACGTCGATAAACTTCGTGCAAGACAAACGAACCCATAGTTTCATATTCAACAAGTCAACATGTTCAGTCGTGCATACGTAGCCATTCATCTAACATGGTACTTGCACGAACAGTGGCATATGTACAAATAATTTAGTATAATAAGATAATATTAAAATATTTCAAGTTATTTCATTTAAATTAAATAAAAATATACAACATATAATAAACAAAATTCCACAACAAGTAAATCTATAAACACTACATATTGGTGACTCCCGAGATAAAGAACATGTACATCATTGTTGGTTACTCTACAATTCGTGACTTCCGACGTGCAACATTTTGGTCACACCACATATTAGTGACCTTCGATATAAATAACTATAAACACTACAAGGTAATCTAATAATTTGAGCGCCGTAATATGTATACCTCTGAATTCACGGCCAGTCAGTGAATCTTCATATAAACTTTGGAAATGTTGTTTTAATAGTATATAGAATAGCGTTTGCTAGAAGGTAAAAGAGCAGTTGTTCGTTGCTGTTAACGCTAACAGAAAAGTAAACGTCGCATATTGTCCGATTGGGCTCTTTTCATACGCTAATGTCATATATGAAATATATTGGTTATATACGGTTTATGCTGAAAATACAATCATATCATGTCTGGACGTACATATGCTAGAGCGGTACGTGCACATATACTTCTGCAGCTAACTTTATCAAGATTAGTTTTCGAAGATCTATTGCAAAATAATTCGAACTTTAATTGCTGGTGAGACGAATGCTAATATTTTTGAAATGTTTAATTACACCGAAATAACGAAAAACATTGGATTTCAAAGTTTATATGAAATTTTCGAAAAAAAAAATGGCATGATTTAGAGAGTTAAAATAAAACGTCCAGATAATTTCTTTTTTGGAATAGTATCAGTGCTGAAGGATTTTATGGCAGCTGAGCGTATGGGTGATGGGAATCTGCATTTATGCACTATTGAGAGGACCCAAATTCCAGGAAACTGTACTTGCAAGACATCCAGGAATGATCTATCATATTCACAAAAGGTCATTTTGCCAGACGTTCCGATGTTTTTTTTCAGGAATTTCTACGTATCAAACCATTGAACAAATTCTAATAAAATCTATGAGTGTTGAAGGAGGACCTTTTAAACGTAATGTAACGAAAAGTATCATCTATAAATGGATAAAATGTGTTATTTTTTCAGAAGATATAATAAACAGAAGGTATAGAATAATTTTGTAATAAATCTTTTAAAAAAAGTTATTAACACGTTCATTCAATCGATGCACGAATAAAAAGGGGCGACATTGACGTGAAAAAATTGGAAGAAAATATTCTTCTAATTTTCAACATTCGCCATTCCCTGATCTTGGTGTCATTATGTCTATCGCAACTGGGATAACTGAGTAAGATAACGTAAATTGCTACGTAGCTTTTGAGCATGGTCTAGAGATTATGAAGAAAATTAATGGAAAAATTTTTAAGAAGTCAAGTTACCAAGAAAACATAAAATAATTCGTTTGTTGGCTTCCACTAGCAAAATCAAAGTGGATTATGATATTATTCCAAAAAATTCATCAAAAATCGTGTCGCCACGGATATCGTAGTCGAGCTATAGAATGTGTTTTAAAATGCAAAATTGCTGATATACTATTAACATATTCTATATCATCAATATAAAAAAAAATACATTATCATATGTAAGGTAAAATATGTATTTTTGTATCAAAAAATATAACAAAAAGTCTCAGATATCACTTCCACAAACACAAACTTTTTTTATGGTTAAGTTGGGTCATGGATCTAATTATCCCATTATACCGATTTTGCTCATTTACGAACTTAGACTCACTTTTAAAATCCAGAATATGACACCAAAAGTTCAACTACCTGTCTCTTGTCGTTTTTCAGTTATCTTCATGACGAATGGGAGACTGAGAAGACTGAGATGGGTTAATACTAATATACAATATACTCTGACATATATATATATATATATATATATATATATATATATATATATATATATATATATATATATATATATATATATATATTTTATATAACTGTATAGATATTAGAGTGTTTTATGAATGCTAATGATTAAAGTAGTTCAAACATTGATGCTCAATCTTTTATCGAATATCTAAAAAATTAACTCTGTTATTTGATACAGATTATAGCCACTGTACAATTATTGTATTTCTACAGTTCATTTTGTAAACATATAAAATAATAATAAGAATCAATATATATTATATTTTTGAGTAATAGTATAAGATGTATTGGCTTAATTTTATAAAATAAGTCTAAAGTTCATTTTTGTTTATTTACTGTTATTGAAATAAATGAAATTAATATTGACGGTTGAAAAGTGTTATAAGAAAATAAGTTTATAAACTCTTGCAGAACGTCATTACTGCCATAATGAAGGAATGTTGTATCTATTGCAACGATGCTTCAACAATTAGGAGAAGTATACCTAAAGAAAGAGGTTTTTCCCTTTTTGCTATCCACAAATAATAAATATGTCTAGAAATTTTTTAGGTTGAGCATTTAACTGAGTAATTCTATAGGTGAAAGCTCTTATGTATTTGACAACGTTGCTTACGAATGTAAAATTACATACGATTGTTGATTTGATTATGCATATCTTACACAGTGCGATTTCGTACATGTAATTTTCTTATGGAAAGTAATCTCTATCTGTATACGACACAGCAGTTGCAACAATACCATATATGCGATAAAACTATAGCATGTATTCAAAGATATAAATATTGCAGGATATTATAAGCAGTTACTTAATACTCGCTACTCCTCATTCCTTTTCTTTTAAGCATATGTATGTATTTAAAAAAATTTATGATCTGCTTTATAAGACGCACCTATTAAGCCTGTTCTATATTGTGCAGGACATGAATCTAACCTTTTTTAGTTTGTATATAAACAAGCGTTGGCATGTTTTTATTTTTAAATATTAAAAACAACATTATTTAACTCTCTATCTTTGTCATAAACATTGATTTATATGACTGTATAAACAAGAATAAAAAAAAGTTGCTCATGTGATTTTATGAACGTAGGATTTTTACAACGATTTTTTTATCACATGTATGATTTCAAATCACGAAAATCACGCCGTGTGCGACTATACATTGGTTTCCATAAGCAAATCATATGTATGATATCGCCGATTACACACAAATCGCGTCGTGTGCGATGTGCCTAAAAGGGATACAAGTAAACACAGCATGAGTCATACAGAGAACCATAGAATATACAACCTAACGGACCATATACAATCTATGCTGTTGAAAACAATTCAAAAACCCGATAGAAACCAGGTAAGGGAAAGAACTGATTAAATGTGTTTGCTATTTTTTTGTGTTAGCTGTGATATTATTGGGGAGATAACAATATTCTTGACGCCTCGATTTGACCATAAATTATGGTAAAACAAACTAAAATAAGACGAAAATGAAGAATAGCGATTTTCAAGTTATCGCGGTATCGAACTTTTTTTTGAAATTATCGTTTTGGCACCATATTATATTCATACTGTTTACTACACATAAAAACCACAATTTAAAACATTTCACAAGATTTAACTATTTGTTATTAAATTAATAAAATTTAATCACTAATAACCGAAATTGCAATAAACGTAATAAAAAAAGAAATACAAGTAATCGAGCCTTATCCATGGAACAAAATGATTTCCTATTCAAAATTTTGAATTGGATTAAATAGAAAATGAAAATCAATTGAATGGGAGTTATTTATCAGAGATGTTAAAATCACTGCAGAAGATTATATTTTATCATACTGTATTTATAGAAAACTTGATTTAAAAATTCATTTAATTTTTCCAAAAATATTGATGTTTTCCCTATTGGTGATCGATAAACACACGCTAAAAATTAAATGTAAGCCAAGTAATATTACTCCTGTGCATTCGAAATTAAATTCCTCACATAAAATTTGAAATTGGTTTACGCTTTTAAAATACTATACTTAGCTGTGGTTTTTGTGTAACTCGCTGCAAGTTTGTAATTTTCGAGTGAGGATTAATTTGACTCATCCAGATTAAGCCAGTGTTCGGAGAAGCATAATATTTCAAACAGTGCTTTCGTTTCCATAAATATTAATTCGATTTCGGTTGACTCTTTGAAAAATATATCTTTTGACAACTGCTCCCACGAGCCACTTGTTTGGATCATACATTTCATTATACATAATTGTTTCTTCATGAAATCACACGTGCAAATTAAATTATCAATAATTATTATTAATCAATTATTATATTTAAACTAATTTATGTATAGATTGGAATTTAGTGAACATGTTTCTGTTATATGTAAGTACGTTTATTTATTGATTATAATACCCAGTTATTTAAACAAAATTCTTATATAAATACCAGAAACTGTATCAGTAACGATATATTCCCTGTTAAATACGCATTCATTTTTTTTTTCAGTATATACCTACGAAATATGTAGAAGATACAAAATAAATATGAACATTCAATTTTAGATGGAAATGGAATTAATGACAATTGAAGATTAATATACAAAATTATTCATACCCGGATAGAAACCGGGTCTATCGTTTTCTATCAATTTTTTTATTATATAGAGTAATTAAATGGTCACTGGAAAAATTTTAGCATGTCAAGTTCTGAATTTTGAGTCAAAAAATAGCCAAAATAAGTGACCCTAATGGTCAGCATAGTTTAAAATTTGTTCAGTCTTAGTTCTCAATGATAAATTTTTTGGCTCGTCAAAATCAATTTTTAGACTCGAATAGTCCAAATAATTGGTCATAAATGCATATTTCATATTTAGACCACGCATTTCTTATGAAATGTAACTTATTCCATCATAAAGATTGTGCTTTATCTTACAGAATAATTTAAGTCATTGATATTTAATAGATCGGAATTGATTAACATGCTTCGAAAATTCATCAAGCTATAATTTCTCAAAATTACGATGAAAAATTTTTTTTAACTGTACAATACTCTAGAACGTAAAAGTGCGATTTAGGACTGGAAAAACGGCTTAAATATTTAATTGGTCAGATTAAGAAATTTGGCCAAGTATAATAAATTTTGATATTGATCAAATGTTTCGACTCAACATTCTAGAAGCGAACTAAAATCTTTCCAATGACCTTGAAAATTTAAATTTTTTATTTTTAAGAAATAAAACCCGACCAAATTTTGAAATTTACTGACCAATTTTTTAAGCTAAATTACAGGCCAACATTCTTTGACGTAGCATCTTGAAACTTAATCAATACTAATTGTAGACCACTAAGATGCCGATTTACTCTTACAATCGTTTCAACTTTTTCATTTAATGTCATGGATAAGACACTTTTTTCTCCAAAAACCTATTAAACTTTCTTGTAAGAAATTATTATATAATTTTTGAAACTACCCGTTAAATTTCTATTTGAGCTTTGGTTGTTTGGTACATTGAGTCGAAAATCGCAACGAAATATTGAATTGAATGATTATAAAAAAAATAAACTGTAGCTGAATAAATAAGCTATTCGGTCTACGTATTGAGTTTGCGAAAACATCATGAACACGAAATTGTTTATACACATTCAATTTCATTCAAAATGAATAGAATGTATGCTGTGTAGATGGAACTTTACTTGAATATAAACTGTCTGGCGTTTACGTGGCAATAAAATGAAAGAAAATTGAATAAAAACAAATGAATCAAGATCAAATATATATTTTTTCATCAATAATATTAGAATTACAAAAATGCTGATCATTCTGTTTTTCCATTGACAACAACTATTACAAGTTTTAATAATTAATGACAGTAGTAATTTTTTTTTACCTTAACTTCTAAAAAAACATCGTGCAAATGAATACAAATATGGTTTTTTTTTTTGTTTTTGTTTCCTTTTTTTTAATATTTTTGTTTTTTTTTTTTTTAGTAATAGCATCTGTGTACTACATATCAGTCTTCCGTTACAGTGGTTAGCCACTCAATGGCTGGTTGTATCACACATAGGACAATCACATTATAAAGATATACTTATTTTATATACTTAACACACGCATGTACCTTTTTTTTTTGTTTAAACTACTGAAGACAATTACACATTCGTACTTGACAGTGATAGTAACAATTGACAATCACAACAAACAAAAGTGTTAATTTTTCATAAAAATTCGAATAATAAAATTTTCTTTTGTCAATAACTTAAGTACTAATTAATTTACATAATATATTGCACATATAAAGTACTAATTTTATTGCTTTTTTTGTTTAAATGTTTTAAACATTAACTGGTTTAAAACTTATCACATGAGACTGCATTCTTTTTCTTTCACTCCGTTCTACATAAACATTAGTCGTCTGTCGTAAGTAAAAAATACATTTGCGTACGACTATCCGACATATGTTTATGTAAATCGGGCCTTATACGTGCAGAAAAATCATTTATTATGACTATAAATTCCATTTGCTCAAGCGTAAGATCACTTAAACGCAAATTACTTATTATCATCTTCGAATTTTCCCAAATTACTTTCACTCATTTTCGTAGCCCTACTCTATCATTATTCATTATTTTAACTTAAATTACCACACAAGCGCATAATTTAAACTAAGATACAAGAAAATTGAATTTTCATGTTGTAATGTAGCTAATGTATCTTTTTTTATTCATTAAAACTAAATTAATTAATGTTACTTTAATTTTTATAATTAAAAATCAAAAATATTTACTTCTTTTTCCATTTTCGTTCAAGTATATAAAATTCAAGAATTTATCGAATTTAAAAAAACAACTATAAGAAATATAACACTATAAATAATATAAAAAAAAACGATATTACGCTATTTTATTTTCCTTTACAATAATAGCTTTTAAAATTATAATTTTATCACATAAATATATTTTCTTTTTTTAAATTTGTAAATAGGCTCATTTTTTATGACTATGACTTCAAACCACGAAAAATTATTTAATGCTATAAAAATCATTTAATCTTTCTAGTGAAAATTAAATTACCTCTATATTTTCCAGATCATTCGATTAAATCAATTATTTTTTCTTCTTTTTGTTTATGTTTTAGCTTTCACTGATAATTGGCTGAATTTTTTATAAAATAACGCTTCCCTCATTAGTTTGAAATTTCAGGTTTAAGTCACAAAGTAGTTTCAACTAGAAAGCAAACTCAGAATTTATTTCATATTTTTAAATTTTATCGGTTAATAACAGAAATGGAATTTTTTTAGAATTGATACAATTTTAGTAAAACGAAATAGTCATATCACATGGATAAATTCTCTTTTTAAAATTAGTACTTAGTCAATATTCATAAAAATGATATTAAATTAACCAAAATCAAATTGAAATCACAAACAAATTTTCTAAATAAAATAATATCATATAAAAAAATTTGGATCCAAGAATTTTTTTCAAAAATTTCTTTATACCAAGAACAAAATTGAAACAATACTGTCAAGTTTATCAATTTTCCATTAAATATATATAAGCCAGGAACTGATAATGAATTTCATACGTTCATCATTATTGGTTGTAATTTCTAATTTCGGAATTTGAAACAGTTAAATTAAAATGATTGCTTTCCACAGTTATTAATAATGTATTGATTTAAGGTTTCAATACTTAAAAACTAATATATAAACCTCATTATGTTAACTAAGTGGATCCGTTTGATGAAACATAGATACTGATCATTAGCATCATGGTTCGTCAGTGACCAATAAGTTACGGCTAAAAAGAATTCTGAATCGTACGGTAGATCGTGTGTGCACGCAACGTTTCAGTAAATAAATGTTCTATTTCATTTTAATCTTCTATAATTGTAAAAAAAATAGCCTGAGTGGTCTACATTAAAAATTTTTCTCCGATTTATTTATAACAATTTTGCAAAATAAGTTTGACAAATCCTACAATTACCAATATCTATGGAATGCAACCATAAATAAAACAAAATAATAAAACGTACATGCGAGAAAACATCGCATCAATCAAGTTGCCATTCTAAATAATATATTCTAGAAAGATTTCCTTTTTTCCAAAAAAACAAAATTTTATTGTTTCTCGCTAATACCTTGTATTATTATAATATGAAACGCAAAGATTTTGGGACAACTAAACTACTACAGAATGTAGGCTTAGCATTCATTAACCGTATATTAAATTCATCACCGTTCCCGGGGAAAATAAGCTACCAATCAAAAAATCACTCCACAAAAATAATGTCAAATTTTTTTTTATTTATACGCTAATCGATTAATTTTTTGTATTAAAAAAATACATTAGTTTTTTTTAAGTAACGTTTTTCGAAAATATCTCGATTATTAAAAAAAAAAATTGACCGTGCATAAAAAACACTTGAAATGGTAACAAGACTAGTAAAATGTTTTTTTATTATGTTTATGCTTCAAAAATTTCATAAAGCAGCGAACACACATTTGGTCACAAAAAAAATTATTTTTTTTTAAGAATTATTTTTATTGTATTTAAATTTTAAAATTAGAGGCCGTTACCCACAAGTCACTTTATTTAAAATAATTAAAATTCTAATACGGAATATCTAATGATTAGTTTCAATGATACCTTAATTAAAATTATCGAATAGTTTGTATCACTGAAATTCGAAATGAATATTTTTATTTTTTTTTTCAAATTTTAAAATGAAAAATAATTTATCACATTTAAAATAAAATATTTTGCCAAGTTTTTTTAAACGTGGATACAGTTGGTGTAGAAAATACTGGCCGTTTTCCAAATTTGGAAGCATGATTCGAGTTACTCCAATTTATGACGAATTTAAATAGAATCTCATCGAAGTAAATTTTTTAGTGTACCAGCATTTGAAACTTTTGCATGAAGTATCATTTTCTTAAGAAACCGACTCCAAAAAAAACTTTTTTAGGCTTAGCTCCAATATCGATGCACCTTTAAATGATTAATAAACATGTATATTTCTATTTTTGACTAACAAATATATCATTATATTGAAGTTCAAAATATCCGATACTTCTTTATATTTCAGTCTTTCCTAATGTTTTTTCATTCTATCTTCTTACTTTAACGATGTACGAGCTCGATAGAGATATTTATCAAGTCTTGATTTTGTTAATTTTTGATCATAAATTTTTTGTAGGTCACTGAGTTCTTTAAAATGTAATTAGTTTCAAAATAGGTCTTATGACGAATTAGCAAATACACAGAATATTTGGATGATTTTCACATATTTTGTACAGGAATATGAAAGAAAATGTCTTATCTTAAGTTGAAGACCTAAATAAAGAAGTAAGAAAAATTTAGAGCCGCGGTACTCAACATTTTGGAAAAAATTTACTCTTTTTGAAACCAAGAAAAATTAAAAATTTGAATATGGTATAATGAACAATGTTTAAATGTACTGAACATGAAAAATAATGTATTCTGTATTCAAGAAACAAAAATTACATAGTATTCAATCATTTAAAGGCTCGTGGTGGGAATATTTAATTTAAATTATTATAAATATTAATTTTATTTTATTCTTATCAATTTAATCAATCCGAAGGTTTTGGTAATGTAGCTAATCAACATCCAGAATTTGGCACGTACACACTTAGAAATATTTAAATTTTGTGATAATTCGCAAGTCAACCAAAATTTCTTTTATAGTTATTAGAAGAATACAATTTTCCTTCATAATTTTGGATGAATTTTGTTGTGTGACACTAAAATAGAATGGAGAATATTGAGGCTCGAATTTCGAGGCTTCATTTACTTCTAATAGTAAATATTCAAGGAATTTTCATAAAAAATTGCAAAGTCTATCCAAAATAATTCCAAGCAAAAAATTATTAAAAATTACAGAAATAAATAATTTTACTTAAAATTTTTTTTATCTTTTTCTATTGAAAAGATAACATCCTCAATTTGATAAAAATAATTAAATTATAAAAAAAAAAAAAAAAGCGCTTAAATACATAAATCACGCACGACGTTTTGTATGTCGCTAATAATTCATTTCAAAAATCATAGAAAAATTAAAACAGCTTAAATACAAACATTGACCCATTATTTAATTTTTACGGACATTGTTTCTTAAAAAATTAATCAGTCAGGTGGAAATAATTAAAAAAAGTTTTGAAACTCAAAACCGTTTAAATATACGAAATTTGTAAAATATTATTCACTTTAGATTTTGATCAAGACTCATTTTGTTCACAAGTATCTGATAAGTAGATTTAAAAAATTTTTCTTGTACTAAATGGTCAATTTTATTTATTTTAAGGTTTAATTCAGAAAATAATGATAAGAAAATTAAATTCTGGGGCACATTGTATTATATACTGCAGAGAAAAAACGTCTTATAAAACGTTACCAAATAAATTATAAATATATTAAGAAAAAACAGTCTCAAAAACAGTGCGCATAATTCAATTGAAAAAATATGTACCTCCCCCTAGTTATCCCCTTTCACAATAACAAACATTCAATGCTGTATCCAAAAATAATAATTAAAAAAAGAACGTAATTAAAAACTTCCAATAAAATGAATGTAAAAATTATTTAACATGTGTTTAGAGCGAAAACAAGTTTTTTATACTAAAAAAACCTAAGAGCCAACTTCCAGAGAGGCCGTCAATATATAAAATTAAAAAAGAATTTAATTAACAATAAAATAAAAAACGAAATCCGAATAACATTCGTAGTTCAGAGAAATTCAATTTTTTCAAATATTCGTATTAAAGAGGTCAATTAAAGAGCAATTTTCTAAGAAATTTAACCATTTTGTATAAAATAAGGAATGTTACTTAAAAATTTCCCTTTCATTATTTTTTTAGTTTTACAGAAATATTTAGAGAGTTGCATTGTGGACATGAAGTCATTATATGTATCCAGTACTAATACAGGGTGCAACACAGATAAATAATTTAACATATTGCAAAAACTTTTATTGGTATGTTCTCCTCCAGATATTTTAACTTTCTAAGTTGAAATACTTTAAAAAATTTGTCCCTTGAACTATGTATAGTAAATCTTTTTATTATTCAATCATAAGCGCAAAGATTTCGATGGTAAAAAAGGTGGTTCATTCGCAGACGTCTCAAGTTTGGAAAAACAATTTTTATAAGGTTAACCGAAGTTTAAAAAAAATAAAAAATAATATAAATTTTTACATTAAAAATCATTTTTCCAAATTTCCCGGAACTATAGCCACTTTGATAATCATATGTAAACGCAATTGCAACATAATTTCTTTCAAATAAAAGCTAATAAACTTCACTTTTAAGTGCTTTATTTCATTTTAAATTTCTAAACTTTAGCAAAAACATTCGTTAAATCATTAAAACAGATGCATGGACAAATTATTTAAAGAATAAGAGCAATCAAGTTATTCAAGAAATAATATACCAAATAAGAGATTCGAGATGATTTTAGAAGTTGTAGAATTTTTTTCGAAAAATTGTACTCAAGTTATTTTCTCGTTATGTCGCTTTTGAAGCGTGCTATACACTATTAACACAATCATACACAAAGAATCCCTCCCAATTACCATCTACTTTTCTCTGTGCTAAACTCTTTGTAAAACTTACTTCAAAACTGAAAACTATTTGATACGGTTTTACCACTACACAACTCCTATGTAATAGTATTATATCGTAATCGTGTACTCTCTTTACCCAGTAATTTTCAATAAAGAAATAATAATTTTTTTTTTTTCAGAAGTTGAATTTCTCTGAACCATATACAAATAATTGATACAACTTCAAAAATTAACAATTAAGGACCAAGAGCATGTTCCATCATTTGTAAACAAAGATTTTCTAAACTACTTTCAATATCCACACTTTTATCCTTACGATTATGATTATCGGTTCGACCGTTTTGATGTTCGCTTTGTGATTTTGTAACGCCATTATTCGTACCCCCACCACCTGTAGTATTACAAAATCGTACTTGTTGTGGTTGTGTCGTTGGTAATGGAACGGTTGTAACAACAGCAGCCTTAAGTAGAGAACAATTTGACAGTATTGATGAAGGAGATGCTGACGATATACTGGAGGGTGACGTCGATTTATTTGGATTATTTGAATTTGTTGATATTGTACAAATAGTAGGTAGTGGTGGAGCTGCTTGTGGGCACAAATTATTTAAGGATGTTCGTGTTGAAGCTGGTTGACCTGGTTGTTGTTTGGTATGCATATTTGGATATGATGAACTTTTATGATTGTAACCATTACTGTTTGTGAATTGATGATTATTTTGAAATTTTGACGCTGAACCGTAATAATTTGACTTGTTACCATTTCTATTAAAATAATATTTTTATTATTATTACTTGTTAGCTTATAAATAAAATACTAGGTGTTATATATACGGTACGGATACAATATAAAACAATAGTGTTCCGAATTTTTGTATGTTTGTCTGTTTCTAAGTTCGTGAATTACGTCAAAAGAAAGACATAGTAAAGCTGAAAATAATCACAGTTCGGTTACGTGCTTGGAAAAGGTACCGATGAAGCAATATTTTGTCTAAACGATGCAATTTTGGTCATAAAAAATAAAAAAAATTATGTTGTAGCATTGCACTTGATCTAACTAAAAAAGCTTTATAAAATCGGTTTTAGAAGAAAGATACATGATATTTTGTCAAACAACTTGGAGAATAGAAAACAATTCGGTTTTGCATAACCGAATTACAAAAGATTTTTTCAAGGAAGTCTCGAAAGATTCTGGCATCACTCAGGCGTCGTTTGTGATATTTTTCTGTACGAAGACGGTATAACTAGTTTTGTACATTTCAAAGATCTTTTGTTAAAATGGTCACATTGAAGTTTTTTCATGGCCGTAAAACATATATTTTTTGATGCTGCCCAATATAATATGAGCAAAATTTGTTGACCTTGATACGTAGAGCGTTTTTAAAATTTTTATTATTATAGATATTTAATTTTATATAAATTTTATGTTTTATAATTATAGATTTATTAATTTTTAGATATACATTTCTGCAATTTTTTTGTGACTTACGTTTCGTACTTGGATTTGTGAATTGAAACAAATTTTATTTATTATATTTATTTAAAATTTTTTGTTATTTTAATAATTTTGTATATTGACTTAAAAATCGAAATTATATAGCGGCTGAGGCTCACCGGATTATTAGTAGCTTCTGAAACCGCCTGAAACCATAACAGGTGAGCGTTATAGAACGCAATTGCCACGTTGCCAAAGGGGTGAAAAAATATCTCGAAACGTTGAAATGGGAAGTTTTACCTCACCCGACGTACTCTCCAGATGTTGCTCCGTCTGATTTTCACCTATTTCGCTCAAAGGCACACGACCTGACTCACCAGCACTTCAGCTCGTATGAAGAAGTGGAAAATTGGATCGACTCATGGATCTTATCGAAAGATGAAGAATTTTTTCGCCAAGGGATTCGCCTGCTGCCCGAGAGATGGGCCAAAGTGGTAGCTAACGATGGACAATACTTTGAAACTTTTTTTTTTGTTAATTTCTAGCTTTAGCTACTTTCAGCTATATTATTATTATTATTTTTATACAACAGTACTGCTAGGTTGGTCACCCATCCAAATACAGCTTGTGACTGCTGTTGCTTAACTTTATTGATTGGTCTAAGCCTGTCATTACGTTACGTCAGTCCGGGGTCACTTTGAAACTTAATGTATGTAATCGTTTTGTTGTAATAAAGCCACAAATTAAAAAAAGAAACGGCGGGAGCAAAGTGATTGACCTATGTAGTTTAAATATTGGGTCAAGGATCCATTTAACCCAATGAACCGATTTTGCTCATTCACGAACTTAATGTTTAGAATACGTCACCAAAATTTCAGGCCGCTATCTTTTCTTGTTTTTGAGTTATCGTGATGACGGACGGGTAGTAGAAAATGGATTTTGTTTGTGCAGTTAATATTATGTAGCGTTACAAACTTTAGAATAAAATTAATATACTCTGACATATTATGTATATCGAGTATAAAAATGGATGATTTTTTTTTTAAAAAGCATAATTCAATTTATTTTGACCTTTACTGCTGTTATTATATTATGTGGTAAAACATTGCCCATTTACAATTTCCTTTTAGAAAACTTCTGTAACAGAAGACGCATGTCTGTGTTTCAGTATTTTTTTTCGGAAGACTATATAACAAATAGTATATAACTTAAAAATATACAAACAAAACAAAACTTAGAAACATGTAGTACTTGATGAGTAAATAATAAATTCATTTTTTATACAAATGATTAATTGAAAATTCAATTCAAAATAGAGATGATTTTGACAAAAAAATTTTTATTAATTTAATTTTATAGTTATTTTTAACAAAAGAGCAAAAAAATAAAAAAAGGCAGTCGACTCATCTGTCTTCGTTTTTAAATTAATTTTCCAATTTTTTAATGGTATTGGCCCTAATTGCACGTATTGATAAGTAAAATACCAAATTCAGAATTATCCAAGTACCCAATTTAAATTCTAAACTTTCGATCAAACATGTATTTTCAAAAAAAGCAAATAATTGAAAGTAAAAATTTGTAGACCATTAATATTTTTTATTTGAATATTTTGTATACAATTAAGAAATATTAAGGTCCTTCATATCCTCCACACGATACCTATAAACCTAATAAACCTTATTTTAATATTATCAATATGTGTTCTAATTTCGAAAAGCCTTCTAGTAACCAAATAATCTTAAAAACAATAGTTTTCAAGATTGAATTTAAGGAATCAAATGCATTCAACTTGAATGATTTAAGACAATTTTCTTGCAATGAGTAATTCTTCATACGATATGATATTCTGTTTACTGGTATTTTAAAGTGAAATAAACAAGATTTTAAGAGCTTTAATTAAATTTATCAGATTTGTCGTAAAGCGGTCAGCGGTGATAAAAATTTTAAGGGTCAAAAGTAGAAATTACAAGCTTTTAAAACAACTATGAGTGATTTCGATCTGGTTGTAAATCATGAAGATAAACACTATGAAAATCTAAAAAGTTTGGTTGTGTAACATCACCTTTAGCAAGTAAGTAACTATTAATACAGTCAACTCCAGAATAAACAAAGCACCGATCTGAATGTTTCTTGTTTATTTAAAATTAAAAATTTTATATAAACAAGAAACGATTTTTTTTTTTTTTTTTTTGTATTTGATTATACATGTAATATACCAAAATGTGTGCAATTTAATAACTTTTTAATAATTAAGTTTCACAAACTTTACCTTCACATTGTAGCTAGTTGCAATGTTTCAATTTATTTTCTATAAACCTAAATATCAGAGGCGGTAATTTTGATAAATGGGGTATATTAGGCACAAGTTCTCTCTTATGAGAGGTAAATTTTACCATCTCCTTTTCGAGATTTTTTCATAAGAATCAATGGACGAATCTTTTGTTACAATTACTTCTTGGTACAGCCCAATTTTAACGTATTTTTACTCGTCTACTATATTTTCACAGATATTTCAGTTTATTTTTATTTTAAGTTAGAATGATTTCAGTTGGAGATAGTGGATAGTAAAAGATTCAGACCGGTGCGTTTTTTTTTTTTTGACTACATATCGAGTATAGAAATAAAGCATATAAGTATATATTTTAAGAGAAATTCCAGCTGAAAAATGATCCTTTTCGTTGACATTCAATTAAACAAAAATCGAAACAGGATTTTAGCATAAAAAAATTTAGATAGTTTCGGGCGCCAAAAGAAACGTTTAAAGTTTCAATTTAATCAAATCATTTGTTTGGAAAAACACGAGGAAAACAAAAATTCGGTTTTTTTGTATATGTTAAAAATTATTGAGGTTAGGTACAAAATGACCTATAAAAAAATTTTAAATTTTGTTATCACTTATCTACAACTTTTGTATTTAACATTTTTTTTTTCATTTAGCCAGTAACGTTTTTAGTAACGTTATATTCAAAAATACAGCTATTAGTTTGCATTTCTTTGAAATAAAAATCTACCCAGTTCAGGTCTAAATTGAATTTTTGTGTCTATCAAACAAGTGTTAGTTTAATAAATTTAATAATTTAAATACGTTTCTATTAGTTTTGTTTAGGGTTACTAATAAATTAATCAAGTGATTAGAGATTGAGAACTCTTTTAACTCCATACCTGTTATGTGATGAATTAAAATTATTCCGTTGTACAGACGTTGTATTGAAACCGGCTCTACATAATTGACTTTTCCACATGCCTAAACGACGTTTATGTTCACCGTTAAATGCATCTAAAGTTTCAGCACGATCGCATAACCATGTAAATTGTGTTACACAATCATCCGGCGGATGTCGAACCATTAATAGTTGAGTACATGCTGAATGAAAAATAAATCTTAAAAAATTGATATGATAGTTTATTAGACTAATACCATGTTTGTTATACCATATTTATTATACTAATAACCATTATATAATGATCAACTAATAAAGAAAAAAAAATATTTGTTTAGTGTTTACTTCGATTTGAGGCATAATTATTGAACTATACCTTCTTTAAAGAAAATGTTTGATGGTAAAGATAATACTTCATTTGGATCACGACTTTATGTATTCGAATTTCCATATAAGTGTAATGAATTTTAACCAAAATTATTTGTAATTTTTCTGATTTTTCCCGAGCATTTATAATAACTTTTTAATAATTAAAGAATCTTTAACTTTGCTTATATGAGAAATATTTTTCCAACAAACTTTTTGCAATTGTGAATTTTAGTAGTTCTGATATGTCTGACTGAAATATTACGCCCCCGAAAGCGAGATTATTTCCTGTGTTTAAACTTCAAATTTTTATCTTAAATATCCCAATTTTAAAGATTTCAGAAAATTTGAACATTTTCAATTTTTTATTAAAAGATGTTAATTGTGTAAAATTATTTTATTAAAAATTTTATTTTTATTAGGTCTATGAAACGAAAATAAAAATATTAATTTCTTCATAACTTGTAAATTTTTGATAATAGGAATTTTTGTAAAAAACAAAAACAAATTCCAATGGATAATGTTCAAATGCATTTTCAAAATATTTCAAGATCAAAGAGTTGATACATAATAATTATTATAACCAATGTACAAAATAAATTATTATTGATTTTAGAAGTTCGGAAAATTGCAAACTCCCAAACTATTTTAAACTTCTTTTCTAAGTTTGCCCTGATGAATAGACACTCTACTAAAACAATATTGCTACGAGAAAAAAAATTAAGTTAAAATTGGAAGTGTGAGAAATTTATTAAACCTTCCCCAAAAATAATGAATATTTCAATAGTTTGAAAACAGTGTCTCACATTTTATTGAAAGTCAAAGAAAATTGCATTATTACAATATCGCCATTGTATCGATAATTCAAAAATTAAACTAAATTTAACAAATCAAATTTAAAAGCTTACCTTTTCCCATAACTTTAACAAACTGTGATGGTAAATCTTCGTTAGCATTCGTTTGTAATGGACTTTGTAAAATTGTTTTTAATTTTCTTAAAGCAACAGATAAATCACCACCGTTTAACACCTCCGTTTCCAATTGTGTCAACATCGCTGAGCGCTCCCTTAATTTCGCAATGCTAATCAATAGTTTATGGCGTGCTCCTTTTGTAATACCCGCTGCTTGTAACTGTTCATCCGTTAACGCAATCATTTGTTCATAATTTAAATTTGCAAACACCCAACTATATTTATGTAATCGAAGAGATTTTAACCAAAAAATAATCCCTTTCGAAATTGGTTGTTGTAATTGTTGCATATCATGCAAACGCGTATCTGAACTACTCGATGTTAATGGCGGTGGAGGTACTGTCGGATCACATGACAATGAATAACTACGTGGTTTTTGTGGAATCGATAAATTTTCTTGTGAAGACCATACTCCACTACTATACCCTAAACTCTCATGTGAATCACTTTGAGCCGGTGTCAAACTATTTGAACGCCTCGCCATTCGATCTGTATTTACTTCAGTATTTGGACTAACTGAATCGTCACTACTTTGTTCATTCACCGATGTGTACCCAAAACCCTCAATATTTGCAAATAATCCCGATTTAGTAATCATTTTTTTCAGCAGAAGTTTAAAAGACTTCTTGTCATCTTTATCAAAAGCAGGATGTACAAATACGTAGCTCATTAATTCAACGCAATCATTATAGGCACGAGAATTTGGCAATGTGACTAATTCACTTAAAACTTTACGAATAATTGCTAGATAACGATCAGCGACTTCACGATTACCTGGTTTTAGTAACGGTAAAACAGCAAGTAATCGACTAATCGCTGTATGAGGCCGATCCCATTGTATTGTCGATATAAAATTAATGTCGTTTGCATTCCGTTCCAATGTCATGAGTTCTGTATTTAATACAGATGTTATGCAATGTTCAAGTGTATACTGGAGAAATCTTGCATTAGCAAATGGTAAACCACTCATTAAATAATAAAGTGCTACCGTTCGTTCACAACTATCCCATTTTTGGAATTTCCCACGTATATCTGTTAAATTCTCACAAAATTCTGAAAAATCCCGCATTGGCAAAAATTCCATATTGTTTTATAATTTTTTTTCTTCTAATCCAAAACCAGCTATAAACAAGAAATTTGTGCAAAATAATAATTCACTGTAGGAGATTTAATGGCGGTCAATAATAATTAATTTAATAATATATTTAATTAAATTTATTAAAATGATGAAATTGTACTTACTTTTTTTAAGAGTTTAACTTCAAAATACTGCATTATTTTTGAAATGATTTAAGTGCAATTCAATTAAGCACTAATAACGTACACACCCACTCATTATCGTTATTATACGGAAAGTCAAAACTCTTTTTTTCGCTAATCTGAGAGAATATCTAAAAAAATCTGCCATCTAACGGTACTCATAGTCAACTAAATACCATAGACTTCAAAATTACATCATCTAAAAATGGATTTTGATTTTGAAAAAACTTTTTTACTTATTTCTAATCAATTATTGTTATTACATATTTACGCTTCTGAAATATATATTAAAAAACTAAATAAAATTTTTGTTCTGTTTAGATTAATATACATTCCTTATAATTCAAAGACCTTATCGACTTTCAGTGTGTAGTAAATAGAACTATATGATAATTTAGAATGAATGTATTTGATTTTATAAAAAAAAAAAAGGGAAAAAATTAATTAATAAAGCGGATGACTGGATGGTTTGGTTTGACCACTCTTATCATTTTCAAACTGTTTATAAAAATGGATTTTTTTATCTACAAATCCATTACAAATCTAATAAATGGCCTAAAAAGAAATCACCAATAAGTAAGAGAATATTTGACATAGATAATTATATTCAAATCCTGTTTGTACTGAAATTTATAGAGTTTTAAAAAATTTTTTTAAATAATTATTTGTTTGTTAAAAAGTAATTTTTTAATGTTAATTTAAGTTTTTTTGGTTTAAAAGAAGATATTAGATTTGAGCTATCATGTTCGATGTTTAACAAACGGGTGGTCATGCGGTTTTATAGAAAAAGAAAATATTTGCGAACTTAATTGAACTTCTTTTCTACAAAATATATCGATCAAAATCAATCTTATATACTACTTAAAGCAATTCGTTATAATTTCATTCCCTATGAAATTTTAGTCAAGTTTCAATATTAGTTAATTCAAATTTTTGTAAACCTCAGTTTTATTGGTCTTATGCTTCACTCATCTCAAATTCATTGTCGCTAATCTTCTAGGAGTGATTCTTTCCGAACACGCTTTATAACAAATTCGCAACAAATAGCAAAACTTTGGGTGCCTTTCTTCTTTGTGTTTGTGTTTCCAATAAAGGGGAAGCCCCTATAAAGGGAGCCCCAATAAATACAGCAAAAGCCCATTGAATTATTTGTAAAGAAGTTATATATTCAGATTCCTAGATTAACCGTACAGGCGCGAGGGGGAGACTAAGATTTGGTTTTGGTAAGTTAACTGTTTCGATAACCTTGATTGAAATTAATAAATCGGAAAACCAAATATACTGTTCTAAACATTTTATTATTAAAAGCTTATACTATTGTATGAATTCCTTTTGAAACGAAATATTAGTTACATGCTAAATTGCAATAGTTGCAATATAAGTAAATTAAATAAGCGTATAATTGAACAATAAAATTGAATATATACTTTCACAGACAATATAATTTGCAAACTTTTTATGATAAATGAATGATATGTGTAGTACCTTTCCTCTAAAAATTTTCCATCTTTGTTTATTAATAAATGGAATCTTCTATTAAATAAAAAAAAAAACTATAATCATATGTCTATGAATCTCATGTTCTTTATGTTTTTTGCAGATCACATTCAGAGTCTGTCAAAAACCAGCTGATATTTAGAAACAATAAACGTCATTACAATAAAAATTGTATTTTTTTAAAAACAATTTTCTCGTATAATTGAGGTAAATTTTATATTATTTTTGTTTAATATAATAATTGTTTACAATATTTAATTAAATTTCAATGAATATTTCTTGATTTTATATTAAAAATTGTAATTGTCTGAATGCCACTTTGTTTTGTAAACGTAATGACACATTTTTATATGATAAAAAAAATTATTGTATGTTTTAGAATTTTTATATTTCAAAATAAAATGGGTCGAATTTTTTTGGAACATATGGGTGGATCACGTTTGTTTTCATGTGCAAGTTGTGATACAAATTTAACTAATCGTTCAGAATTAATCAGTACACGATTTACGGGTGCTACGGGACGTGCATTTTTATTTAACCGTGTGGTTAATTTAACTTATAGTGAAGTGCAGGATCGAGTTATGTTAACTGGTCGACATATGGTAATTTTTTTTTCTTTTAAATTTAAATGTTGAAAATTAATTATTAGCCGATTTTCATTTCATGGTCTCATGAAATTTAATTTCGGAATACATTTCATAATAAAAATTATTATAATTTTTAACTTTATTTTTCATTAAACATAGTGGGGAGATTACGATATCCTTGGCGCCTCGATTTGACGATTAATTTTGATAAAACAAGCCCAAATAAGACGAAAATGAAGTATATCAATTTTCGAGCTTTTGTCTATTTTTCGAGTAATCGACACTGTTTTTTTTAGAAATTATCGTGTTTATGTCACATAAATAACACAATTTTAAACATTTTACAAGATTTAATTATTTTTTTTTTGTTAAATGACTCTAATTTAAACACAATTCGAGCATAAATAACCGAAATTTAATTCGTTTAAAAAAAATCAACGCTTGTATATTTAATACAACCATTAAAAATACATATACAGTACGCCATTTTCGACTGTTATTAATCCATGGATTTGTGCGGTCAAGTTTGCACGGGTCGGGTTGGTTTTTGGCCCCTACGTTCAACCTGTGATTAAACTACCCACGTATTTATGGGGTATAGTTTGCACGGATCGGGTTGGTTTTTGGCCCCTACGTTCAGCCTGTGATTAAACTACCCTTGGATAATTTCGAAAAATAGGCGAATATAGTCTTAAAAATAGGCGAATATAAAAAAGTCGAGGCGCCACGGATATCGTAATCGCGCCAACATAGTGCTACGGAGAAAAAAATTGATAGCATAAATCTGCTTGAAATGTTTTTTGGTCCCTTTTCAAGGAGTTAAGATATATGAATTAATTCACGTATCATAAACATTTGTACCGGGCTTAAATACTAAACCATATGTCATCTGATGACGTTTATTCAGATTTTAGATCGATCAGCGAATAGTTAGTTCAAAGATTAAGATTTATTTATTATGTAAATCTGATTATCCAGGACATGAGCAATTTGTTCACTTTTATGTACTTAAAAAACAAAAAATAATTTATGGTTCTAAAATTTATCATTTTTGTAGCTGCATCTACGCAGCGGTAACTTAGTGTTAGTGCTTAAAGTATGAATCAATGTTAAATAAAAGTGAAAATAACAACTAATAATATTAATTGTTTAGATACTCGACATATTGTTGAGTATCAATGTTTGAACTATTTTTATTAATTATTATTCATAAAATATTAATTCATATATAATACTAATAATACCAATTGCAATTATTTACGTCTTTATGTGCTAAATTTGAGCTGAAATTGTGATAAATCTAAACGGTTTATGAAAAACGTAAGTAAATAACGTAAGTTACTTTAAAAAAATAAAAAAAAAAATAATTATTTGTTTAATTTATGGTTTAAAAGTTGAGACATTGAAACCCATGGAACTATATAACTCATTAACTCATTTTTTATGGCTAGAATACGTCACCAAAGTTTCATCTCGCTATGTTTTTCGTTTTTTAGTTATTTTGATGACGGACAGATTAAAATGAGTTCTATGAACACCTATAGCATATTTTCATGTTGAATATGTTACTAGACTAATCGTTACATTAAACAAATGATTGTAGCTATGTTCCAATATTACTGTCAGTTACTTTATATAATTGAAACTTGCTTATATCTGCTAAGTCGGTACTACACAATTCGTCCAACAGCCTTCAACGTTTGCCACTCGATATTATGACATGTTGTGTCCTATTTCACTTTTGTTGAATTCAATTAAATATTCCGTTAAATTAAATCAAAGTGTTCATTATATATTTTTTGTTAATTTTTTATTGTTATATTCTTGTTGTTTAGTTATTTAATTATACATGTTTCATTTTAATTTGTTTTTAATAAATTTAATTAGTGTAACAATGAATATTTAACTAAATTTAAAGATTTTATTCATTCCCACAAAAAATTGGAATAACATTGAAATTAATGAGCCTTTATCCTCGGAAGGCTTTTAACAAAATTAACTAGTAGGAACCACTTCTGGAGGGGGTACAAGAGTTTCATATTACCAATTAACAGAAATTTTAAATGTATGTATTAAATAATTGAATTAAAATATTTTTTTACTAATAAATTTATATCAAAATAGACCTCTTCAAGAGTAGAATGCATTTATAAATAAAAGAAAAATACCTCAGGCTGGAGAATTCAGGTTTATGGAAAGCGTATTTTTAAATAAATAATCGAATTTCGTATAAACTATTAATTTCTCAGAATACAGGTTTGGATATCTTATTGAACTTTAATTATTAATAATTATTATTAATAATAATAATTAGTAGTATCATTTCTGAAATTATTAAAACTTACAATCAATGATTGCAAAAGTTATTCGATTTGAAAAATCGCCATGTTTGGAAAGGTTTTTTATTATTTAATAGGAAAATTATAAACCTATTTTTATTTTGAGTTTGTCATTTTGTAGAGTTTTTTTAACATCTAAAAGTTTTGTATGAAGCTTTTTCTCGACCAAATAGTTTCTAGATAATTTGAAAAAATTGAAGCAAATAATTTTCGGGAAAACTGAGCTATTGATTGAAAAAAGATCATACAAAACTCTTAGGTGTTAAAAAATCCTACAAAATGACATACGAAAAATAAAAATCAGTTCATATGATTTATTGTGAATGATATTGGCCTATTTTGGACATTACGTTCATAAATTATTTCATTAGTAGTCTAGCCGAAAAGTGAAATAACTGCGAAAAACAGTAGTAAAGTTAGAAAATTATGGAAGATAACTCATTCGATGCGAACTAAAATTCTGAGATCTTTTTTTATTTTCTGCAAAGAAAAATTGAAATTGTTATGAACAAAAAACTGAAAAAAATATACGGCATAAAATTTTTGTTTATTTACTTTTTAAAAACTTTAAAAAATTTTTCTTAGCGAAACTTAACTCATTACAAGTTTTACATTACCTATTTTCAACAGCTGATTAGTAGTGTTAATTATCGAGCTTGAGTTCAGAAGAATGAATTTTAAGAAATTTTCTCTTCTTTAAGGGTCTTTTCTTTAAAGAAGATAAAAAAATTTTATAAACAAAATTATTTTTCAGAATTTTATTCCGCGTCGAATAAGTTATTTCCCATAATTTTCTGACTTTTCTAACAATTTGTCGCAAATATACGTTACATTTTATCAGAAAACTAAAATCAAATAACATGATCTTTCTATGTACTATTTACCAGCCTTGTGAAACATGATGTTAAACTTGATCATGTATAGGGTTTATTAAGGAACGGTTTTAAATATAATTCATATATTTTTTTTTAGGTTCGTGACGTTGCTTGTAAATCTTGCGATACAAAATTGGGTTGGATGTATGAATTTGCTACAGAAGAAAATCAACGATATAAAGAAGGTCGTGTAATTTTAGAACGTGCCCTTGTTACTGAAAGTGGAGGACTAGAAGAGCATCTTATAAATCATGTTCCTAATTAATCCTCTCATCATCTCAGAATTATAATTTATTTATTATTTTTATCTTATATTTTTTAAGAAATATGTTCCCAAGTTGATTATGTATAAGAAAAGCAAATTTTTCAAAAAAAAAAAAAAAAAAAATTTATACAGAAATATATGTATATGTAAAAGCGATGATTTTGATACGAGAAAACATTATATGTATGTATATAATGTTTTCTGAATGTGGTACAACAAAAAGGATCACCGCCAAATTTTGTACGGAGAAAAAAAAATTAATATTAATAGAAATTATATTATTCTAAATTAGGATTACACAACAAAAACTATTATATATTATTTTTTATAATATCAAAAACAAATATTAAAAACTTTATGAATACATACATTTTGCATGTTTTCTGAAATTTTATATTCGAAAAAAAAAAGTACGTAGTGGTTCAAATTTGTGATTATATAAAATAATTTAGTTTGTAAGTTTTTTTTATTGTTCATTTACATCGTTCAGAAATATGTCGTAATATTTACCTATAACTACCTCTGAAAATATCTTTTTAACAATTATTGTAAAAAAAAATACAATAGAACCTTGTCAAAGATAAATGAAACAAATGTCCAACTACCTTAGATCAGTGTTTGGGAATCATTATTAGCTGTATTAATTCGAGTAATAATTGTTTTATACGATTTGTTGTTGAAGTGCGAACGACATAGTGTAGAACGAGTTTATAAGCCCTTTCATTAAAGTTAATTCTTGTTGAATTTATAAATTTAAATGAAAAAATTAGGTAATTGCCGCGTGAATCTGTGTAAGAAAATAATAATTGAAGATAGAGATTTTAGGGTAAATATGAAATGAAATGCCGTTGTGAATCTAATTACTTTTAAATTAACTTCTGTAATTAATGCTACTATGTTTTTTACTGAAAACAGTTTATTTATATATATATATATATATATATATATATATATATATATATATATATATATATATATATATATATATATATATATATATATATATATATATATATATATATATATATATATATATATAAATGTGTCTAAATTTAAGACTTAATTAGGCACATTAATGTAATATAGAGTATCATCATTTAATTTTTATAATTGTTTATAATATACAGTGTGTGGTGCATTTCAGAAGTATCCTTAATAAATCTTGACCTGATGTGATTTTTGTTTTGAGTAAAAACATGCCGATTTAGATATCAAGGAGGAATGTCAAAAATTATATCTAGAATGTCAAAAATTATATCTTATTTTTAGATTTCATCTCTTCAACCCAAGCCACCCCCGCTTTAAAATTTAAAAGGTACCCGCTACTATGTGTTACATCTTAAGAAAGGGAATAAAATTCTATTTATCCATGATAAGTAAAAGGAAATCGGTCTATTGATTCTTATAGTTTAAGAGCTCGTGGAAGATTTGAGTAAGGTACTTTCTGTAAGACTGTGATTTTTCTTCTGTGATAAATCGTAGTATGAGAAGTACAAAAACCACGTTCTAGCTGGTATCAGTCCTGCGCGTCATCAGCTTTTACGCATTCGAAAGGGTTGAAAAATGGGTTAAAAAGGTAAGAATTTGAAATAAAAGTTGTAGAGCATAATATTTTATATGAAATGTATACATGTATATGTGAAAACGTATAAACGTTCTAATTCCGTTGTTTTTAATAATAGATAAAAAAATGTTGTGTATGTAACATTTTATAATCTACAACTTTTATTTGTAACGATTTCCTCTAACTCTTATCGATTTAACCCAACTCAATTATCACCTCTTTCAAACGCTTGATGGCGTGCAGTGCTGATTACAATTCATCTCTGAAAAAACAACCCTTACTCAAATCTCCTCCCTTATTCAAACAAGTCTTAAAAAAACAACCTTACTCAAATCTCCTACGAGCTCTTAAACTGTAAAGATAGACTGCACTGAAGGTGTTTAAAAAAGATTTGTTTAAAAAAGCAATATTTTTACTTCAATATGTGGTTATAATATTTTCCAGCTTCACAAAAGATTTTAATTTAATATAACTTGATATCTCTGTGCCAGTATGGTTTATATGTTTAACTGAAGAAATTATATAAGAATATCGATCATTTACTTCGAATTCATTTTCAACAAAATTCCGTCATAAAAAATAGAAAATATATAAACAAGAGGTTGGCAATTAAAGTTACCATAAGATTAACATTTACATTATTCAATTTTCGCTCCCAAATAACTCAAATAATATTTATCCAAATGTTTTAAAATTTGGTATGCATGATTTGGACATGAAAAAACATTTGTAAATATAAAATCGAATTTTCATTTTAACCTTAGAAATTTTTTGTCTATATTATGCATACCAAATTTCATAACATTTGGATAAGTATTTTTTGAGTTATTTGTGCACGAAAATTTAATATACTACGTATATTACATGTAATTGAACTTAATAGCTTGTTAGAATCACACTCCTTATATAATCAATGATATGATATAAAGGCTGTGATTGATATATAATTTAACATAGGAAATTTCTCAAAATTTGCTATCAACTTGAAGTCAATAATTATTTATATCTGAAGTTAAAAAAAAATTACTAATGCAATTTCTTTAATAATTCTTAGAATTTTCTACCCAATAACTAAATTAAAACAATTAAATAGCATTTTTATAAGTATTTAATAATTTTTGTGTGACATTTGCTCTTATTGTCTATTATAATGTATGGGTAAATAGTAAACTTAAAATATTATCATATATTGCATAAAAGTACTGTAATTGCAGTAATGTTCCCAGCAATTGTATTCCAGCCATGTGTTGCAGTAAAAATATTGCCATTTTAAACAAAACTTTATGCTTTTACAATTTTTTGATAATTTGTGTTGCTTAAAAATAAAACATAACTATTTACAATATTCACAATTGTTAGACACATTACATCTCATATTTTTCTATACAACTGAACAAAGAAAGTGATCATTTATTAATTGTATCGAGCGTTAAATTGTGGAAATCCATTATAGTTTTTATTTATTATTTAGCAATAACAACCACTAATATTTTTTTTAAATAAATTATTTATTTGAAATTTATCAAATGTTGTAACACATAAAAAATATTTAAATTAACAAATAGAAAAATAGTAAGGACAAAAAAATGGTTGAAAATAATATTGATTTAAAAATTTTAATTCGGCCATTATGTAATATTCCTTGGCTATTGCATATTTTGTGTACTTCTAAGGCCTCCAAAATATTTAATTTGAAACCCGTGTTTGCTATATGAAGAATCTCCAATTCTTGCTCAGAGTTGTGACCCGTTTCATTTAGTTGTTTGGCGAACGTAGAATCATCTGTGTGGCTTCTATAGAACCGTAGATGTTTGCGTTCTCTTATTTCGAAGTTTCTCCCAGTTTGACTAATATAGACCTTTACACTCACACGGTGATTTGTAGACTCCTGATTTATAATTCTTCTCTATTTTGGCCTTGTTCTTGAAAAGTAGATTGGCTAATTCTATCGGTGGCCTAAACGCTACATTAATAAATATTATTAGATTTTAATATCTTATCAATCTTCTCAGAAGTCTTGCCATTGTAGGTAATAGTATTGAATGAATTAGGCTGGTGTTTGTCCAGAGTATACAATGCGCCCAATGCCACTTTTTTCCCTTTTTCTTTTGATGATATTATGGATCACCGATAGATCGTACCCAGTGTTCATTGCGATTTCTATGATTCACCGAGCCTTCAATTTACCTTTAACAAAATAAAATCATGAAAAATAAGTGCATATCATAGAAGAAATCGCAGTGAACAATGGGTATGATAGATCGACGATGATCCGTAATATCATAAAAGAAAAAGGGGGAACCAGAAAAAGGGTAAAAATGGCATTGGACGCATTGTACACTCAGGACAAACACCAACCTGATTGCTGGAAACACGGGTTTCAAATTAAATGTTTTGGGGGTCTTAGAAGTACACAAAAGCAAGAGCCAAATAATATTACTTAATGATCGAATTGAAATTTTCAATCAACATTATTTTCAACCTTTAAAAAAAACAATAAAATTTTTTCGTCCTTAACTATTTTTCTATTTGTTATTTTAATAAATTGACTTACGATAATTATGTAACCTACAGTATAAATTCTTTTTAAATTAAGAATAAATTACATTGTTTTGAAAATGGCTAAACAAGCCGAATCGATCGTCAACAACATTTGATAAATTTTAAATAAATAATTTATTAAAAAATATTAGTGGTTGTAATTGCTAAATAATAAATTAGAGCAGAAGGAATCGGCGCACGAGTACCGAAAACTATTCCACCTCAATTTTTTTATGCGATCCTCTTAAAATTGCCCTCCTAATGATATAAATGCATGTTGCCATGGCGCAACCCGGTGCCATATTGTTTAAACAATTGCAAGGCATTGTTATTTTTCAACCGGACAAATTTTTTTTATATTCTTTATTGGAATACCAATAAAAAAGGTCCTATGACTTTTAACGATAAAGTTAATATTTTTAAAGATATGAATTTTTAAAGGTTCGAAAAATCTCAAATTTGGGTACTTTCAACCCATGAAAAATATATTTAAAAAAAACATAATGTCTAAGTAATATTTTTTTTTAATTCTCTATACAATTGTTAATAATATTGTAAAAAGAGATTTTAAAAAATTTCATTGTTTATACCTTTTTTTAATTGTTAATAAGTATGCGTCGCTTACCTTTAAGTCTCTCTCTGACTCTCTCTGACTCATGGTTTTTTAGGTATCGCTGTCTCGCTCTGACTCATTGGTTTATAGTTACAAATATTTATTAATATTTAACAAATCATTTATTAGAGACCACTTTTTAGTCCTTAATAAATATTTCTTAGTACTTAAAGTGATTTGTTTGTATTTAATAAATCTGATATTCATTTATTAAATATTAATAAATCTTTTTAAATACTAAGAAATATTTATTAAGGACTAAAAAGTGGTCTCTAATAAATGATTTGTTAAATATTAATTAATATTTTTAACTATAAACCAATGAGTCAGAGAGAGACAGCGATACTTAAAAAACCATGAGTCAGAGAGAGACAGTGATACTTAAAGCTAAGCGACGCATACTTATTAACAATTAAAAAAAGGTATAAACAATGAAATTTTTTAAAATCTCTTTTTACAATATTATTAACAATTGTATAGAGAATTAAAAAAAAAATATTACTTAGACATTATGTTTTTTTTTAAATATATTTTTCATGGGTTGAAAGTACCCAAATTTGAGATTTTTCGAACCTTTAAAAATTCATATCTTTAAAAATATTAACTTTATCGTTAAAAGTCGTAGGACCTTTTTTATTGGTATTCCAATAAAGAATATAAAAAAAATTTGTCCGGTTGAAAAATAACAATGCCTTGCAATTGTTTAAACAATTTCGGTTTAAACAATATGGCATCGGGTTGCGCCATGGCAACATGCATTTATATCATTAGGAGGGCAATTTGAAGAGGATCACATAAAAAAATTGAGGTGGAATAGTTTTCGGTACTCGTGCGCCGATTCCTTCTGCTCTAAATAAAAACTAAAGTGATAATTTGTTTTTATTTTTTTGTTTGTTTTGAAAATGTATTGCAACATACTAGATTTATATAATTATCGAATGATAAATAATAAAATAAAGTTTAAAATATTATACAGGATGCTTTTTTAATACATATAATCAAAACGTCCGATGAAATCCTATTAATTTCCAATTCAAATTCAATAGTATTTAATTGGTGCTTTTTTAAGATACTCATAATTTGTACATAAATAAGGGTTAAAAAAATTTTCAAATAAGAATTGAGCTTGAATTATGACTTTAAAGCATTTTATGATTAAAATTATATCACAACAAATCAAAAACTAAACTAGCTTTTAATTTATTAAGATAATAATACCATATTTGCTTTTTCCATGTTTCAAATACTTTAATTTGTAGTTTGATAAGAATCACGTACAAACTGTTTTAAATTTAAATTTCACGATCTTAAATGGCCTGTTAAAATTCTTAAGAAATATTCAAGTATTAAACAAGAAGTTTTATTTCAAATTTGTTCCTATATCAAACTAAGAAAATTTGAATAAATTTTACAAAAATTATTGACAGTCAAAGAAGACCCCATTAGTCCCTGTAGTCATTATTTGTAGTGTTTTTTACCATCCCGTTAATTTTGCGACTACCCCGAATTCGACAATTTCGCCCTTAGAAGTACGTGCCAATAAACTTTGGCAGTGATTGGTAAGTGTAACTTGATTAAACACTTCATTGATAAGTGTTATAATACTACAAGTTAATCAAAAATATTTGATTTAATTTGTAGATGGTCTCTTCTCCATCTATATTATGGACAAAGAAAGTGATAATTTGTTTATTTTTTTACTTTTTATCATAAGGCACAGCAGTACCTCTAATAAAAGTATAAGATAGAATCCATTTGAAATTTAACTGGAATGAGTAGGATTCAATCGTAATTTTGATTAGATTATGAATTTAATACGCATTTTTTATTCATAATTTGATTTGGAATAAATAGGTTTTAATCGGAATTTATTTCTATTTAAAACCAATTCATTCCGATTAAAACCTATTAAAAATTTGGAATCGGAATGAATGGGTTTTAATCGGATTTTATTTCCACTAAAGACCAAGTAATTCCGATTAATAAATTTGAATGTGGTTTAATCGAAATGAATGGGTTTAATCCTATTCATTTTCGATTCAATTGAATATATATATATATATATATATATATATATATATATATATATATATATATATATATATATATATATATATATATATATATATATATTTACTTTCTTCCTATTCCACCTATATTTACTTTCTTACTAAACCATACATTCTAAAACTTGCAATGCATGTGAAATCTTCATTGGACTTATTCTACATGTATATTGTGTAAAAAGCGTTAGAAAAATAAATAATAATACCTCTCACTTATACATAAATATGTAGCACCCTTTTATCCCAGTTCTAAATTTACTGCTGAGCACGGGGTGGATTTTGGTACACATAGGATTTCTTTGAGGAAGTTGTGCATTATAACATTTATATACTGTTTGTTACATTTCTTACAATTATTAGCCCAAACTTCTCATATTTGTACACATAATTTTTTATGTACATCAATTTCTGATTTCTGGCCTTATCAATCATTCGCTCCACATGATCATTCCAACTTTCATTACAATATAAAACCGCATCTAAATACTCAAAGTTCTTAACATTTTCAATCACTTGTTTATACATTCATACCTCATTTGCATTGCTCTTTCGCCCATTAGTTACATTCATCATTTTAGTTTTTCTCGCATTCACAATGAGTTTTCACATCTCACAATATTCCTCTAGCTCATTCAGATATTATCTCATCCAACCAACTGTTTTTGAAGTAAGCACTACGTCGTTTAATCTATATATATATAGAAGATCCCATTTTTGAACTCACTCATCACGAAATCTCTGAAACTATTAGGTCGATTGACTTGAAATTTGGTAGGAATATTCCTTTAGCCGAGTAGAGGTCAGCTAAGAACGGATTTTACGAAATTCCACCAACAAGGGGTCTTGCGGGGGCGTTAACAATAGAAAATTCCCATTTTTTTATTAATTTATGTGTATAGTCATTTGTTTTTTGTTTCCGTCAATAAAACAAAAGACGATCGTTTTTTCGTCATTCTTTTTTTTTTCCAGTTTATAAAGAAGCCGGAAAAATGTATAACATCAACTCTACGCTTTCAATGCTTCTCCATCCACACCCTCCCACGCTTCCACCCCCGCACTCCCACGCATCCACCCATGATGAGTGAGTTCAAAAATGGGATCTCCTATATATTTATAGATTTGTGTTACTTTTATATCAGTTGGCTTATTTGTTATTGTAGTCCAATGTGTACACGATGTTTTAGCAGAATTTTAAATTAACGGGTCGCTTTTTAATGAAGGCCTTCAGGCGTATGCCCACAAAGTATTTCAGATTTATAAACATTGAATCCGTTTCATTTAAATACCTGGTGGCTATAAAAATATGCTATTTTATCTTAGAAGCAATAAATATTTGTAAGTTTTGTATTTTGAACGATTTATGAGTTTTTAAGAGAATATAAAAGGATATTATTATTGCCTATTATCTTAGAAGCAATAAATATTTGTAAGTTTTGTATTTTGAACGATTTATGAGTTTTTAAGAGAATATAAAAGGATATTATTATTGCCTACTATTGATTTTCTAAGGTAATTTTTAAATTGCTCAGAAAAAGTATACAGGCCGTGAACTCATATTGAAATTGTAATTTTATAACTCAAGAACGGGTTCACCTATCCAAACCAAATATTTAGACTTTGTTCGGACTATTTAGCAGATTGTTTATGTGAGGTTTGCACAAAATCGGCCGAGCGGTTCTGCATTTATCACATTTTTTGTAAGAAATGAATTCAATAAATAGCGGATCATTTTGTTAATGGGGTTTTTAAATTGATATTACTGTCAGGGGATTTTCATCAAACATTGCCTGTTATTCCTCGATCAACTCCGGATGATGAAATAAATCCCTGTTTGAAGTTCTTTGTTTGAAGTTTCCTACAAAATGATTCAGCTGCAAATGAGTTTTCAAAACAATTGTTAGAAATTGGTGATGGCAAAATACAAATCGACAGTACCAAGGGATTGATCGCTGTACCGAACAATTTTTGTACAATTGCGCAATCGATAGATTAATTGATTGAATTTGTTTTTCCAAACATTCTTTCGAATTAGAGAAATCATGATTGGTTGACAGAACGCGCCATTTTAGTATCGAAGATCATTCATATCAATGTCATTAATTTTCAAATTCAACCGAAACTGCCAGGTGTAGTCACGACATATAAATCAATTGACAGTGTTATGAATGTAAATGAGGCAATGAATTATCCAATTGAATTTTTAAATTCATTGGAACTGGTGGTATGCCATCGTATTGCTTGAATCTGAAAGTTGGTTCTTTGATTATATTATAGCAAAATATTAATCAACCAAAATCCCCGTATAGCGGCCCTTGATTGACAGTGAAAAAACTATTGCCAAATTAGATTGAAGCTACGATCTAAACTGTTGAATGAAAAGCAGAAGTTTTTTTGATACCGCGTATCCGTATGATTACAACTGATATGCCATTTGAGTTCAAACGATTACAATACCCTGTGCGTTTATCATTTGCGTCCATTAACAAGGTGCAAGGGCAAACACTTAACGTTTGTGGTGTGAATTTGCAGGAGTCATGTTTTTCACATGGCCAACTTTATGTTGCCTGTTCCAGAGTCGGTACACCCAGCCGTTTGTTTATTCATGGTCAAAATGGAAAAACAAAAAACATTGTTTATCCAAATGTTTTGCATTACGCTTTAAAATAGATAGCAATTAATAAAATATTTTATTGTTTGAATAAATGAATTTGATGTTCCAATTAAATTTTTTTATTATTTCAATTATACGTAGCGAAGCACGTATCGGGCCGCTAGTCATTAATATAAAACAAGAAATGTAGTGTTAACAGTTGGCATCCCTGTCTTAGGTCTTGGTGTGTTTTAAAACACGATCTAACGCCACCCTTACCCGATCGAATGCAGCAAGAAATCGATTTGTATACGCATTTAAATATCTCTTTTAATTGCACAGTTAAATCAATATGTGTAAGATTATCCCACAATAATTGCCTATGCATTTCATCGAAGGTTTTTTCGAAGTCCAAGAAGCATAGATAAGTCTTGGACCTCTTGACACTCAGGTAATGATCTACAATCGTTTTAAGTACCAGCACATAATCCATTGATTCATAGCCCCTTCTAAATCCAGCCTGTGCACAATTTATTGTTTTATTTTCATCTAATCGTTGCCACAGTCGATTGGACAATAGTTTTGTGTAAAGTTTACTTACATTAGGCATGAAAGTAAGACGTTGGTAGTTTCCAGGATACCTATCTACATTCACCTATTCCTTTATGTATGTTCATAATAATTCCTGTAGTCTAAATCCGAGGGTATATTTGGTTCACAGTCTTGGTATTGAACAATTTATTAAGAATAAGTCAAAATTTATAACATTATTCATATATTTTTTTAATGGCATTATTTATGATCCCTTCTCGCCCAGCGGTTTATTATTCTTGGATACGTCTATTACCTAATGTATGTATACATCATTAATAGATAGGTCAAAGTGTACATTTTGTTTTTAATCAGCCCCCCCTTCTCCTAGTATATTTCCACACTCATACCATACAGTTGACTGTAGGAACTGTTCTATTCATCCACCCTTATTTTTAAAATTGAGCATTTTCCACAGCGCTTTTGCGTTACCTTCATTTGCAACTTCATTAACCCTCTGCACATATTCTGCCTTATACATTCTATTTTTACATTCACACAGATCTTTAATTTACTTTTTACATACTTTCGTAGTACTAAATTAGTATTATTCCTTTACATTTTCCTCATATTGTTTTTAAATTTCTTACTTTTCTTTAGCAAGAGGTGTACTGCCATGCTATTTTCTCACCTCCAAATCTTTACTAACAAAAGCCACCCAGTCTTGCAATATCATTGCAGCCTATTCAATTTTATTCATTTCAATCATATGGCTCACTCCAATCGCTAACAATTGGGATTAGTTACCTTTTTTGATTAAGCTCTGTACAATAATGTATGTCCTCCGATATGCTAAGAACATTAACTGCCAACTTATAGAGGAAAATGAGAATACTCCACTATCTAGCCCACTTTCATATCTATTTGAGAGTTCGAATTGCATAAATTCTTCGTCACACATACATAATCAATCACAGTCTAAATTTTAACACATACGTCTATTCACTACGTTTATCATTCAATGCTCTCCCATTCAAAATAACCAAAACGTTTTGTTTAACCACATTCAAGAATTTCCTACCGTTCGCATTCACGTACTCATACATACTATGCCTTGGTATTATTCCATCAATTACAACGTGATCCACTTCAACACTGATTTTAGCATTAATATCGCCACTCTAGAATAATTTGAGCTTTCAGGCTGCAAATAACAACCTCCACCGATTTTAGGACTGATGTCGCCACCCAATATTATTGCAGCAGTTGGATATATCAGTATTAAATCACATATATTGTTTTTAACATTTCAAAAAAATGATTATTATAATAATTTGAGCTCTCAGGCTTCAAATAAACCACTCCCAACAATATTTTCATTCTTTAACTGTCAAACAATTGAACTTAATCTGACATTTTTTCTAGGGTACCTATGCTTTCATTAATGTTATTGATTTTATTATTTAATTAGATTTAATAATGTTTTATTTACGGTTTAATTATTGTTGTAATTTTTTTAAATAACATAAAAAATGAACGGCGGCTGAAAAATTTCTCAACATGTATATTAATTATTCGCAATGTGTAAATAATAATTATTGTCTTATCTCTTTCCAATGCCAATGCTTGAATGTCAACATTGACAACGTATATAAAACAAACTAGGCATAATTAAAGAAAATAAACATAAATATCCTAATCTTATCTTCAATCCTAAATCCGATGATATAATTGCTTGTGATTCAATAAATACCTACTCTGGATTAAATACTTACCATGGTTAGTTAGGTCATGATCACAATTAATTCTCTATTCCACATGCTTAGTGTGGTTTTACGAATCACGACAAAAATGTCACAAAATAAAAATTTTCTATGAAATTGTACAATAAAATGTTTCATTTTTTATTAAATATACCTAAAATAAATTCGAAGATTATGCATATCTATATTATAGTAGTTATTCGTCTCGATGAAAGCCCATCTATATACTAGAGTAGGAAAAGTGATGCTGGGTTTTATATCAAAATTGAAGGGATTCAATTAAATTCAAAAAGATATAATGCATTATACAACTAATTTACCTTACAAAAGAAATTAATATTTTAGGGAAATTTTAACCATAATTTAAAACATCTTAATATATTAAAAAACATTAAACCCGTGCCTAAGTGTATTTAATTTAAATAATTTACTTAATTAGTTTAATTAAATTTGTTTACCTAATCATAATAATATCTCCATAAATATTCATTTATACAAATCGATTGTTTTTAATGAAAAAAGTTGTTTGATTTAAAAAGTACTAATCATTTTAGATGAATATTATATATTATCAGATGAATATTTATGGTAACGAAAATAACTATGTACTTATTGAAATACGTTTATTTTATTTATTTATTTTTTTTTTTTATTTAAAATAAAAGCAATTATCAAACATGTGTTTACTTATACTTATATTACTATTAGTCATATAAAAGCTATATGAAATAAATGCTTAAGTACTTGGATTTAGTTTTAAAGTATTTTTTTTATAATTAAAGCAAAAATTTTTCAATTGTTTTTAGAAACAAATGAACATTTTTTAGTTGAATATTCGAAATATAGCACGCCCCTATATTATTGTATATATTCTTGTTTATATAGTCTAGTCGATATAGGTTTATATTGAAAAAAATTTAGATACACGCCATACAATATATGGATTTATACGCTTCCACTTACCAAATATATTTTGGTAATGTATAAATAGCAAATTTAAAAACAAAAAGAGGTTGAGATTACTTAGAATTTTGATGACCTTATTAATGAAATATGTCATGGTAATATAATAGTAAGTCACAAAAAGAACGTTGTTTGAATAAAACGAAGTTAAAAATGAATACTTTCTATTCTAATTAAATCGATATTTTCTATTCTAATAAACTATAAAAGGTAATAAAACCCAAAGGTCTAAACTTTTGATTTTTGAATCAAATTGCAAAGTTTCAATTGAAACGTATACTGCAATTTCAAGTTATATATTCAAACTAATTTTTTTTTTAAAACTCCATTTCCGAAAAAACAGGGAGTTTTTTTTATATATAATAGTCTTATGATTATGGGGCATTTGACTGTAGGCTAAAATCTAATTTTTGGTTTCAATACATGTTAAATCCGTTCGAGTTGCCAAAAAAACATTACCGTTGGTATTGTTGATAGTGGTAAAATATATTTGGCAAATATCTCTAGCGTTTTCGTCGAATACTTAAATTATAGAATATAAAACTGACACAAATGTAACCCTGCAAGGTATACTATTTACCTTAGAGACTTTATCGATAAAAAAGTCGGGTTAATACATTCAATTGGTTATTTATATCTTATTTTTAAAACCTTTCATTAAGAAACATTGTATTTCTTCATATGGGGCCTTTAGTACAAAGTATTCTTTAGGAAATAAAAACTTTATTTTGAAATTTTGTTTTTCACTCAATGGATTTCTATATCAGCAATATAATTTATAAAGAACACAATATATTTTTAAAGAAAATTACAAAAAGTTTTTCTAATATGGGCGCTGTATTACTGTGCTCCAATTAAAACTAATGTAGTAGTTTTTAATTTAATTAAAATTCTCATAATTATGCATTATTTTACAGTGTAAACTTCTATTTTTTAGCTCTATTGGGCCATATTAATAATTAAGATATATATGATTTCTATGGTATGTAGAAAACCAAAACTCGACTGTATGTAATGTATATACATTGCGCATATACAATACACACAAGTGTATACAATTCATTGCGCTGACACCCGGCTATCAGCTGACAAAACACAGACATCTTGTCAAATAAAATATACATCGACAATTTTTAAACAATAATTTCATGAAAATGGTGTAATAAAATGTGTAATTTTTTATTAAATTTCATTAAAAATAGAATTATTTTAATAAAATTTAGTGTCATTTGTGATTTTAGTTAATCATATCATAATTAAAAACTGTATGACGTCATGACGGTACATTATTGTAGTGATGGAGACAGGAGACAATGTAAGCGATTTAACTTTAATTTTATCAATAATATTTAATTAGTTTTAAAGAAAACTAATTTTCATTAAATTCATTAATATATCATCAATTATAAGTAATATTATTATTAAGAAATTATTCGAAATTTCATTGACAAACTGCCTAAATAAGTTTCAATCTGACATTGAATTTTTTTCATACGTCCTTGAATAAATTTTCTGAAAATTCTTTTAATTAATAAATATAATTTGACAATTCCAATCAATTAAATTAATATTTCATTCGGTTTTTATTAATTTAATTAATATTAGTGGATGTTAAATTAGAGAATTTGTTTTTATTTTATTGACATCTGCGAAATGGTAATTAAAAAGAAATGAACGCGGTGTAAAAGTGAGAAAGATAGAGTAGGACAATAAATACTAACAAATATTATTAAATGTTTATAAATGCGCAGAAGAATGTTGTTAAAAAGAGTGAAAAGACTTTATATGTTATAACATGCAATTTGTAAACAATAAAAAGTTGAAATAAATATATACTTTTAATATTCACGACATTAAAAGATGTCTGATGCGCATTTGTTCTTTTGAATTCTATTTATTGCACAGATTTTGCAATATTTTTTTATAGTGTTGGAAAATAGAAATATTTAAGTTACGCGAATATATTTCTTCATTTCAATTATGATTGGATGACATTGAAAATGAATTTGTTATTTTTTTTAAAGTATTAATTGGTAATGAAATCTATTTGGATATTTAAAAGTATTTTACCTTTTAATTTATGATGAATTTTTTCTGTCAAATGTAACAATATTTTATTTAAGAAAAAACAAAATTTCTGTTTAATAATATGGTCGTGAATAGGGTTCATAATAAACGGTGTTAGTAACCTTGCTTCAATAAATTGTGTCTCTGAGTAACCTTGTCTCGATCAGTTGAGTGTCCTTGATCTGCTTAGTTGAGCATCAACGTTTTTCGCAATCTATGCTTTTTGAATTATCATTTCTTTTATTTTTCGGCACTCAAAAAAAAAAGTCATACGTAAGCCGTTAATAGGGAGAGGTATTGGCACGGAATTATTAATTCTTAGTTCTATTGAAGTATAAGTATTTTTAATATTTTAGATGTTTTTTTATTCAATTGCCTAGTTGTTTTGCTGAATAAAAATTTCTCCATTGCTTAAATACCGAATAATAATTTTATTCCTGAATATTTACCATCTACCACTAATTAAATCTTGGACATATTCTGGAAAACTAATAACCAAGTTGAAACAAAGAATTGAAAATATTACATCTCTGCCTGAATGTGCTACTATTATACCACATGTCGTCATCTACAGATATTGGTTATTTGTGCAATGTTTCCAATCTCACTATTTTATATGTTTGTATCAAACATAGTACTTGGCTCTATTTCCGAATATTATTATTAGTATGTATAATAATGTGAAAAGTGCTTTTTTAACTTAGATCGATTATAGCATAAGCGATTTAAATACGAAAAATAGTCACCAAAAACCTCAAATTCTATGAGGATTAAAAAATTTTTTCGATAAAGCGACATATATTGCATAAAATTAGCAACATAAAATTGTAGTAGAATCCGGGTTAACCATACTTGTCGCGTGGTTTGGGGTTTCTTAATCTAAATTGCGTATAGCGCAAAAACAAGCATTTTTCGAAACAATATGTACAGTTCAAAAGTGTTTCCTTAATTTACATATATCAATCATTAAAATAGCTCGAAACTTTATATTATATCTAAAAACGAGAGCGGCTCCTAGCAACTAGGATAAAAAATTTGTAGTAAATAAAATAATGTTTGGAATCTGAATATTTAAGCTATTTTTAACACAATTTCTTTGACACATTGCGTTGCTCAATGTTTGCACATTCAAGTCAATTCAGGTTCTGGTCTAAAATGTGATTATGATTATGATTACTAGTTCCAATGATGTATGGTATATGCGGTGATTCTAAACATAAGCCTTACAGTGACGTTGAATAAAATCGAATATAATGCTCACATGATGTAATGATTTATTTAATTCGGGACATTTTAAAGAAATCCGTCTCGAAATATTCACCCTATACTATAACGCTCTTGTTTTTATTTAAATCAAATATAAATTCACACGTGTATAAACTGACTAGTATTTTGTTTTCAATTAATATAATATTAGGTGTAAAAGATAACCAACGGTGTTAATTGCTTAGATATTTGGCATATGGTTCAGTATGAATGTTTGAACTTTTGTTAATCATTAGCATTCATAAAATACTCTAAATATACAGTCTATACAGTTATAAATACATATATAATAATATGTATTGCAATTATACATTATTTGCTTATTAATTGTTGCGAAACTAAACAGTTTACCAAAAAATGTATTTCAAAACAATTACTTTTTTGTTTGTGGATTTTTCTTCTATTTTCAATGGTTTAAAAGTTGAAGCATGGATCGTCATGGATCCATTAAATCAAATGGACATATTTTGCTGATTGAACTTGATCTTACTTTTTATGCCCAAAGTACGTCACCAAAATTTCAACTCGCTATCTGTTTTCGTTTTGAGTTATCTTGGTGACGAACGGACGGACATGCGGAAATGGACTAATTAGATGATTCTAGGAACACCTATACAAAATTTTGTTTTTGCCATCAATATTTTCTAATGTTGCAAACTTTAGACTATAATTAGTATATAATGACATATTGAATATATGGCGAGTATAAACGGTTTACTAGTTGTAACCTGCATATTTGGAACATATTATTGAGCAGTAATATTATTCGTGTGGATTGGACTACTAGAGATATTGTACAATATTTTGTGTAATATATTTATTGATTAAATGAGCGTCTGGGGGCTGCTTTAAGCTTTTTATCAATCATTACTGAATATCAATTAGTGTTAGTATGTACAGTAGCACCACTGTATGATAGCTGTACAAAATATTTCAAAAATGTTTTCACTTTCATTTATTTTATTTATGTGTAAATTTTGTAGGTATGTGGAACACATTTAAAACATTTATTATTTTGTGAACTTATTTTTTTTTGTTTATAATTAATTTTACACTTGTGTTTGTAAGACGAATACCTAACAATACGTTAATTTTTATAATTCATCCAGCAGTTTGGTAGATACCATATAATAAAGGTGATACTTAATCTGGTAATACCATAAAAGTTAAACAATAATCTGAAAATATAAAAAAATCAAGGTATATTCCGCTATTATATGTAAACGCGTCAAACTAAAAACCAGAAAATCTTTTAAAACAATGGGTACATTCATATTAATTTCCGATCAATCATTGATCGATCACTATATTAAACACACTATTTCCATTAAAATATTTAGCTCAAAATTATAAAACGTCTTTTATGTCAAAATTTTGTTTGTTAGATGTCGTTAGTGTTATAATTTTATTCTTTATTTATGTGAAGAAGAAGAAATAATCAAATTTTATTCATTATATATTATGTACACTATGGTGAGTGTCTAAACTAATTCATAGTATGAATTATAAATAAATGTATATGTGACTACTATCAATTTGTAATTAAAAAAAATTATTATGTGTGCTATAAACAAATTACGAAACTAAATTACTTAATTTTTTAGTCAAAATCTTAACAAGGAAGATTAGTAGAAATTTAGTAAAAATACCTTAAATTTCGACATCCATCCAGCAGTTTGTAAGATAGCAAAACAGATACTTTCCTTGACAGTCGGTAAAATCCAACAAGCGGTATGGGTTGGTATGCCAGTCAATCAGTTCTTGTATAAGTAGAGAAGATATACATGATTTGTACATACAAATATGTCATTCAATCCATTCCAATTATTCATTTATAATTTGGTTACTTGACATTATATAATCCGATTTGCAACATACTTCAAGTGAGCATTTGTAAAATGTTTATACGTATGTAGAGTTTTTATAGTTTTCCGGGCACTCTTCCGATTTTTCTCTTCATAAGAAACACCCTTGAAAGCATATTAAAAAAAAAATAGCCCATTTGGCCCGTTAGTTTTGCGCTTGGTTATACATACAGTGATTCATTTTTATTTACAATAGATATGTAAATAACTTTTTGTCGTTTTTTGTATAGTATTTTTATCCTAAACAAAAAATGACTGAACCGATTTTGCTGAAAACTCTAAGTTATGTAATAGGCATGATGACAGTATTAAAGAATCAAAAAAAATACTGACTCTAGGAAAAAATATATTTTGAAACGATTTAAAAAAATGGACCAGTTTTAATAAAAACATTAAGATTAATAAGATATTTAATAAAATAAAAGTAAAAAATTCAGGCACCGGCCATTTTAGCTGAAACGCCAATCACCATCAAACAGACAATAATGACGTCAGAACATATCAAATGTAAATTCTAGTGTCAGTGTCACTTCATTTATTGTGTTAAATTTTTGAATTGTGTTTACTTTTTTGCGATCACGATTTTTTAATTATTTAGTTGATTTGTGGTTTATTTGTGACAAAAATAAAATATCATTAACGATGTCATCGATGGAGCAAGGTTTTATTAAGGCAAATAGCTTTAATTTACCAAGAATTGATTTGATGATTTTGTTGCATCAAATAAAGATTTTTGCTCATCTGAATTTTGAAATGTGAAAACTTCATTGTAAGTACATTATTATTTGTCTTAATTATAATTTAACGTACACAAGCCTTTTTAATACTTGTTTCATAGATTATTTTTGAAGTTAATTAACTCGCAGCTAAAAAGTCATACTATTTTTACTAATAAAAGTACTTTAAAAAAATATTTCATGTAACTCCACAAGCACTATTGTGTAAATTTACATACCTATCTAAGATAGGTATTATGTATATTTATTTATTTAATCAATTTTTTTTATTTTAGATCTTCACGACTATCATATGGAGATGATGCTATCAGTTACGTTCAACTAAAACGGGAAGGAAAAATTTGCATTGTAAAGTGTAAAATTTATCCGGAACACAAAGTCCATGCGAAGCTGTATTCGGTTACATTGATAGTTGATGAAGATGATGAAAAAGTAATATCTGTTTAATGTCACGATTGTGTTGCTGCTCAAAGGGGTTGTAAGCATGCTATAGCGTTCTTGATGTGGGTTCATCGTAAGAGCGAAGAAACGATGAAACGTTGTAGAAATTTAGAGAATGAAGTGCGTGAAACAGTTAGTTTGAAACTGGGAAAAAGAATTAAAAATTGTGTATTAATATCAAAAAATTATCCTTTTATAGCTGGTTCACCGGATGGAATTTGTGAGGATAGCATTATTGAAATTAAGTGCCCCATGAGTGGTAAAACTTATGTTAATTATATTGAAAATGGAAAACCCATAAATAATGCTACGCCCAAATGCAAATACAAATGTATTTAAGTGGACTAAAAAAGTATTATTTTTGCGTTGCCGACCCTAACTATTCCGAAAATAAAAATGTTGAAATTTTATGTGTAGAAATTGACGAAGAATATGTGTCAGATTTTCTTCAAAAAATTATCACTTTCTGTAAATTATATGTATATCCATTATTATATAAAAGTACAGAATAATAAATAAAAATGCAAAAATTTCTTGTTTACTATTTATTTATTGTTGCTTGCTAAAAAATTATTTTTATCATTTAACTTCCCACCCACCGAAAAATAATTATACACTTGTTTTTTTTTTTAAGTGTCAAAAAATCCCAACATATAATAATCCTATTTATTGAATTAGAGAATTTTGTAAATTAATTAAACCACACGCTATTGTTATAACGTCATCCATATCTTTGAGGAAATTTAAGTTAAGACAAGCGTGTGGTTTCAATATATTGAATTCTCGTAAACTTCTTATCCGTTCAATATGAATTCTTAAACTGGTTATTTGTTTAGTTTCTGTAGCTTCAGCTTTTGAAAGTTTAACACCAAATAAAACACTTGGGGGCCGTACTAAACGCACATTGCGTAAATAAATTTCCACATGTTTGAAACATCTGTCCGCCATCTCACACATTCCCGGTTGCAAACACTTTATAAAATCACATGATTCTACCAAACAAGTGTCTGTTATACGTCCTCCATAACCAGGTGAAATATAATTTACCAAACCATTTGGTGTGCAAGTAACAAGGTATTTAATTGTGTTACATTTCTTGTATTCAGACCACGTAAGAGCTTGATTCAATGCCTTAGAAGGCTTCTGTATTTCAATTTCCATGCAATCTATTATACAACTTACATTATTATATTTATGCCTAAAGGCCATCGGTAAATTTTTTTTAGTCAGTTCATTATCAAGTTTTACAATAAAAGGCCGTAATACACTCGCTAATATTGATACATTTTTTAAAAATATTCTACTTGCATACGATGAATCCATGGCAAAATCATCTGCAAGTTCACGGAATGAAGTATTTAATCGAATTTTTTTTAGACACAATAAAATATGGTTATAGGGGATATTTGTCTGTTCTTAAATCAAATTAATTAAATAATAACACTTTATAGGAACCCCAATGTACGAACGTGGATTTCTTGCGATTTTTTTTAATGTGATTTCTAATATAATTAAATTCTTTTTTTTTACATCGTCTTCTATCATCTCTCTGCAGTCAGAAGTAGATTTTGTTGATAGTTCTGTGTTAGACGGAGTATAAGACGTATCACTATCCGATTGTTCAATGGGTCTTGATGGTTTATTGTTAACACAATGAGCGATTTTAAATGGAGAGGTAGCGATAGAATGCATGTGTGGCTTCAACGGTGATGTCATCTGGTTTACCAATCTTTACTTCGAAATTTTTTTGTCATATGTACTTGAATTGATTTATTTTCCATTTTTGATTTTACTTGTTGAGTTTCTTCAAAATCGTGTTGTACTTGAATTGCATATTTCCATATTTTGTGTTACTTGTTGAGGTTCTTCAAGATTGTGCTGAACTGTAAAAAAATGTGTTTTTAAATCATATATTTCAATACATGGTGATAGAATCGAAGTGGCAACGCAGGTGATAAAATATACTTTTCAATTCTATATTTTTTACCTATTGATTTTGCATTGACACAATAAACAGGATAGGTAAATATATATTGATGTACATAAATTTTATAAAAAATAACAAACATCCAAATAAATTGTTAACTTGTGTCATTATTTTAAACTTGTTGCATTAAACTTTGTTAAATCATGAAATTACATAAACCTTGAAAAATATGTACCTAAACTTCCGGATGCAATTTCATAAAAATGTTTTGAAACACCACTATTTTTTTCTAATTGATTTTCACTTTCTTCAAGAAACATTATCTTTCGTTTTTTACTTATAGATGGTCGTTCTGTTTCTGTATCAGGTGTTGGTGTTTCTCTGTCTGGTTGGCATGCAAATTTTGTGGGAATGCATCCTGGTTTCATACGCACCCGCACTTTTGACACCGACAAATAATATTCCATATAATTTTCCATATCATTTGGGAGCTGAAAAGTGAAAAGTAGTCCATTGAAACAGATAACAAGAATGATAACTAAATTGGGTTTCCTCTTTTCATATTTCATTTTACACAAAAATTGAGTTACATAGCAATCTATAGTATATACTTACATTAAAGTGGTCTTCACAAAAAAATAGTGGTGTTTTCGTAGATATATTTGATGGGTCACGTCCTGCAAGCTGGAGCAACTTTTGTCTCATTGTTATATTCCTTGGAACTTTAATAAACAATTTGTTAACTGTTTTTTTAGTAGTGTTTTTGCACAGAGGGACCATACACCACTTGTAATAAATATTCATTTTTAACACACATAAAATAACCTAACATAAAAAATTTTAACACATAAAATATTTTGTTGATTTGACATATAGATTGTAAACAAAATAAAAACAACATATTCCTATTGAATATGATATTGTATGATATTCATGTTGAATATCATACTACGTCACTAGTAACGTCCATCTTGGCTACAACCTTTTTTGTGGTTAATTCAAATTACATGGAAAAAATTCAATAATTTACCATAAAATTTAATTTTTTTTGTTGAATTAATGAACCTTTTTTCGTAAATAGTAGACGTTTACTTATATTTTAGAAGGGTAGTTCAAAATCTGTCATCATGCCTATTACGCATCGAACTGTAGTAGTTCCACGTTGATATCATTGTTTGTGTTCGAGGAAGTCGAGACGAAATATTCCGAACGCTCATACATACAAACATACGCACTTACACACAAATATCTCTCTAAAAACGTGGGAATTTGGGTTCTAGTCATCTTGAAATGTCAATATATGTCAAAATTCAAGATTCAAAAAGAACTTTTCATTGGAAAAGGATTGCGACCACATGGTTCAAATTGATAGATCTTTTTAGAGGAAAAAGTTGTTACATTGATCATAACTAATCCATATACAAATTTTTAGATGCGTATTTTTAAATTATATCATGTGCTTATAGAAACCGGGGCTATGAGTTATTTTCATCTATAAAATATATGACTAAACTAACTTTTTAGTTTTTGGTTAAAAAAAAAATAGTCAAACTTCTTATCTACAAAATTTCTTTATAAACAACAAATCTTTAGTGGTATTAGTTACTACAAAAACCATCAAACTACTGGAAGAGCTTACACGTGACCAATTTACTTAGAAAATATGGCGTAATAAAACTTTTTAGTGATTGAATATCACAGAATCATCCAATTTGGATGATTCTTTTTTATTAGATAGAAAATACTTCGAAGTTGGTTCCATTTAAGTTAGAAAAAAATTCCAGCTCTCGATATTAAAACTAAATTGTGTAAATTTGAAAATAGATCATTCACTTTTGATATCGATAGTATGTTTTTTAATAAAAGAATTTATTCATATTTATTCATTGGATACGTCTTTCAGGATATTTACTGGTCAGGGTCATATTTACAAAAATTGGTCTTGAAGAAATCCATGTGAGATCTGGAAAATTCAAGAATTTTGTTCTATATATAGTAGTCTCTCTGGTTTTTTGTTTTATTTGTATTAAAGACTATTATATATTATATATATTATATAATGTTAAAAAAATAATAATTGGGCTTGATTGCATATATATATATATATATATATATATATATATATATATATATATATATATATATATATATATATATATATATATATATATATATATATATAAATGTTTGTTTTTTTAAAAAGTTCACAAGTGACAATTATTCTTAGGGCGAAATACTAAACTTGCTACAAAAAATACCAAAAATAATTACCTATATAATATATTTTATTACGTAGATAAAACTTGGCGAAAATAAAATAAAATTTAAAATCATTTGTAGAAACCGATAAAAATGATTGAATTTCTATCACACTTCAGATAATTGTAATAAAAAAAAACCAGCCAATCAGAATCAAATGTATATATTATTCTTTGAATAAATTAATAAAAAAGGCGAATATCGCGCATATATATATTTTACTTTTAAAAACGTTCATCCAGCTTTTTTCGCCTTCAGAAAAGTATGACTTGTAGTTCCTCAAAATGCATATTTTTGATGTGCGATGGTCTCTTCATATGACAATCTACACCGTTGTGTCTTCGGAGCCATTTTTTGTAAATTTAATATATAAAGAAGTCACTCAAGGCTAGATCTGGTGAATACGCTGGATGGTCTATGGATTCCAACTTCGATCGCTCAATTTTAGCCATCGAAAAATCGTGATTGTATATTTTTTTCATATCCAATTTATTACGCAAAATTGAAGTGATACTTTCTGAAATTCCTGTGGTCCCAACTACTTCGCGCATTTTTATTCTTCGGCCATTTAACACCTTATCGTGATTTTTTAGATATCACATTTATGGGACGTTATAAACGAAGTCTGTCTTCTATTGATGAACGGTCACTTTTAAATTTATTTATACAATTTAGTTTTTGATTCTTTTGCTGTTAACCCTTTCAAGTCGAAATGTATTACCGCTGTGAACTAAATTTTTCCTATTTTTTAAACTTATAAAAATCTGTAACTGCAATTGACGATAAAAATAAGATCACGTTGTGAATATGGCTGTTACTTTGGTAGATACGTAATGAGGAATGATGTTTACTAAAAAAAAAACATTAGTGAACCTACGAGCGCCACCTCTTAGACACCTACCACTTTTCTCCTGTCTTTTTATAATTTTTTTTTTTTTATTTGAGGCTTTATTACAACAAAACGATTACAAACATTAAGTTTCAAAGCTTTGTCCATCGTTACCTACCACTTTAGCCCATCTCTCGGGCAGGAGACGAATTTCGCGACAAAAAAATTCGTCATCTTTCGATAAGATCCATGAGTCGATCCAAGTTTTCACTTCTTAATACTAGCAGAATGCTGGTCAGCCAGGTCATGTGCCATTGAGCGAAATAGGTGAAAATAGGACGGAGCAACATCTGGAGAGTACGTCGGGTGAGGTAAAACTTCCCATTTTAACGCTTCGAGATATTTTTTCACCACTGGCAACATTACGTCTAGCATTATCATGCTGTAAAATCACTTTATCGTCTCTCTCGTTGTACTGTGTTGCCGGTTTTCTTTTAAAGCACGGCTCAGACTCTCAGGCGCACCTGTGATGGTTTCAGACGGTTTCAGAAGCTCATAATAAATTACGCCAAGCTGGTCCAAGCTTTTTCCCGTCCACCACTATGACGGTCTTCGACAGTAAAATCACCACTTAAAACGTTGGAACCATTCCCGACACGTTCTGTTACTAATAGCCGTTTCACCATAAGTATCTAAGATAAACCGGTGAGCCTCAGCCGCAGATTTTTTCATATTGAAACAAAAAAGGAATACTTCCCGCAAATGACGAGAATTCGGTTTAAATTCGGACATATTTAATAAAGATTTTATTATGATGCAAATTATATCAAAGTAGGGTTATATTTACAAATGTCAAAACAAAGTGTTCGACATCTGTGATTAATATATTTCAACTACTACCGACTACTACTGCCATTTTTAAAAACGGCGTGGAGCAAAGTGGTAAACCTATATTATGTTAATTAGCAAAATTGGAGCTAAATTTGTGGTGAATCCAAACATTTTACGGTGAAATGTTTCAAACGAAAGGTGTTTCTTTTTTTTTGTTTTTAAATTTTTCTTTCATCTCTTATGTTACAAAAGTTGGGTCATGGGTCCATTTGACTCAATGAACCGATTTTTCTCATTCACGAACTGAAACTCACTTTTTATGACTTGAATACGCCACTAAAATTTCAGCTTGCTATCTCTTTTCGTTATTGAGTTACCTTGCTGACGGACAAACATGCGGTTGGATGGACATATAGAAATGGACTTGGAGACGCCACTGGAGGTTCATGATTCAAATAATTATAATATGGTTCATGATTTATAACTATTTATTTTAAAAAACAGATAATGCATAAGCAAGTTCGATTAAATTTAGTTACTGTCCTTCGAGAGGTAAACAATATATTTTTTGGCACTACGTGAGGACACACCCGTCGTTGTGATCTCACAAATATTCTGTAAATTTTATCAATTTCGTACATGTGTGTAAAATAATTATCTGTCGTATAGTGTAAAAATAGTTTCGTGTAATGAAGTGCTTCAACTCATCTTTCTAACCGCGCCAATTTCCAAAATTATCCCTGTTTTTCTAAATTTTATGGAAACGGTAAACAATCGATGTCACGAGACAAAATATTTTTGCATTCTAGTATACTTTATTTGTGCATATTATTGTAACTGTTTTCTGTAGCCATCCATTTTTCTGCAATCTCGAAGTCGAATTGAATTAACTTATTGCTAGAAGATTGTTAGTTTCATCACTAGGACTAATTAGGTAATTCTATGAACATTTATCTATTCCACAATTTTGCTGTGACTTATAATTTTCTAACGTAGAAAGAGTAAAATTAATTTACTCTGACATATTCTAAATATGTCGATTATAATAACAATTTACGCGCACCATAACTATCTTGAAACAAATCGATTAGGATAATACGTAATAATACCCAATATAAAAATAGTACTAATTTTAGCTGTTCTTTTGTATGAATAATTTTCAATAAATAATTATCCAAATGTAATGAAATTTGGCATGCACAATCTAAATATGAAAAATTGGAGGACTTTTCCAAGAGTTTTTCTATAAAAAATATTTCTAAAATAAATTTTTTTTGTTTAGACTTTTTTTTGGAAAAAATCAGTTTTTGGCAAGTTCTCTGTTTCCATACTAAGAATTATTTATTTAAATTTTTAAGGCACTTTTTAACTACTTAAGTCATTAATGATGACAGTATTTACTATACAACAACAGCACATGGCTTTCCCAAGCGGTCATTGACTGTGACTGATGCTGTTTTACTTTGACTATCGGTTGGGAACGGTATTTACATTAAGTTATCAGTCGAGACCCTACCAAAATGCATACCAAATTTTATTACACTTGGATTATGTTTTGATTTATTTGTGCGAGAAAATAGTGTATTACACATGTCTCCTTTTTATGGATATTCTTTAACTATGACTTGAAATGAAAGCTTGTATCGAAGCTTTGAAAATTTTTGAAACCTCTGATTTGATTGGGTATTGGGTAGGTACTTTATATAATAATAATTAGAACAACAAATTAATTATTAACGTGACTTTGTTTTGTCTTTAACGTTACTAATCATTATTTGAAGGTTATCGTTTCGCTTGAATGAAATCGATAATTTTTATATTTAGTAATTCAAATTATGTTTATTATTATTTTTCTAAACAATAAAACTTAAATTATTCTGGATGTTTATTTATTCAATCAACATTTGAGATAAAGAAACTGGCAAATGTACAAATTTTATCCAGTTCTATAAATAATTGGTCTGTATATTAAATTTAGCCTAACAAACTTTGATCTAAATTTTTATAGTTTCAAATGCCTACCCGTTTAAAACCATAAGATATAGAAGAAATAATTCAAATAAAATATGCAATATCTTAAAAACATACAACATTGGTTTGAAACACGTTTTCATAAACTATTTAGATTTGCCACAACCTCAAGCCAAAGGTTCAAAAACAAATTGACCAAAATGTATGAGTTGTTCCAACATCTCAAATACATCAACAAATATAATGTAAAATTTTTTTCAAAAGTCAACCACTTTAGGGAAAATTCGAATATTCGATATTTTGAGTTTATCACGCTTTTTATACTAAAGGACCTTGTAACTCTCGTTTGATAACAGCTACAATAAATCTACATCGTTGAAAAGGTGATTAAATTTTCTACCTGCAACAATCATTACAATACGGCCAAAACGTAAAACTTGATAAATTGCTATTTTATCCTGAAATTTCAACTCACAATTTCTAAATAACATTCCCTATTTGGATGCTGGCTTTATTTTTTGATGAGTGAAAGCGGTTTTGAGTATTGAAAACTGGTTTTTCAGAAAAATTTTATTTGAACATTTATAAAGATTGTTCAAATTGCTTTCGTTGGTGGTTTATAAAACTCATAATTATTAAAACGAGTATTTGGCTAAGGCAGTCTAATTCAATTAAATGGTACTATTATTTTGTTTGATGTGTCAACCATTTTTGGAAGTGTAGATTGAGTTTGTGCCACGTAGGAAAGCAATTTGAACAATCTTTAAAAATTCTGTAAATAAAATTTTTTCTGAAAAACCTCAGTTTTTAATACTTAAAACCACTTTTACACGCTATTTCAATCAACCAGTGAATTAAAGTAAAGTGTTGAAATAAATTAACTAGCGTAATTACAGAGTAGTTTGAAACTTCATTACGAATTTACGTTTTTCTTCTAATAATAAAATTATTTAGTTGCGTCATATTCTCATAGCTATTATGGTCTAACACATATTCGGTTATTTTTTATGAAAAATGGCTCCTTATGAAAAATATAGTGGTGTGATATATAATTTCAATTTTCGAGGAAAATAATTAGAAATAAACGTTTATGGAAATTAAACTAAAATTTTATAGAAAGTAATTTGAAAAAATTTGAATTATATTTATAAGTTTACGTCACTAATTTTTATTAATTACATAGATAGATTAAATAATAAGTACTTCAAAAAACAAAATTTTCTGTGAGCTACATATATCTAACTTAAAAGTATACAAACATACGTCACAAATTTTTATGAATTACATAGATGGGTAAAATACTGCTTCTGAAAAACGAAAAATATATTATTGTCTATTAGTAGTTTTATGAGCTAGGTATATCTCATTTAAGTATACAATCATATCTATCTTGTATAGAAACGGGGAGAAAGAAAATATAAATTTTTTCGAAGTTTACGTGTAGAAATTTAGTTGATCAATGTGCACTTGCTATCTGGTGGTACTATCTATCCGCTAACTGTGAAACTGACCTATCTCTTGACCTGCTTTGAGATTTAGTATAATCTCCACAGACAGATAATATGTGGACAGCTAGTTTCTTGAAAAACTTGAAGGCACAATGCAGTGCCCTAAAAAGAGTTAAGCATTTATTTGAGAACTAAATTGTGTGACAATATTGACGGTAAAACATAAACCAGTTTATGTTTTTAACATAAACCAGTTTATGTTTTTTATTCATAGTATCATTTCATCATACTTTAACATTACTTCACTAAAATTTCAAAAAAAAAAAAATTTATTATTTTACAAGTTATGGCGGTCTAAGTTGAACAGGTTTTAATAATGGGTCCTTGCGGTGACCATCACAGCTCCTTGGAGATTCATCTAAAATCAATGAAACAAAAAAAATTACTTTTATGGTTAGATAATCTTGTGCCTGAATTTTTTGTTTTCAAAATTAACAAAATGGCGACCTCAGGAAATTTTTTTTCTGATTTTCGGGAAAAAAATCACAAAAACCAACAATTAATTGTTTATAAAAAATCGAAGTTTTTTTAAAAAAAAATTCCTTTAGGTATCAGGCACTAGCTTTTTATATTTTCTAAAAGCTGTATAAATTTCATTCAAATCTATCTAGCGGTTTTAAGTTACAGTGGTCACCAGTTCAAAAAACATAGTTTTGCGAAAAACGCATTTAAAGTTTTACAGTCGATTTATGTACAGTAATAAGAATAATTTCAATACTTACACTGAGTCATCTATTCCTGGACCATATAACATTTCTTCAGCCGTTGTAGAACTTTCTAAAACATCAACAATCAAAAAACATCGAACCGGTCAGATATTCGTAACAAAAGAACCCAAGAAACGTTTGCTTGCAGCTGCTGCTAGCTGCCTGTTCTCGGAAATACCAGACCGCTCGAGAGCCTTTTATTCTTCGCTGAATAACTCGAAAGATATTTGTCTGATTCACTTCAAACTTTCAGAGAATATTTTTAGAATACTATACTTTAAGAAAATGCAAAAAATAAAAATCGATTTTTTGAAAATTCTGACTACCCCTAACCCCTTATGTTAGACAGTGACGATGACGATAAAGAATGTGAAAATTTAAAGAAATAAAAAATATTTTAATAGGATTTAACATTTTATTTCTACTTTTACTTATAAAAGAAAAGATCCAATAAGTATATAGAATATTTTTTTTATCTATAAAAATTCTAATAGTATTTTTGCAAATCAAATTAAAATTGTTTATGTTTAGAGTAAAGAGTTTATTAATATTATAGTAAAGTTTATAACTCCAGCAAATGTTGAAGGTACCAACAAAATTTTTGGCTAGGTGTTCATAGAATCATTTAATAAAAGATGTTTCCTGCCCACCCGTCTGTCATCAAGATAACTTAAAAAACTTCAAATTTATTTAAAAAAAATTCAATTTATGTTCGTAAATTAACATAATCGATTTTTTAATCCATAAAAAATTCAAAAAGAAAAATGTTTTTTTCAATACAAACAACTTTTGTTTGAAGCATACCTTCGTCAAGTGTTTAGATTCGCAACAATTTAAGTTCAAATATAATGTTGTTTATTGTTATTTAAAGACAAAATAGATTAACTCTAAAATGAGAATATATTTATGATTATTATTACAATGAATTTCAAAATATTAAAACGTTCAATACACTGACCTAAAATGGGAAATCGATTTTAAAAGTCAGTTATTTCCCTCGTCCATGTAAATTAATTCATTAATTTCAATTTTTTAATTTGTTGTCTTTCGATTTGTATCACATCTCTTTTTATTTTTTTATAGTTTAAAATTGAGTTTTGTACCGCTTGTTTACGGTCAGAGCATAAATCGCGCTCTTTTCGAAGTGAATGTGGGACGACAATATTCGAATCTTTACTTAATAACCGATATTGCGGTGTATATTTGGTAACGCTATGAATTGTTATTATATTCTTACGTACAATCTTCTGCGTTTTTTTCCTTCTTCACTGTTAATTTTACAACGTATACGGTCAACCAATGTATGTTGAAGACGTCCATTTAGACCATTGGGATAGTAGACGATCTCTTCGGGGTTTATTTTTACAAATATGACATGAATTGTAGTAATTTGCAACCAATTTGTCCATTTTATAAAAGTAATAATTTGGATGTTTTTGTAGTAATGTGAGGTGAATTCCGATATGCCCAAATTTCCAATGAATTTTTTCAATCAACCTTTTCCCTGATTTTTGTGAAAGGAAAAATCGTTTTTTCCCCTTTTGTGTTTTGAAAAATATATCTCCTTAATTGTAACATGTTTATTATTTAAAATTTCCTCTTTATGTTCTTTTTGGTCATTAATAATTTCTTGCATTGTTATTTAATTTTCGACTTCTAGCATATCGTAATTACTCTCAAAGGTTTCTAGTACGGGATTCCTCGATAACGAATTCACATTAATCCTTAGCCGGACTATAAATTAATTTAAAATTATATTGTGGTAGATAATAAACAAGATCACTCAGTTCATCATCTGCCCTAGCTTGAATTCTAAAATTTTCTAATGGTTTGTGGTCTGTAATAACAGTAAACTCTCTGCCTATTAACAAGTATTGCCAGTATATAATAGACTCTTCATCACTCAAGGTAAATTGCTTTCTTTTTCTTTTGTGCGGGGCCCAATTTTTTTTTGAAAAGTAAGCAACGGGTTCATTATCATCATTGGACTGTTTTAAGATTGCTCCAAAACCATAACCACTAGCATCTGTGTGTATAGAAACTAGTCTATCAAAATCATATATTCTTAAAATAGGACTGGAATATAGATTTGGCCGCTTGGTATGCTTTTTCGCAATTAAAAGGAAAATATTTTCTTAATTAATTATGCATTGACTCTAATGTTTGCACTGAATTTTCTAAATATTTATAAAAGAAATTTATTTTTCCAAGAATTGACGTACATTTTTTTTTGTATTTGACCTGGGAAAATTTGTAATAGCTTTGAGATTAATCAGGGGGGCGAATGCTATTTTTTTTTTCAATCAAGTTCCCTAAGTATTTCACTGAATTCTTGGCAAACATACATTTTTCCATCTTCAACTTAAAACCAGAATATGTTCCTTATCAGAATCTCTATTTTCTTAAAATTTTTTGAAAAAAATAAATGTGAATATAGATAGCAAGCACAAAATCCAGAAAATTTACGTAAAATATTTGATATTGTGCGTTGGAAAATTTAGGACGATGTCTTTAAGCCTAATGGAAGACGTTTTCATTGACAGTGCTCTTCTTGCGTAAAAAATGCTGTTTTTACTCTGTCTTCTTTTTTAATTAAAATGGATCAAAACGCCGAGTTTACATCTCGTTCAGTATACCAGTATACCATAGTCGCAATTTCCAGCTTTTACAGTTATATCTTCTACTCTTGGAGTAGTACTCTTGGTTGTGGTTCCGATACCATTAATTTATTTAAATCTCGAAAATCGATACATAAGCGAAATATTGTTTTTTCTTCAAGTTTGTACGCTAAAGTAACCGGGGAAGCAAAAAGAGTTCGATTCTTCAATTAAAACTGTTTCCAGTAGCTTTTTTATCTGAGATTCAATTTTTTTTTATCCGGAAAAGAACTCCTAACTCCGGACTGTGTTTGCTGTACTCTTCCTACATCATATTTGTATTTTGCAAATGCTGACTCATATTTATTTATTAAAAGGTTTATACTGTTTTGTTTTTCAGTATTCAGTATCCCAAATTTATATTGTGTTTGATATCGACGATATTGGTTGTATATTCTTAAAAAAAAAATTTTTACAGTTTGCATCAAACTTCTGTAAAATTTTTTAATTTTCGCCTTGAATCTAAATTTTTTAATTGCATCCAATCCAAGAATTAAACCGTCAGGAAAATTTTTGTTTTTTAAATGGACATAAAGATTTTCCTCCTCAAGTTTATTAATTTTCATTTAAACCGTGTCCGGCGGTGAGTGGAATCAACAATGTTTAATTAAACTGTGTAATATTATTAGATTCACTGCCATAAACTGTAATTTTCTTTCTGTCGATGATAACTTTTATCGCAATTAATGATGGACACTCACTCACCGTATTGATTTTAGAAAATTTGAATGGTTTTAGAAAATACATTTCACGAACATCATCCACTAATGCCGTTAATATAACTAAAATGTCAATGTCTTCTGAAACTGTAACAATAATTTCTGTTTCTAATTTAATTTGTCTGCATCGCTCTCCGGTATGTAACATAACAATATTGTTGGCAGCTAATTTAATTGTTAAGATTATATCAAGCGATTTTTATTTTTATTATTCGACAAAAATCCATCTTGTGCTATTTTCAAAGGCATATATATTTTCATCGAATTCAATATTTGCACATTTATTTTTCAATACACGACGATTTCTCTCGGCTGATTTAATACCGCCTTTTTTATATCAATCAAATACCACGTAAGTATTATTATTATTATTATTATTATTATTCAAATATCTTACATAATGCTCACATATCATTTTAAAGGTTTCATGCAATTGTCATCTGCAACGATGTAATAACATTCCTCTATCAATAACGTAATGGACATTTTCTATACCTTTAAAATTAATTGAAATTTTCGGGAATAATTCGTAAAACGTAGATTTATTTGTTTTTCGCATTTCGCCATCTTCAAATAAACAAAGCGGATATGTCAATTCATAATTCATATAATTTTTAAGTTATTCATTGGTTTTTTTTAATACGCTCCATGCGTTGAAATAGCAACGATGGATCAACAGAATCACATTGTCATGTATTTTAATTTTGTTATTTTTCGTCAAAATCGGATTTATTTTATCTTTCCTGAATAATTTCAAGTCGCGTAAATTTTGCCCTTCTGTTTTATTCATTACCTTCAAGTCCTCTTCAAAAGCATTGTAACAATTAATACCTCAATCTCGAGTCATACCAGTAGCAATAGATATTATTGCATCAGTATCAGGAAAAGGACTGTGTTGTTTGAAGAAGTTCACTAACATTTTGACATCGATATCATCTCTTTCTATTCTAGCATCTGTTGAATCACTATCTTGATGACTTTTATTGAAAGATATATTACAAACATTTTCTATGCCTTCAATAATATCTTGACTATAAATAATTCCTCTAATCCATTTATATACTACACTTTCAGTGGCACTACGTTTAAGAGGACCTCCTTTGAATCTCGTTCTTTTCATCACGGCTCAATAGTTTGATCACTTGCAATGCCAGAGAAAATATCCTTCCATAATTTTTTTAATTCTGTAGGGTCTTTTATTTTATCACATAATTCTTTCATATCTTGCAGATAAATTTTTGAAGCTTTAATGGGATCATTAGCTCAATACTATATAAATGCAAGTCCCTATCTCCCATAGGGTCATCAGCAGTGAAGTCGTTCAATATTGTGACCATTCGAAAATAAGTAATCCATTGTTTCGACGTTTTATTTTTATTTTCAAATTTTCTTCAAAAATTGTAGCAAGCGTATGAAATTCTTGGTTTTTAATAATTTTAGCATAGTTAAACATTTCAAAAATTATAGATTTTTCTTCATCATTTAATAACTTTATAAAATCCCTATTGTGATCCATAAGATTATCAAAAATTAATTGCGATAAAACTTGCTGTAATAAAGTATGAGAACGTACTGCTCTAGCATACACCCGCCCAAATAACATATGATTAATAGTGTTTTCAGCATGTATGGTAGAAAGAACTTCTTTTATTCCACTTCCAGCCCTAATAGCCAATGAATCCCATGTAAGACATAATAGTATGAAATGAGCTTTACAACAACCAACACTTCATCAGATAAACACACAGCAGAAGCTATATCCCGTGCTTTCATATACCGGTTGATCGAACGTTAAAATGAAAGTTCTTATATTTGAATCTTTAGCATTATCTACAGAGGTTTTTATAACTGTATAAATTGTGTTATAATCACTCGAAGCTGCATTAATAAATGGTAAAAAAATTATCGATGACATATCAAAATTATTAGTTAATAAATTCATCAGCCATTCCATCCTGATTTTTGAATTTTAAATATGTTCAAAAAATATTTAATTGCCCAATGGTAGTAAATTTTGTAATATCCAGTTCAAGTTCTGATTATTATTTTTGAAAAACCTGTACCCGTAGAAGCTGGATATATTTGAAGAGGGATATTCCCTTTTTTAATAAACTCAGATTCAGATGGAAGGTTCTTCAAACGTTTGATAGGTCGTCGAAGTTGTATACTATCACCTGATATAACAATTTCAATGCTTCCCATATAATGAAACGTTTCTTTACCATCAATAGTGTTGATGTTAAAATCAGCATTATCATGCACAAATTGTACAAAACGTGATCTTGTTCGTACAGCTGATATTATAGCATGTGCGATAGATTTGCATTTCATAAGTAGGAATAAGTTAGGATTCGATATTATTTTTTATCTTTTAATATTATTTCCAACTGTAAAAAATTTCAAGATTTTGGAATTGAATCATCAATATTTTCAAGCATTACTTGGTGTATAATTTTCATTATCATACACTTGAGCTCTTATGTCCCTCCTAATAATATCGCTAGCCACTTTCAATCTGTGAAGCTCCTCTTCTTCTTTACTGTTGTGTTTTTGATTATACCAATTTTCTGTTAATATATTGTGGTTAATTTTTTTAAAATATTTAATGGTATAGGATTCAAATTTACTTGATATAACAATATCATTGTGATAGCGGTCTATCAGTCGTTTTCTAATAGTTTTTTAATCCGGGATATACTAGTAGTGATAGCATTTTTTAATTCTTGCATAGTAAATTGGCAGTCATTATTTTCTTCTATGTAATTGTATATTTGGTCCATTGCTGTGTGAATGATCAAAGTTCTTGGAGTAACTGTTTTTTCAACATTACTCAGGTGAATAGAATTTTTGAGCAAGTGATAACAATCTGCATGATATTTTGCTTCAAGTGTATGTAAATCTACTACTCCAGAAATTCTTTTATGAATTTCTCGATAATATTCAGCTTTCTGTACGGCAATAAAATTTACAATGGTGTCGCTTGTTAAATTTACAAAGTTGGAGTATTTATGTATGAAATTTGTCTTCGCCGTTTTTTATTTAATTTTACTTCTTTTTCTTTATCAGCTTCTTGACCACAAAGAAAGCAGGTTTTTTCCAATCAAAGTGAGGTAAATCAATGCTAAAATAAAGTTTCATTTGGATTCTTCTTATACATTTCAATATATTTTTTATTAATATACTTTTGCCGACAACTTGTATGAGCAAAAACAAATTCAGATTGCAAGTGAGGTAACAACCCATCCTGCCGTTCGCTTGAAGCAGTTCTCAAAGTGGCTACTCCGCTACTTATTTTTATAATATCACCCAAATCTGAATTGATTTTAGAAGCTGAACCCAATTTTTCGCATATTATACTATGCTCATTAGTTACTAGTCCCTGGTTTATCCATTGTTTGAAAGCTGTTGTAGAAAATAATTAAATACTTTATTTATTATAATGTAAAAGTTTAAGAAGAAAATATCGTCTCTAGATTTTACCAGTTGTAAAATTACACAATTTTCACTTGTAAATATACACAACATGTACCCAACACGTGTTATTTATAACTAAACTATCCAGAGAAATTCCGTTCAGTTGTACATTGCAGCTACCGCTACTGTTCTCTCCTCCATGTTTTACTACCTTTTCAAGATCCCTACGGCTTTTAATACTTTCAGATATCCTTGAAAGATGGTCCTCTATGTCTATACAGGTGAAAGAAATCAAACGTATACATAAAAAAAAATTATATAAAAGTAACTTATGTGCTCAAGTATTAATTTTTATATTTTTTGTTTAAATAATGAAAAAATTAAAAGCACAAAAAAAATTTTGGTAAACTTTGCAATTTACATCATAAGAAACAAAATCCTACTTCGATCGTATAAATTCATTCACTGTAACAAAAGTCCGAGGTTAAAACCCTCGGGCACTACACTATTAGACGCAAATTACAATGAAGCTTGTGTTCTTTTATCTTATTCTAAAAGTGCCCATTGTGCGATTTCTCTTGAATTATTAAAATTATACCGAAAACGTAAATGGAAATTTTGTGTAAAATTTAATGTTTCACAAAAACTACAACTAAAGGTTATTTAAAGGTATAGCGAAGGGAAGGACAAGGAAATCATTTGTTTTGTTGTAATGTGTTTGGACTATATATCATTCGAAATGTGAAGTGATGTATTTTTACAAAAATTGGACATATTATTGGTTGTTTCGGAATTGGATGGACTATTTAACGTGTCTTCTTTAGCATAAAATCTCATGTGTCCCATTTTTGAATAAAAATTTATGAAAATCAATATATAAGTGTTTTGAGGTTGCTGATTATGATAAAAATAATGATTAGAGGCCAAAACTACCTTTTATTATGCATTTTCCAAAAAACGTATAAAAAAGGTAATAAACATATAAATATTAACTTATAGCCATTTTTGTTAATGCTTCTGACGTGAACAATTAATTATTCGTAGATATACAAAAATGTATTTTTGAATGCAGTTTTAAGAATTTTTTTTTTAAATCGGCAAAAATGGGTTAAAATTAACAATTAGTTTTTATTATCCCTTTTATAAAATGTATAATTTCAAATGATTATTCATTTTATGCTCTTGCGTATTTTTTTAACTAAAAATTGCGTTATGTCTCTAAGCTGTATAAAAACAACACAGAGCACACGATTAAATTATTTTTATTTTTAGAATTTGGGTTTTTATGACTGTTTTTCGTAGTGAAATTACTTATAACGCAAAAACGAAGCATTTTTCGAAAAATTAAAAAAAAGAAAGTATCTATTTTTGTTCAATATACTTAAAACAATCTTGATAATTTCCTTTCAGAAACTTATAGGTACTTATATAATTTATTATTTTTGATATACTCTATTATAAATGCCTCACTATATAATGAGGCCTTTATAATTTCCTATTGGTTGTCTAAATATGGGCGATTAATGAGAAAAGTAAATTATTTTTGTTTCTTTGAAGCATTAAAGCGACTGGCGGAAGGTATAGTCGGCGGAAAGTGTCTGGCAACGTTCAATATCATTTTGTTATAATATTTTATGTGATATGAAAATCATATACCAAAATTTATGCTAAATTAATCATATTTTTAGTTACTTTATGCCTTGGTGGTACTTGTAAATTCCCTCTATTCAACTTTGCTGATATAGATATGCAGTATTCAATGTACATATGAACATTACTTGATGCCCCATATTTTGTCTTTCAAAATATAAAGTTTGCTTGGGAGCTCTGGGACCTTATTCCAGACAAACAGGCCAATAAGAAACTAGGACATTCACGAGTTTTTATTCCAAGAATCGGCCAATGGAATATTAATTAAGAAAAAAACACGCGGGATAAACATCCCTCCAGACATCATAAACATTCAGTCATGAGTGCGAGCGCGAGGGTACGATGGTTCGTGCTTTGGAGCTAGTGAAATATCTAAAATATTTATGTGAAGTAATTTGCTCCTTTTTAACTTACTAGAGTTCAGTACTATACTGCGTCATTTAAACTGCATTTGATGTAAAAAAGTGTTTAAATAACTTGGCAATATATTTAAATATGTAATATAAGATTTATAACAGTAACTGTAAGGTATACTAAAATTTTCCAAATAGTTTAAATAATTACCAATTTTGATTCAATAGTTTTCAATCCAAGTAATGCCACTCTCTCCAAAACACGAGGATACTACCCTTGCGCTCATGCTTATGACTGAATGTTTTTGGTGTCTGGAGCGATATTCTTACTATTTATCTGAACAAATATATATTTGAAATAATCTCTTAAGTATATAATGAATATAAAAATCAAGCCTCTGATTGGCAAGTGCAATTAATTTTATTTTTATTTAATTATTTTTTGACGCTTTAGAGTGTTTGGTGGAAGCAATGGCCGGCGGAAAGTGTATGGCAATGTTCAATAATATTTATTCAATAAGATTTTATGGAATATATATGAAAATAATCTATCAGAATTTAAGTTAGTCCTATAGAATATAAGTTAGTCCTACACATTTGTTTGTTCGAATATATATAAAATAAACATAATGCCGACATGTCTAGAAACAACTAATGCAACAGAATAAAGTTGACGGAAGTTAAGAAGAACGTTAACATTTTTGGAGCTAGCTAAAAATTTAATTCCGTTAAGCAAAATTTAAAAAAATCTTCGTTAATTAACGAAAAATGAATTAACAAGTTAATATCCGTCAAACAGGGAATAAATCGAATATACGTTCGTTTTTTACAGGTTGCCGTTGAGCTACTGTTCTTTCTATAGCCACTGTTTAACAAGTGATCCCACCCTTATCACTTAAATTATTTAAGAAACAATCATTTTAAACATTGATGAATACTTTATTTGTTACAAAATATGTAAATACATTGTTTTTATAGTAATAAAACTATTGAAAAAATAATAATTAAAGCTCATTATCACAAAAATCGAAATCTACAAAACTTTTATTTCTATTCCTTTGAACACTTTTCCAAGAACATAATTTACTCGATTTAATTTAATAATTTCTCCTTTTCGCTGGTCGTCTTCCACCAACTTTTCTTTTTTTAGGGGGAACAACTGTTTCACCCCCTAGCCATGTCGGCAGAACTTGCCTGGCCATAATTTGAATATGCCCCGGAATACGATGAAATCGCCAGTTCATTAAATCATCATAGGTAGAATATAAAGTTGTGATAATACCCGGTGTGGTCTTTGCTGGTGGTGTGACAGGTGTTCCGAAATAAACGCAACTAAGCACTGTTTTTATTGAAAAACAAATCACAATGAAATAGCATAAAATCTTCATTATTCTTATAAAATAAAATTTATTTGACATTTATATTTGAATACATTTTTTAATGTAAAGTAAACAAATAGTCCAATAATATTTAATATCTATACACCGAGAGCAATGAAATCAAAACTGCTTCATTTTTTACAAACTTAATTTTTGAAATCACCTCGTTAATCATGCTTTGAGGAGTTTTCAGAGTCGTTAGTTTAACGAATCCGAGTTTAAAAAGTAACTGAAATTGTAACCTCATAAAATATTATCTTTAGAAGTACAGAAATAAAAAAAAAATTCTATTCTAAATTCGTGTTTCAGAAGATTTTGGAATTGCTAGTCAAACTAAGGTCAAAAAGCAAAAGACGGTGGCTCCATCCCATTAAAATCACATATAAAATTGACAGAGAGAAACAAAATTAGAATTTTCAAATTTTCTTTTGTGTCTGTCACTTATAGGTTTGGTTTTATTAGTGTTAAAACAATCCTCAGTTTCATTATGATCTCAAATTCGTCATCAACGACTCCAAAAACCCTCGAGAGACGATTGTAATTTTGTTCCACCACTTTTGCACATTTCAATGTTTTTCCAGCTTATTTACTGTATTGTAAGGTATGAGGCAATAAAAAACATTTTTTCAATCATTTTTCAAAATAAATTAATATCTTGTTATACTTTCCTGATTTTAGAGCCATAATCTGATCACAACAGACTATGGAATTATAGCTCAAATTCAATTATATCTGATAGAGTTCTTCCAGTATTACATTTCAGTTATATAAATTATTCTTTTTCACGAAATGTTTAAATAATTTATTTCTCGGAATCCAGATTTTGGCCACTTATTGATTTTATTTATTAGCATCAAATCTGAAATTATTAAAACTTTCATTCAATGATTCAAAAGTTATTACAATTTGTAATAACTTTTGAATCACAAATCGCCATATTTGATAGGTTTTTTTATTATTTAGTAGAAAAATTATGAACCACTTTTTATTTTGAGAATGTCATTTTGTAAGCTTCATTTTGATAAGTAAATTGCTAACTACAATTACGGGATTAACTTAAAAATTTTTCCAATTCTTCTTTAAGGGATACTCATAAAAACTGCATGATGTACCATTAAAAACCTTTTTTATTATTATCCAAAATAAACTTTTCAATATTCAAGTATTCAATGCACTCCCAAATTATTATATTTTAAAAATCACCCAAAACTACACTTTTCAATATTCAAGTATTCAATGCACTCCCAAATTATTTTTAAAATATATGTGAAGAAAATCTTCTTCAAACTACTAAAAAAAAAGCTGGAAGTTTTGATCGTTCTTTGAACGAAGTTTTTTAAATTCTATTTATTATAACCACCAGAGAAGGCTATGAAAAAAAAAATACGCAATAAACTCACTAAATCACTATCCGCTAAGCTAAAAAATTAATTTCTTCGTATCGTTATGTTAATCTAATGTTACGAAACGTATCATACATTAATAATAAGTGTCACTAACCTTTCGTTTTCAAGACATTGTTATTTTCAATCGGAAATTTTTTTATTTTCTTTGATAAAATATAAAAAACCCTAGGGCATTTTACGATAATATCAATATTTTGCTATCAGCGATTTAAAATGAATCCTTCATTTGAAAAACTTCTTCAGTCACATTTTTTTCCAACGTGGTTTTTTTGTTTAAAATGATTAATTAAAGCTATATGTGTATTATGGATATAAACCACTTAAATAAATACATTCCTTCCACTTCAAATAAAATTAAGTGCGTTAAAGACGTTCATTGCACAAACAACATAAATCACGCTCAACATTTACTTGCAGAGAGCTTAAAACGAACGATGTTTTGGAATTTAAGAAATAGTATCAAAATCTAGGCGCTAAGAAGTGCACCAGGTCAACTTAAGACCTATTGCACACGGTGTGTATTTTGCACGAAATACTTTGAGCTGTTTTACCCCTATGAAGAGATAATTGATACTTAAATAGATCAATTAATTGATACTTAAATAGATCAATAATGCTACTGCATGCCCATGTTTTTCGTTTAAAATTAAAGAAGTTATTTTATACTTCTTAACCCTTTATCAAAATATGGTTACATGTTTATTTGTATAAAATGACCTTAAATAAAATAAAAAATAAAATTATGATACATTAAAAATATTTTTATTTGGTGCTATTTTTCGTTTTCTTCTTTTTTCACATTATTAAACAATTTTGATCATAACTTCGTTTTAGACTGTAAAACGACGACATTGCATAATAATATTACTCTTTACAAATACTTTAAAAAAAATAAAATTAATAAATTTGCATTAGCAATAAGTCGGGAAAACTATATTTAAAAATGTTATTTTGACTTTTTTCGATTTTGTCGGACCTTTTATATATCAAAGCATATTAATAAATTTATTCCCGTTTAATAATAACAGTGCTTTTAATTGATGATGAATACTCATGAACCGATTCCTACTATACTATTTGGTGGTTGTGAAAACAAGAATGTTAATGATTATTTTATTTTTCGCACTCTCATTAGAAGTAAAAAATTTATTTTCTTGCCATATGATTTTAATTTTTTAATGATTGTTGTTCTTGAAATGATTTTATTTTGTTGTACTATTTTTTATCTAATTTTAAACCAATGGAATCAACTTATCAAGACTGGTCTAATTATACTTATTTCATGATTTTATTAAAATGACAATAAATACACCTGACAACCGAGTAGTTTGTCCAGGTAAATAGTAGGCAACCCAACGGTTGCACATTCTATACGTTTGATAATTTAAGTCAGGGTAAAAATTTTCCTATTATCTTGATGTTACGTTACAACATTTGAATAAAAATCACTTTTTAGAAAATAATTAAAAATAATCTGTCCAAGTTTTTTTTAGGCAACCCATTCTTAACATATTCTAATATACTAAATTTGTTATAAAATATGTTTCATTCTATTATCAGCTCGGAGAAGGTCGTTTTAGGTTCGGATCTTATACTAGATAGGCAAAAATAAATTTTTTAGATTGTAGGATATTGACTTCGTGAGTTTTTTTTTCATAGCCTTCTCTGATGATTTAATAAATACATTTTAAATATTTCGTTAAAAGAACGATCAAAATTTCCTGCGTTGCTAAAAAAATTATTGATGTTTTTTTTAAATTTTTTTCCTTTTCAATCTCTTTAATGAATGGTAATATTCTCCGGATATGTTTCACGTCTTATAAGTTTTGCTGCAAATTCATAAATATATCCTAGAATATGATTGAATCTCTATTGTATGAAATCTGTAAAAGCATCCACCAATGATGTAAAAGCATTTCGTGGAGACTCTTCAAGTTCTTCATAGTATGTATATAGGTGGAAATCTAAACCAGCAGTTCACAACAGCTCTTGAAAAAAATACACATAAAATTATATAATTTGTAGCAAAAATGTGAGTAATTTTTATTACTTTTAATAAAGGAAAGTTTTATTTTACATTTAATTTTAGTATTTTGTGTAATAAATCAAGTCGTTTAATAAACAGTAAGGGAGATTACGATATCCGTGGCGCCTCGATTTGACGATTAATTATGCTTAAACAAGCTAAAATAAGACGAAAACGGAGAATACCAATTTTCGAGTTTGCGCCTATTTTTCGAGTGGAATTAATGATTTTCTCATTTCACATCACTCATATTATTTGACAGTTCTTCCTTTCGAAGTTTGTCTTTTTTGCGTCTACATCTCCTAACCATTCTGGTAGAATTATTCTTCTTAATTGACTTCCAAATTCCCAAAAACGACATGGAATATTTTCAAACTGCCAACCTGAAAAATCTACCAGTAAGTCGTAATAGAGGTTAAAAATAGATAAAAAATAAATTAGGTTGTACTTTTGTTGAGATTTTTACTTTTTTATTGTTGTTCCTGATATTAAATTAGTAAACAATAGTTTCTAAACATTACCTAAAATAATACAAATTATAATAAACTTATATAAATAATTTTCATTTTTTTTAAATAAAAAGGAGACATTAAAAATGCCATTTGTTATTTACAATGTATAAAACTATTAATAGTGGAGTAAGCCTGGATTTTGATCGTATATTTTGAAGGATTGTACCTAATACGGTTAAAAGTATTTGTTTGCCTTACTTTCAATTTTCGAACTACAGAGTAAGGCACTCTTTTATCCCCCAAACGCATATTTTTCAGTTTTAATTATTTTGGAAATAATTGGTTAATTTAAGTCTTACAAGAGGTGCACCACATGCCTATGTATTTATTTGAATAGCAATGCTATTTTGGTTAAAACTGGAACGAGCATTAAAATTAAAACAAGATTTACAAGAGCATTTTTGCAATTTTGACAAACTCATCAATGAATTTGAGTCCAACGGCACAAATATGGAAGAGGATGATAAAGTTTGCAACTTGTTAGTCACTATTTCAAAACTATATGAAACAGTTATTACAGTTTTAGAAACAAACAACAATCTCACATTAAACTATGTAAACAGCAGATTATTTAATAGGGAAGTGAAATTTAAAAACAATCAAAAAGATGATAAAGAGCATTCATTCTCTTTTGTTAATATGGAAAAAAGAAACTATCCAAATTATTATAATAATACTAATTATTATCAAATCAAAATCAATACAGAAATTACTCTCAAAATCAACGTGAACATCACACAAACAATAAGCGTCGCGGACAATTTCAACGAAGTGTACAAATGACATGAAGAAATTATTAAAATTCAAAAAAATCAGGCTAAATTTAATAAAAATAATAATTATGCAAAACGTTAAATTTGCAAGTAGAAAATGATATTTGTTCTGTAACTTCATTTGATGAAATAAATTACATCGATCTAAACGAAGTATTATTTTTTTTGGATTCAGGAGCCACCAACAATTATGTTATCTCAAAAATGAAAAATTTTATAACAAATATTCAAAAAATAGAACTTAGAATTGCTAATGGTACTTATATGTTATATTATACACGAAAAATATATACTAAAATTATATTCTGGGCATACACCCTTAAAAAAAGAAGCGCTTTGACTTGAAAAATTAAAATTTAATTTATTGCTGTTCAAAAAACTATTAAGGAAAATTTACAGTTACATTTAAAAATGATCATGCAGAAATTTAAAGAAATCACTTTAAACACTGTGTAAAAATATAAACAGTTTATAAATAGCTGCATTTAATAAAAATCAAGAATAAAACTATTTTCTAACAAGATAAAAAGATGATCTTTACCACCTAAGATGAGGTCATGTCAACAGACGAGGATTACAGTTGTTGAAACTTCCTCAAATTAAAAACATTTGCGTTCACGTGGAATTGGAGAATTACTACATTGCTTCACAACGTTTGGGGTTCAATCTTGGAAACATTGGACCCAATCTTCAGGTGAGAAATATTATCTATCTATCACCGATGGTTTTTCTTATTTTAGTTGTATTTACCGGTTTAAAGAAAAATCTCATATACATTTGAAATCTCATATATAAAATTTACAATCTAATTCAATCTATCTGGCACGAATACACATGGATCAAGGAGGTAAGTTTTTGTCAAATATTTTTAAGTTACTGCATTGAAAATGGGTTGAAACAAGAATTTACATACAGCTACACATCTCAAAATGGAGTATCTGAAAGACTAAATCTTACAATATTAAATAAAGCACGAGCCATTTTTATTGATACGAAACTTCCGAAGTATTTGTGAGGCAAAGTAGTTCGAGCAACTATTTACTAATTAAATCCAACTCCGCGCGTGAGTTATAAATTGTAAAATACCTGCTGAAATCTACCTGGGGAAAATAGATCCATCTAAGTTATAAATTTTTGGTGCTATTGCTTAGTATTGTATATTACCCAGAAATGATAAATTAGAACCTAGAGGTCGGGAAGCTAGAATGGTAGGATTTGCTGGATCAGGATATAGATTATGGGATCCTAAAACTGATAAAATAATAGTATCTAGAGATGTAACTTTCGACGAAACACAATATGTATACTCACCTTCAAATATGCATTATTCAAGCGTACCTACAGAAACAAATCATATTAATGAAGAATCAAGCGAATATGAAGAAAATCAAATTCAAAAAGATGAAATAGAAAATGTAAACAAACAGTTAATCAAAATGCCCAAATATTTAAATGAATATGAAATATATACTGCGTATTGTTTAATTGACGAAAATATAGGCCCCTCCACATATAATGAAGCAATTGCAGATCTACCTAAAAAGTTTGCCTATTTTCGAAGGAATATCAAGAAAAATTAATATGAAAATGAATATGCATCTGTTGCAAAACTCCCAACAATAAAAACATTTATTAATTACGCATTACAAAATGATTTGAATCTAACTCAGCTAGATTTTCCTTCAGCTTTCTTAAATATTAAATTAAATTCTGATATATATATATATATATATATATATATATATATATATATATATTAAAATTCCCGAAGGAGTAAATTATGACAAAAACTCTAAAAATTTATATATAGCTTAAAAGAAGCTCCACCATATCGGGAAATAATTGGATACCTCACATATTTATGAACCACAACTCGACCCGATATAGCGTTCAGTACTGTTTATCTAGGAAGATTAGTAGACAAACCAACCATTGCACATTGGAAAACAGCAATATTAATTATAAAATACATCAAACTAAAGATTTATATTTAACTTATCAAAAAAATGACAAAAACGATTTAATTGCTTTCGTGGATGCGAGCTGGCCTTCAGACAATCATGATGGTAAAAGTGTAAGCGGAATGGAATGGCTATTTTTTATCATAAAGTCCTAAGAAACAACAAACCACTGTTCATTCCTCATTCGAAAGTGAGTAGGTTGCAGCTACACGAGTTGTTGAAATCATTTTTGAAATCAAGTACCAATAAAATCAGCGCCCAAATATTTGCATCGATAACCAAATATCATCATTAAAAATTATGACAATACTCGAAGAACCAAACACATAGACATAAAATTTCATTTCATTCGAGATAATTTTCGAAATTTAAAATTAAATGGGAATTTATTAATTTATATTGAAAATGTTATGTTTTTTTGTTTTGTAATTTATTTATTTTATTTTTTTCTTTATGTATTTATTCGAATTTTTGGGACTGTATTATTTTGTAAAATCATATTCTATTTATATATCAAATAATAATTTAAAAATTTAAATTCTAGACCCCGGACTGACGTAACGTAATGACAGGCTTAGACCTATTAATAAAGTTCAGCAACAGCAGTCACAATATGTATTTGGATGGGTGACCACCTAGCAGTACTGTTGTTGATGTATAAAAATAATAGTCCCCTTTGGTTAATGGCTGTATAGCTGAAAGTAGCTGAAGCCAGAAATTAAAAAAAAAAAAAGAAAACAAAAAAAAAATTTTAATTTTAATTGAAGGCGGGTGTTGGAAATAATTAGTTAATTTAACTCTTACAAGAATGCACCACTTGCCTATGTATTTATTTGAATAGAAATGCTATTTTGGTTTTAGCTAGTGTTGTTTTATATCATGTAGTGAAAACATCAAAATAAATATTTTGATCATATATCTTGCGTATCAGTTATTTTTCCCGGTCAACTAAATACTTCAACACCTAAACGATAAATTTATGTGCTATTTAGTTCCCAAAATGACGATAAATTGCCTCATCTGTCAACCATATTTACAGTACTAGTTAAGGGACTCGTAATTGCGGAAAAAAATTGCCCTAAGTTTTTATTCGGTCATTCATGAGAAATTAATTTTTATCTTATTTTTAACATTTAAAAAAATTAATTTCTGAAGAATGGTCGAACAAAAACAAATGACTTTTTTTCAAAAATTTGCTCAAAATCCGCCAGCCTGTTTCGGCTGACAAAAAAAATTTTACTGTTTGAACCGGCTTTAAACTTCCAAAAAAACCCTGTTTTCTTTTGTTTACAAAAGAGAAAAAACCTTAGCTCCGGTAAGTTTGGGGGCATAAGTTTAAATGTACAAAAGATTACAGAACGATGCTCTACGTATATGCACCATTGCACTAATTATAATGATTAATATCAGACAGAGCCACAGCGAAGCATGGCCAGGCTTGGCTAGTTTTATATAATAATCGCAAAACTTGCATAAAAATTACACGCAATAGACATTGACTTATTTCATTTGCATACTCTGGAATTAAACTTTTCTTTTTTTTTTACAGATTAATAAACACATTAGTAATATAACTGCAGTCCAAATGGCTGACATACAACATACACCAAATGAACATATTCTGAACAACATACAACAAATGAAATTATTAAACGAAAACTACACTCAGCAGCAGCATGAACATTTATTAACGACATGTGAGCATAAACATGAAATGCATGATTTCAAGAATAATAATATTTCAATCACATTCCAAACATACCAAGCCAAAGATGATAAAAAATGTCCTTACAATGATTTTAAGAATACAGAAACACCGACAGAAACCAATAATAATAACAATGTTGTAAATTATGATGATAAAATGGAAGACGAAGAAGACAAAATAGCATATGATGATCAAAATAAATCATCGTTGATTGATGAATCTGAATCACAAAGTGATAATTTATCAGAGACAAATATTCAACAAAATTTACAATCGTTAGAACCGTCACATCATGCTCGACGACCAATGAATGCCTTTTTAATATTTTGTAAACGACATCGTGCTGTTGTTCGTGAAAAATATCCAACGTTAGAGAATCGTGGTGTTACTAAGATTTTAGGAGAATGGTGGGCTGGTTTGGAAGAAGATGATAAAGCATGTTACACAGCGTTAGCTAAACAAGTAAGTTCATTAGTTTAGATCAAGTACGCTGTACAAAGCGTATGTCTGCCACGGCTAATTTTGTCTATACTTTAGAACCAGAATTTGCTATGCAACCTGATTAATTCCAATGGGCACAAATTATATCTATGAATATTATCAAAGATAACTCTAGATTTTTTCAAATATATATATCTATTTTTGTCCTAATTTCCGAGATCAAAATTTGTTTGTATTTTATAAAGACGTCATTCGGCTACAATGTATCAGTAATAATTAGTATTAATATTAGTCATTCTTAGACATAGAAAACCAAACTTATTTAAAAAAAGTAATTATAACCATTATAACTAATTTTCAAACTCGTACGGTTAAGGACTCATTGATGAAAATCCAAAAAAAAAAAAAATGCGACAAAATGTGAAAATCATAGTTTTATAATTCATTTCGTATGCACAAAGTCCAGAGCGTTCAAATCAGGATTTGACTCACAATAATGATTCAAATTTCATATTGTAAGTTCCTTTGTGTTTATTGTTATGTTATATGGATTTAGAGAACCATTTCAAGTTCTTATCAAATCCTTATTGAGGACGATAAGCCATTGCTATACCCAATTCATTAAAACTTTTGGAAGTAACTTTAGTATACCACGTATAGTTGCAAGATAAATAAACAGGTTCAAATATCAGAAAGAATCGACAAATGCAAAAAAGTACTTCTGGAGACTAATTTACATACTCCCTTTAGCTAATACCTCTATGTCATCTAAAGCAAACCTTGTCATTTGCAACGTCAACAACGCAATTGTGAAATCAAAAATTCAATCGCATGACTCAAGAATGCATTTGTATAACTCAGCAACTGTTAGTGTACTTCTTTCTACATGGATCAGAAATTCGGAGCTTGAACTACCCGGATATTATAAAGAAAACCCGAGTAAGATACTTTAAATATTTCTTGAGCTATTTCACTCCTGGTTATGTCCTACGAAAAAAATTTAAAGCAACTAGATTGATTGTGATGGTGGTTAAAAGATCACTCCGTTGGTTATGTAAGCTACTGGATGTGAGTGGCGAGAGTACTTCGAATATGCTTCAATATATTTCTTTATCTAGACAGCACTCCAGGTATTTTTTAAATGCAGACAACTAGTTGTATTTTATTATGAGCAAGAGGAAACTGGTTACCTAGAGAGATCAAACCATATCACAACATTTAAACAGCTTAATTTTGCTACTTTGTTCGATTACTCCGTGCATATCAGAAAACTCCGAATTATGTATCAACTGTCTACTGCAAATAATCGATTGATTTATTTTTATATTAAAACTTCTATAAAATAGATCCAAACGGAAAACTATGTACAATCTGCAATTTGAAAAAATTTGAAACACTTCCATATTTTGCTGGAGTATCCCATCTACGGGAACTTGAGAGATACTTTTCTTAGTAAATATTTTGAGATATATTGTGTTACACGAAGCGATTTCTGTGATATCGGCGATATCATGGATGTGATTTTCTTATGCAAAGCAATGTACATTCGCACACGGTGTCTACTTTCGTGATTTCAAATTCCTATGAAAAAAATATCGCATATATAATCTTACGTTCATAATGTCCCATGTGACAAAGTATTAAATTATTATTTATACTACCATATAAATCAATGTTTATGGCAAAGAAAGTTCAATTATTATTATTTTATATATTACAAATAAAAACATGGTGATTCCCTCATCATAGCAATATCGACTTTCTGCAAGAGGTAAACATTTATTTTCAAATAACACTTTTCCCTTGTTTACAGAGAACTGTGTTAAATGGAAATTAATCCTCCTCCATTTTCAAGCGTCAATATTCATTTCTCCCATTTAATACCAGGTGAGACAGGTAACTAAAAATGAGAGTTATTTATCTTAAATTTACATGGATGATTTTTATATATATTTCCTAGAATATTATTTTAGAAGTACTAAATTATAACTGACTAAAGTTCTGGTCCATAAAAAGTGTCTGACACTTTATTTAGTACTTCTAAAATTATATTCTAGGAAATGTACATATAAATCAGCCATGTAAATTTAAGTTAAATAACTCTTATATTTAGTTACCTGTCTCACCTGGTACCTGCCCAGGTGTCACGCAACGAATTCTTCAGGTATTCAAAGTACACGAGACGTGACAAATGGTTTAAATTATATTTTATTCTATATTACTTATTACTTGATGTATTTCATAAGAAATACATCAAGAAAATAAACAATGTTTATCACCTTCCTCAAAAAATTTTAGCTGCTCGTTTAGTGATTACATACACATAAGTTGCTGCGTGTGCGAATGAAATACTGTGATATCGCAGAAATCGGCATAACACCTATATCGATGATATTGGTCTATATTACAAAAATCGCTTCGTGTGCGATTTTCCTAAATGTCGTCAACGTACATAAACTACTTACATCAATTACTTACTTATTTCTTTTACTAGAGTACATACTTTTACTATATCGATGATGTACTTAGATCTTTTGTTATTAACGAATAATACAACTAACGGCAATCAATTTACTCGTCAGAGCTTTACTTTTGTTTCCTATCATGGAAAAAAATAAGTACAAATTTTATTTTAGTTTTTATTTCATGTTTGAATATTAATTTCATTTTTTTACTTTCTGTTTGTATAGATTGTCAATCAATTGTAATATATATGCCTTTCGCCTGTATGTATAATAAATTATTATATTATATTCTACATACCCCCTGTAGATTCTGTTATTAATGGTTTAGTGCAGAGACTTTCTCTCCGAAGGTACGCGACTTATTTCATTTGAGAGTTTTTCTAAATTGACCTAAACTCAATGTCATCGTCAAAGACTGGGATATCGATATCGACATAATGAGAAACGTGATCCAGGTGTACCTGCTATTTATATACAGTAGTTACAATCGTTACAAAAGTCGGAATGTGTTATTGTTGATATACAGGCATACACACATTTATATTTTTATTTTCGTGAGTAAACAGACTAACATTTTGCTGTTTTAATAATTTACCGTTTAAAAAGAGAAGGATGGTAGCATTTAGCATTAAAAATTTTACAAATAATTTTAGTGTGAAAATAAGTTTTACGTTATTTATTAAACATTAATTTTAAATATCCATATAAAGCGAAGTTCCAATTTACGAAATTTTTGAATAGCTTGAGGTATTGGCCTCACAATTTTCTCACGCCGTAATATCTGAAGTAAATAATGATCATTCATCTTCTACACTCTCGACCAACCACTTATGCTATACAATATTAATTTAATTTTAATTGATGGCTATAACCATTTTGAACTATAAAGGTATACTCAAATTAAAATTGAGGCTAATGAATCTTCTTCTATTTGTTTCAGTACAAAGACGCCTTTTTCAATGCCAATCCTGGTTTTAAATGGTACAAATTACCAGCACCACCATTAAGAACGTTAAATACACGTCCTGGAAATTATTTTCGACCAAATTCAAGCATAGGTTTTGATTATAGCTATGAAAATAATTCAGAATCCGAACATACTTACCTAAGTATTTCAGATTTTACACCTGGAAAATTAGCCGATGAAACTCAATTAGGTAATTTAAGTTCATTAATTGATCCAAATTATAATTCCAGCAATAACGAAAATATGGATGAACCTGACTTTGATCAATTTAATGGAAATAATTCACCACCAAAACCAATTCGAAAACGGTACGTTGCTGAAATAGACTCAAATTCTTCCGAATCACCTGTAGTTCAAAATTCGTTACCATTTACAAATCTACGTAATCATGCATTAACCAGTACACAAACTTTGGAAGAGCGAAAATTAAAGCGATTACAGAAAATAAAAACTTCTTCAAGGCATGATAAGAAACATTCATGGTCTAGTGATGATATGTCAAATACGACTGAGAGTATGACACAACAAGAGTTAATAGATCGTATAGTTGAGCATAGTATGCGTAACACAGACAATAATGACTACATTCTAGAAAAATTACCAAAAAATAACTTAGACTTGATACGAAAATCTGGTAGATCATGTAAAGGAAAACGATATGCAGAATTTATGACACAAGGTCGTTTAGTTGTAAATAAACGTACTAAAAAAAGTAAAATGATGTTTCCTAGCCAAATTAGATCACTTTCATATTTAACTAAAAAATGCAAGCCATCAGATGATCTTGAAGATGATGATCACAGTCATTATCATCAGCAATTATCGTACAACGTAAACTTAAATTGTACAATACAAAAGTTATCGGATCGAACGGTTAACAAGAATATACCGGAGGAACATACTGATGACGAATCTCCACGACAGCGTACACATTCAGGTGCATCAGACGATAGTATTACAAAAAAAATGTTTCGTGCTGCTGATTTCAATTTGGATGAGAAAATTGAAGCGTTACCAAGTTTAAGTTTAGAGAAATTTCAACAAAAGAAAAAACAGAATAAAAAACGTAAAAAAATTAGTCATACACCAAAGACACAATTTGTTAATAATAATAAAATGGCCACGACAAATGATAATATAATGGAGGCAAACAATAATACAAACTCAACATTAACAGGATCACGGAAACGGAAAGCTCGTAAGGAAAGTATAACACATGTTGTGGCTACATCTCCGTTACCAACAACACAAACACAGTCAATACACGCAACAACACCAGATTTATTCAATTTGGCAACATTGGCTGAAGTTGCCGTTAAATTAGGTGGCAATCCTCCATAGCATAATTTATAATCCAATTGTGCTTTAATATTTTTACACAAAGATGTTTTTATATTACCAAATATTAGGTCTTTATACGAAGTTTGTACCTATATACTTAAATAGGTTATTTCTTACTTAAATATTCTATACCAATTTTTTACTTCAAACAAGCTTTGAACAATGAGTAAAGAAGTGTATTTTCAAAATACTAGAGGAAATACAAGAAATAGTTCGTAATTCTTCCAAAAATGATCCGACAATCAAATTTTTTTTATTAAAAATCCAAATTCTTTTATACACCGAAAATGGAATTCCACAAAATTTAATTTTTCTATTTATAGTATTTTATTTACAGATATTTAAAACTTGATCCCTAATGCCTTCATATATTTATTCATCCAAATTATATATTACCTATGCATCCAATAGCCAACAAACTGGCTACTGCTGGCTCAGTGTTGCCAATTTAAAAACAAACCTTCATCAAAGGTTGAACTTTTGAAATTTTATAACGTCAGAGAATTACAATAACTATTTGATTTTTTTGTATAAAGTCGTTCTTCACCTATCTGTATACCGGAGGAAAATTATTTTTATCAAATGCTATAACTAAACGATAGTATGGCCATTGGATTCCGTAAAAAAATTATTTCAGTGATATATTAAAACTATACTAATGTCATACACCTAAAGACTTTGTAGGTTTGAGCAGGAATCAATAGAATACGCCTTCATTACTGGGTAATACATATATAATATTTTCATCGCTCATGAATATTCGCTCCAATTTTTCACAAGCAACCCTGTAACACCGTGTTCGCAATAAAATTATCTGTATTTTGATATTTTTTTATTTTTGAAACATTACTTGACAAGAGCCCTTATAACCTTCATTAAGAAATAGGCTATCAAATAAAAAAAGAAATTGTTTGATATTTTCAAACATTCGCGCTCAAACAGATTTTATTATATTAATTATGGAGGGTAGTGAAAAGGATATCTTTGAAAAGGGTCTTTGTATGAAAAACTGTCCGTCAATATCCGTTAAATTAGGATGTCGCTACAAAGACAACAGGGTAAATTTCAATTATAGCACATATAAGTTCATAAAAGACTAATAAAATAAAATATTTTTATGATACAAACTTTGAGCATGATTGTTTAAAACGTATTTTACAAATCAACACTCACTATATTTATAACCCTTTAACAATATTTAAAAACCAAGTTTTCTGACAGTAGTTATTTTGGGTGGCATTAACTTAATTATTGCGTACTACGGACATAGTCCGATTAGTAAAAATAAAAAATTTTCTTACACATCACGTTTTAATTTGTCAACAATTGTTTTTTTACGACTATGCAAGCTCCATTTTGGCGGATTTCCAACTGTTATTTACTACTTAATTCTGGGAACTTTTAAAGTTAATACTCCATATGAAATAGTACTCCATAAAATATCTACCCTCCATAATATTAATATAGATTAAACTAAGGCGCTGTATAAATGAGTATTCGACGTACCACTGACAATTGTTAAAGAGGAATCACAAAGCGGATTTATAATAATATAAGTACTTTTTATGAAAAGTGAAAATTAATTAATTTTCATAATCTTAAAAATTGTATTCGCGATCGTTATTTGTATAAATATCACAATAGTTTACATTCAGAAATACTTACACTTTTTTGGTATTAGCATAAATGTCAAACTGGCAATTCTAAAAGTAGAGTTGGTAATGGTGAATAGAGAAAAAACATTGGAATACTTATATATGTAGTACTCTAAATAGCCTTGAACATATTTTTAGGCAATCTATTGACAATACTTATCATTAGTTATAGCATGAGTCATTGCTAAATTCGTATCATTTAATATTTTATATTTGAATGTTGATTTATGTTTCAAATTATTATGCATGTGACTTACATTCCTGATGTTTTGTGCATAAAACGTTGGATCCAATTTGTTTTAATTTAACCTTTTTATACATATAATGACGTGTTTCTTCCTACTTTACCTAATATTAAATAATAGACTGATCCGCTCTATTTGATAATAGAAATCTATATAGTATATTAAACACACAATTTAATTGTACACCTTAGTGACTTTTAGTACATATCTGTAATTTATGAGTAAAGTAAGCGTGATGCCAAATAATAGATGGACGAAGTGTTTCGTTAAGTATATACCTGTTCTTTTCTATCTGTCAGAATTTTCGTTGTCATTGCCTTAAACATAATGTTTTATGTGTATGCAATAAATTTTATTTTAAAAAAATATAACACGTAAAAGGTGAAATCATTTACATTAAAAATTTTAATTTCGAAGTGATAAAAAATTGTTTTTAATAGCATTAACATTTTAAGAAAAGTCAATATTGCAGGGTTTTGATTTTTAATTATGGTACAGTGAGGAATTTGTAAACATTATTATAGGCATATCCGTGCTCAGTGATAAACATAATCACAAATTGCTATTAAAACAAATAGAAAAAAACAAGTATGTATCCTGACACAGTTACTTCGCTAGTCTATATGTAGTTAGAAGTAACCTACTCTAAGTATATATGTAATTTTGATCTGTATTTGTCTTATTGGGGTTTATAAATATTTATTTATTACAACAAATAAAATTTAATTATTATGTGTTTAATAGTTACTAAGCTTAAGAAGTGGTACTTTATTTGGAGAGTAAGAAGGGGAAACAATTTGTTTTTATATATAATTTGGGCTTTTTACTATATACGTAATCGTATTGGAGAAAATATTTAAAACTTTGATGATTTTACTATTTTATTTGTTGTAATAACTAAAACCATTTTATATTAAATAATATTTTAAAGATCATTAACACATAAGGATAACACAATTATTTCAAACTTAACGATAAATCACATTATCTGGGGCGTTATTCTTAAATTTGTTTGTGTGCTTTCAAATATAAAACACTATTTCCATTCGATCAACACAGAGTATGGCGATACTTGAATTATAAAGTTGAATTTTTTTAACTTTTGACGTACTTTTTTATTAATGGGTTTAAGCAAAATAAACACACGATTAAAGTTTCGATCATATTCTATTCGATGAGTACGATATATTTGCTTAAAATGATTAATTACGGACTCTTGCAGACATTAGAGACATTCTCAGACGACTGCATAAATAGCAGTCAACCATTGAGACTTCTTACCTGAGCATATTTTAAATATGAATATTGTTAAAGAGAACTCTACGGTTTATCAAATAATTTTCGTTTTTTTGCCCCAATTTCGTAGATTAAAATATTTTGTATTTTATAAATAAGTATTTCGACTACAAAGTAGTGACGGTTTGCACCGTCACCAAATTAACAAGTAACATATACTCGGAGAATCATTACGACTACCTAATTCATACTTATGATGAGTACTTTATACGTATTTATAAAATACAAAATATTTTGATCTAGGAAATTGGTTAAAAAATTCGAAATTTATATTTTAAATCTTTAGTTTTGTATGGTACTTGTTGCAGTTTTCAGTCTTTACAGAAGTAGAGACCATCTATAATCATATTACACCTATTAGTTAAAACTGGAAATTCTAATTATTGGTCAGATTTTGTTCTATAGGTGTTTGCTAGTTGAGAGTTCTAAATTTTTTTTAGGTGTGAATAAATTTCAAAAGTCATTGATTTATCACACATTAACAGAAACTACTTGCGAAAAAGGAACAATTTTTTTTAATGAAATCAAGAGTAAAATGAACCTATAGATAATGTGAATTATAAACGATACTTCGAAGTTAAGAAATAAAATCGTGTAAAATATAAGCTAATATAAATTGTCAAATAACAATAGACTCCAATTAAAAAACAACACAAAACACCTTATGCCTGATGTGAATAAAACATTTATAGTACCATATTTGATACGTGTAAGTAGCCTTAATTATTTTTCATGAATGTACCAAAGTTATTAAAGATTATGTCTGATTGTGAGATGATAAAAGTAATAATTTGTGCGAAGAGAAGAACAAATTTGTTATTTTATTAAAATCTGTCTCTCTTATACATACACAAACCGATATATATATATATCAAAATACGAAATGAATATTATATATATGTATAATATTCATATGGTATTTTGAATATTAACTTTAAGTAAGAAAAGATAGATACTGTTTTATTTAAAAAAAATTGTTATTATCATTTTATATTAATTTAATCATTATTCAAAATATTTATTGTTACAAATTAAAATTAAGGGATTTTATTATTAAGATGGAAAATGTAATTTTGTCTGTTAGGCAGAGATTTTCAAAAGTAATTTTAAGTTAAACTAAGACGTTCGGAGGGGTTTTTGGTTTATTTTTATTAGTTCAAATTTTGATTTAATTAAATAAGGCAATTAACTATAAGATTATAAATTGGACTCTTATTGTGAGGAATCTACTAAGTGTTCAGGATTACAATCTGTGGGTCTCGTCCTTTTCTAGTATTTTTAAATGTGATTAATGTAAAAAATGAGGGTGCTATCCTAATATACGTACTGTGGTCACGAATTAAATTTATTTTTGTTTGTATTTCGTCATTTAATAACTAGATGGAATAGAGATTTAGAGGAATCTTGACTGTAAATATGCCTGAACTTTTGTAGGATTGTAAGGTGTCTAGTCTGAATATTATAGAAGACGACTAGGAAGAGAAATATGAGCCAAATTTTTGAGAAGTGAAGTTGTGAGTTGATGAGAATTGTAATTTACAATAGTTGTTTATAGTTAGAATAAAGCCTTACACAAAAATTATTCAAATTTGCCAATAAGATTACAGAATCTAGTATATGGATATTTTAAGAAGCAAACTAGTTGCTGCTATTGATAAAAAACCTCTAGATTTTTAGTTTCCAAACTCACTATTATGGAGGGCAAAGAAAAGGAGAACTATCTTTGTATGAAAAATTGTCCGTCAAAATGCTTTCAAAGAGAACGCATCAGTTTATAAAATACAGAATATACTCTTTATTTAAAAAATCATATAAATTTTACTAAAGAATAAAAGCCTAACGTTTTAGAGTTTTTAGACAGCAGTTATTTTAGGTTACATTTAGTTAATTATTTCAAACTAAGAAAATAGTTGAAGTTCTGTATACTACTCTAGTCACTAAAAATAACAAATTTCCTAACACAGCATACTTCAAGTTGCCAATAACTGCTATTTTATATCGTACCCTTTACCTATGACAAATTTTTCAACTTATTATTTACTGCTTACATCTGGGAACTTTTTTAATTCGCTCCCATATCAGTATGTTAAGCATTGTGAGTTTAAAAACTCATAATTAGTGGAGTCCCCAGAGATTGTTACCTAAGAATTTTCTACAGTGAATTTGTTGTTGTCCAACTTCTGGATTATGTTTTATATGCAAACTTCTGAAATGTTTACATTATTTTGTGTACTTTCTTTCATGCACCACTTCCTGCTCCATTTGGGCGATGAAATTTGCAACATTAAACGTTAACAAGTATCGATATAGCAACAAATTTTAAGCAAACAATGTTCAATAAAGTTTTTTCGAAAAGTCAATTATTTTTAATTAAAAATATCAATTTTTTAATAAAAAAATGTATGTTTTTAATCGGTTTTTTACGAATAACTTAACATTTTATCGAAAAAAGTGAAAATGAAAAAACTTAAATTTATAAAAATCAATGAAAAATATATCTTCTGTTTATACAATATTAAACAAATTATAGTGCATTAAAGGTGTCGATTCTATCAACGAAAATTGAAATAGTAACAAAATACTTTTCTTTAGTTATAGCATTAGTCGTAGCTAAATTTGTATCCTTTACTATTAATTTTTATATTTTAATATTGATTTATGTTTCAAATTATTGTGCACGTGCTTTACATTCTTACATTCCTGCTGTTTTGTGCATAAAAAGTTGGATGCAATTTGTTTTTATTTAACTTGTTAATCTTTTAACATAGTTTAAATTAAGTTGACTCCAAAATTCTATAGGTAAGGTCATTTATTATTATTATATATTGTATAATGAAGCCTTCCACCCTTCTTTACCTAATGTTAAATAATAAACTGATCCGTTACATTTGATAAATAAAAATCTATATAGTATATTAAACACACAATTTTATTGTAATAATTGTATACTTTAGTGACTTTTAGTACATACCTGTAGATTATGATTGAAGTAACATTTAATGTTGAATAAAAAGAAAACACAGTAATACGAAGAGAACACACAGTCTATATTTAATCATCTTTATTAAAGTGTGTAAAAAAACCTTCATAAAGAGTCTTTGTCGAAGTCATTATCTAAACATTCCTCGTAGTTAGAATAAAAATAAAAATGGTTACTCACTTTTTTGAAAAAATCATTTTTTTAATTAATAGCATCAATCATTAAAATTTTTAGTAACGCATGTAAATATTTTTTATCGTATCGAAAATACATTCTATAAGTTTAACTGGCTTAAAATATTTCGTTTAGAAAAAAACTAGATTTTCATTACACCTCCAAAGTTTTCTTTCTAGTGATTCGTTAAAATTCCTTAAAAGAATGCATTTTTTAGTTAAATCGATACCTTTAACCATTGAATACTCAAAACGTACCGACTATTCAATTTTTTCTTTAAATATGTTGCTTTATCCGTTATCTTAATTTTATAATGTATACTCTCTCGAATGGTGTGACACCCACATCTCGAGAGGTTGGGTAAGGTAGCACTTAAAATAAATGGATAAACATTTTAGTATTTAACTTAAAAAAAATTAATGAGAAGATTTCACATAAATGATTCACTGTAGTAGAATTCCTAGCTTTTCATGTTTTAAGCTTTATAGTAACTGCACTAAATCTAGGTTTTTTTCATCAGTAGAAGCAATTACATTGCTTTTTAAAAATATTTATACATTAAATTCTGTATTGGTTAATTTGAATAATTTTTTGTAAGGCTACTTTTCAAAAATTGAGCTCCAGGACGTGATATTTAAGTTAAAAATATTGTTATTTTATTATTGCTAATTTCCTATTCTAAAGCTCTAATAATCAAATTTTAATTTTACCAATTTTAAAATGAAATTGGTAATTAAGGAAGTACGAGCACCAAAGCAATTTTTAATAAAAGGCTTGAATTTTTTTTTTATATGCAGTTGAACTAAATCTAAACCGATCCTAAAAATTTTAGGGGGGGTTGCCCGATTATTTAAATAAATAAATGACTTCAAAAGTAGGCATATTTAACATTGGCTTTATGGCAAAACGGTAGACGGGTGATACGTTTTCGTAAATATCTCCGAAACTAGCCGGTAGAAATTAAAAAAAAACTATTTAAATTAAAGTTAAAACCTTAATAAATAATTGAAAAAAAAAACCCGTTTTGCCCGACTAATTAAAAAGATATTTAATTAAAAAGATGAACTTTTTCAGTAAATTCGGTAGCGTCGATTATCTTTGGTACTAACCGGCAACACTGTAGACCATTAAAAAGAGATAAAAAAATATTGGAAAGAGATAGAAGCAAAGCAATAATCATAATAGTAAAGTAACCTAACCTACAACTGTATATATAATACGCAATGTATATTTTGAATTGACAAATAACAACAAAAATAATAATCATAGTAATCACAGTGTTGCTATACGTATTGCCGCGATCACGTGATCATCATCACACCTTCACCGCGCGCTCAGAGCAGCCTATCCCCACCATGCCTGCCGCTCGTACTTCCTTAATATAAATTTATAAAGATTTTTATACTCTCCTTCTTTGAATCCCGCAGGTTTTACAAACAAAAAATACTTTCTCGTTTTTTTTAATAAAAAACTTAATATATGAAAATGACATATATTTGAGCGTATTGAAAAACTGAATATACTTGAGCATAATTTTCAATAAAAAAATTTAAAATTACTTTTGATAAATTCATCTATAAGATAGTAATTTATGGTTTAATAATCTAAAAACATAATGGCTGAGTTGCACTATTCATACTATTTTAACCTAGAGTTATCGCTAACCGCAGTTAGTACAATACAATTTTCAATTGAAATAACTCAGTGATAGAGCTAACATTAGGTTAGTGGAATGGTGAAATCCAGACAATGTTTATATTAAAGAATGTTTTATTAATTTTTTAAATATATATTGTTTTATTTTCTTGTTTTTGTTTGTTGGTCAGTATAAATTTTATAATACCGTTAATTATATGCAAATATATTTATATAATTATATACATATTATCATTTTATAGTACCTACCTTAAAAAATATTGTTATCTTATTTAAGAAACAAAAATATATAGAAACTAATTTAGATTAAGGAAAAAACTTTACATTATGCATTACAAGTATACACAGAATGCAAAGAATAACTATTATTTACAATCAAAAGTGATTACATCTAATAATGATCAGCTCTTTAGCGTTCAAGCACATTTCTTCATATATTAAAAAATCACTTGTATTCTGTCCAGTGAGGTAGGGAGTAGGAGAGGTGTCCACTTCAAACGATCTCTACTTGATTTCTTCCTATTACTTTAATCTAGCTCGATTAACAGTAACGAAAAGCCTTTTTCAATGTAGCATGTCTAATATAAATATTAAAATTCTGAGACCGAAAAGGTTTACACACATTTACTCTTATATGTGCGTAAATCCACCCAATCATATTCAGAAATTGTTTTATCGCCTACAAAGTGGGAGGCCTTTATCATAGAGACAAATTTCGTAAATTTTGAGCGATGTATTTTATCGTAAATATATTCATAATTGTGGTGAATAATACACATTTTTTTTTCATTTTTGTGCTACCTGTTTTTTTAGAACCGATTCAGGATGAACTAATATACAAGGGTTGAAGAAGATCACGAGCATCTTAATTTTTAGAATTTACTTTCGTAATTCTTGCAAAACAACGTGAGATATTCGTAATTTCGTGAATTTTATAAAATCAATTTATTATAAGCCTATTCTATCATCCTACTTGGTCGGAACAGGAGGTTTCGAGTGTAATACAAATTTGACTAAACGTTAGTCTAATTTTCTTCAAGAATACTAATTAATATAAAAGTAAAAATCGTAACAGCGCAAAAAAAAAATTTGCTATGTGTTCACGATACTTGTACAGCCCTTTCTAATACTTACCCATTTGCAGTGCTCACTTTGCTTGCAATATAGGTACTATCAGTACTAAAAAACTTAAAAAATCACAAAAATACTTGAATTTTTTCCAGTTTTTGAATAAAATACAAAAATTTTTGGACAAAATGTGGACAGTTTATTACTTTTTGAAAAATAATAGTTATTATGATACATTCTGTACAAATAAAAAAACACCAATCATATCTTATGAAAAAAATTTAATAAATAGTTCAGCAATATAATAAAATTAATTTGTACAAGGAAACAAAAAAATTACATATATAAAATACAAAAAATTTTATTTGAGTTAATAAAATGTAGACAAAATGTATGAAAATATATATTAAATATTGTAAAATTCTATAAAAAAAAAAAAACAAAATGATGGATTATAAAATTCAATAAAGTATAGTAAAATCTATTCTAAATATTAAAGAAATAATATTTTTATTAGCAGTTATTATAAAAAAAGTTACTTTTTATATAAAGCAATTTTTTTGTAAAAGGAATTAATAAAGAATATTATTATTTTCTACTTTTTATATAAAATTTGGCCTTGAACATTGTAATTTCGAAACTACAAGAAGATATAACTGAGTGTTAAAGTCACGAAAGAAATGTTTCGAACAAACATGTGAACTTTTTTAAACATTAATAATTATAGCCATACATGGTAGAAATGAGAAGATATAATTTAAATTATGTATGTATTATTACTATTTTGTTAGATCGTATCTGAGAAGCAACAGAATCACTGTTACATAAACATTGACTGTAATAATAAAAACCACAGGTTATAACTCTTAGAATGCTTGATTTTAGTATATTCTCAAGAGCAGATAATCACTAATCTGCATCGCCGGCAAACCTGCGTATTTGATATGGATAGCTGATATTTAAGAATTAGATAATTATTAAAAACTTAGAGTTAACCTTGTAGTAGTTTGCGTCTCTTAATACTGAGATAAGAACTAAATTTATTGAATAAAACAAATTCGTCAAACTACAAATAACATAGACGACTGTCGATAATTATGTGATAATTTTAGTTCCTACCTCAAAATCGAAGTTGATTCAAAGAACGATAATAGCGAATTACTTTACCAGGTTTTATTATTTTTTAACAGTATTTTATACAGCAAGAATAATTAAAACAAACTAGATACTAAAAATGCACTCAATAACTTTCACAAATGATTCAAATTTATTGAGAAAATTATAAGAAGTACGTTGTAGTAGTACATAGCGTGAGATATGTATATTTTATTGAAGTTTTTCTAAAAATCAAACATGGTTCTAAATATAACTGTTGAATAAAGCCATTTGGACATTTTGCCCTTGAGGTTAAACTAAAATAGACTTGCACATCTATCTTAAGCATTTTATAATCTGTGATAGAAAAAGTGTATGATTGAATAAATAAATGCTTTAAGTTTTCTTTTATATAAATATTAGTTTGAAAAAACAAAATTTTGAAATAACCATTTTTTGGGAGGAATAAAATATCTCTGTGTTTAATCTTCCTTGAAATATTTTTTACTAAAAGACTTTCTTCGGCGCTTGTTAGTGTATAAAATTGGGAAAAAATTTTTTTTGTTTAAGTAATGATACGATCTAGACCAAGCGTTAATCATTTCGAATACATGAATCGAAGAAAAAATTTTTCATTGGGATTACAATGTGCGTAAAATATTGGCTATTTGAACTTCGCAGTGTCATTTTAATATTTTCTATTTTTGCTAAATAGTTCGTCGTTTGTTTGTAAATTTTATAAAAAATGATTTAAAATTTTGCCTGAACCCGATTCCGACTTTAACGATTTTTTTAAATTAATCGTTATGAGTTATTTGTTCGATTGGAAAAAACGTTAGTTCGATCTTATTTTTATAATTTCGAAGGGTTATAACCCTATAAACTTTGAATTCTGGCGTGCGTAAACTCATAGTTAATTGCGCGGTTTATTAAAATTCTTACACATAATATTATTATTATAAATAACAATTTTTACATTAACAATTAATAGTTATCACAAAATCAGACTTTTCTTCTTGCAATTGTTTAACCTAGACAATTTTAACGAATTAATTTTAAATAGTAGAGGTATCAACCAAGGAGATAAAACTCTGGAAAATTATAATTTTATTGATATTATTGTTACAACCTGATCATGTGTAAAACAAACTTAAAACAAATTTACAACAATTTAAATTATTTTGGGAATTAATTTAACTTTCTTAATGAGAATTCGCGTATAAATTGATGATAAACACAAATAAATCATACATATTTCTGTATTTGAATTTCTAAATTTTCTTATTCTAAAGTTCCATTAATAATAATTTAAGGTTTAATTTTTAAAATGTGCAACTGACCTAATATAATTACCATTTTAATCAAAAAATATTGATTATATTTTAAATGTTGCGGATATATTTTAAATGTTACTTTGTTAAATGTTTTTTTTTATTGATTGATACCTTTACTATAGTTGATAATTAATTAATTATGGTATATTACAATCAAGCCAGAATTTGTAAAAGTAATAATTTTTACTATTAAAAATTAATACGTTATAATTGTCTTAGTTTAACAATTACAATAATAAAAGTCTGGCTTTGTAATAACTATTCATTGTTAATGTAAAACTTTCATTGTCATTCATAATAATAAATATTATATGTAAAAATTTAAATAAACCGCGCAATTAACAATGAATTCATGCGAGCTCAGCAAGTGGTTCCAAAAAGGTAAAAGGTCTATAACTAGGGGTGTGCCGGATAACTGTATCTGCCGATATCCGCAAGAAGAAAAAGATCCCAATCCGTATTCGTTTCTTTTTCAGCGGAACTTACACAGATTAATTTTGCAAGCTTTATTCCGTATATGAATTAATAAGTAAAAGTAGAAATAAACACTGCTAAATCCCATTAAAATATTTTTTATTTCATAAAAATTGTATGTTTGGCAAAAATTTGATATCCCACCTTTATTGTAGTTAGCTAAGTGTTAATTCTTATACCTGATCATTCTTATTATAAGGATTAATTAGTAACTACAATATTTTAATTCAAATTTAGTATTTAAATCAAATAATACATCTAATTTATATCACAAATTACACACATATTTCAATCAATATTCATTTTAAGGAAATTTAAAAAAATTATAGATATATAAATTATAGGAAATTAAAAAAATTAATTAATGGTAAATAGTACTTCAAAAAGATTAACTTGGCAGCGTTGTTAAAAATTAGTGCTAAAGACTAGTACGGAGACGATCATAAACAATTTCTGCCGCATTAAAAAACTGCTCACATGGAACACTTGCTGTAGGTGATGATAAATATGTGTAGGCAATCTGGCTAAGACCTTCAAAATTTTTACTGTTAATTTGTCAATATTTTAACTTGGTCCGATGATAGTCTTTTTCCCATAGCATATTCCGTTAGTCAATTAGCTGCGGTAACTTTATCATGAAGTAACACTTTATCATGAAGTTCGCTGCAAACAAGTTTCGTAAAATATGTTCTGCATTTTAAAACATAATTGGGAACAATATGGCCAATTAATCGTCGAAATCCTAAGTCTTCTACATGTGGTAAAGGTAAATCAGACAAAGCTATCATTTCAGCAATTAAATAATCTATGTTTATTGATTTGGGGTTTGTATTATCCCATATTATCGCTTTTGTTGCGTAATCTTGCAAAAATGTTTATTTATATTCTCTTTTTACCGTTTGTAAAGATGTTCCTGGTTGTGAAATTTCTTTACCCTTTCGGGAATACTTTTCATCACAAATTGTACATTTTACACACTTGTCACTTACTATAGTATAAAATCTCCATACACCACCACTAAATTTCTGTGTTTATATTTTTTACTTTTATTTTTGTTAAGAAAATCAAGCAGAAGCTATGACGCACTGTGTGGCAAATTACAATAAACTAAAAACAAAGTAAAAACACGAGCAGTGTAGTTCTCTTACACTGCCTAACTTATCTTGTTCCGATTTGAAAATTGAAAAAATTACTAACAGTTTGTAAACAAATAAGTAATAACGATATTATTGTAACCAGCCGAAACAACTCAAATTTCGAGTAATATTTAGTTTAGTGTGTTAAAATTTACAATACTAACAATTACATTACTTACCAATTGCATGAGTTGAAAAATTAAGCTCCGTATCCGTGGATCTGGACACTGATTATCCGTATCCGTATTCCTGGATCTCCATTTTTAACGACCCGGCACATCACTGGTTATAACGCTTAGAAATTATATAAATAACATCGAACAAACGTTTTTTTCAATCGAACAAATAATAACTCATTAAGATTGATTAAAAACCAAAAACAAACAAACAAAAACAGTTACAGTTTAAAAAAAAATGAATAAATTACAACAAAGTATAAATTTGATTGAACATTTACAAACAAACGATTTAGCAAAAAAATTAATATGACACCGCCAAGTTCAGCTAGCCCGTAAACTTAGACTTACAAAACTTATATTTTTAGTCAAGTAAAGTATATAAAATGAAATGGGACGGGGTAGAAAAATCGGTAAACTTGGAAAGATTCAATAAAGAAATTTAAAAATTAGTTTCAAAATTAGTAAAATGCAAACTAATAAATAGTTTTTCATGAATTTAACATATATTTCTTCATAAAAGGTGTAATATGCAAAGAATATAAAAAATACTATTTTACTCTGTAAACATCAGGCGTCCGCACTTTTTATAGCCTACCTAATAAAAATATTTTTGACGCAAGGAGATAGCAAATGAGTATTTAAGTTTCCAATATAGTGAATTTTAAATAAGATTCTAATCAATAGATTACAAACTGATTAATTATATATACACATGACTTTGAAAGTAGAAAATAAATTCGCAATTATTTGAATTTTGAAAGCTTACGTAATAAGTTTTTTTCCAATTTTAAAGCGATTTGATAAATTTTTGATAATCAATTGTCACTCAAAGTTGAATATTTTTAAAGAATGTATCGTCAAAATCAAACAAATTTATTTGTAGTTATATAAGCCTAGCCAAAAGTTCTTTAAATCTAAATATTTAAAACTAAACTCATGAATAAATTACATATGTAATATTTAATATTGTAATTCTTATTTAATAATATTGTAATTTTTATAATTATAAAAGCTTATTTTCTATTTTTTAATTACTTCAAAAATTATTCACTTTTCAGCTTATTTTCCAATCTAAATTGTGTGTATACCAAAATTTCTGCCCTAATTTTTTTAATTCGAAAATCATACCGATTACAGTTTGTATATGAAAGATATTTTGTGGAAAATAACAATAATTTTTAAAATAATTTATAAGAAATACCAATGAACTTAAATTTAATGAAATTATTGACATGTATCCTAAAACAAATTTGTGTAAAAGTATAAGTATCAATGCATGGCAATAAAAGAAATACAAATTTATTACTTATCAATTACATTCTAAGATTTTATCACAAATTATTTATATCGATAGAAAATTGGGACCATAAGAAAAATATATTCTATAGTAGAGTTCCATTTTATGAGTTTTGTATATAAACTTTATAAATTTCGCTAATTTTCTACAAGATATTTTTAAAAAAATTTAGTTTGTTTTGAGTTTTGAATACTTATACTTTTTTGTAAAAACGAAATAAAAAGAGGAATTCATATTAGAAATGTTACTTTCATATTAATTTTTAGAATCAGAAGTAAAAGAAAACTTCTTGAATGAAGGAAGAATCATTTTGAAATTATATGCTTCGTTAAAGCCTCTCAAATTGAAATATCGATAATCAGAGATTTTAGTTAACAGTCTGGGCGGGTTAATCTTAAGTAATTTTCACATATCAATAAATAAAAAAATAATGTGCCTACTATTTCACCATTTAAATGATACTGAAGTTTGTGGGTGGTACATTATTTTATACCGAAAATTCGTCACTGTTAAAGTGTATACTTTAGTACATATCTATAATATAATTTATGTGTGAATAAAAAATTAAACGTGATGCCTAATAATATCTTGACGAAGTGTTTCGTCACCTATATACCTGCTCTTTTTTAACTGTCAGAATTATCGTTGTCATTCATTGCCTTACACATAATGTTTTATTAATATATATATATATATATATATATATATATATATATATATATATATATATATATATATATATATATATATATATATATATATATATATATATATATATATATATATATATATATATATATATATATATATATATATATATATATATATATATATATATATATATATTACGTGAAAGTACAAAGTAAAATCACTAAATTAAAATTTTTATTTCGAAGTGATAAAATCATAAAATCGTTTTTAAAATTAATATTATAACAAAAGTCATTTTTGTAGGTTATGTTTTGATTTTCTAATTATGTAAAGTGTGGAATTTGCAAACATTATTCTGATGCATATCCGAGCTCAATGATAAACATAACCACAAATTTGATTTTTAGTATATTTTAATAAATTATTGCTATTAAAAAAAAAGACTTAAATTTCAAAAGAAAATGAGAACTATCGTGGTAGTTTTTTTTGAATTTTACCCGAATAAAAAAAGTAGAATATTAATAACCACGTATATAAAGAAATGTGTAAGACAAGAACAAAGAAAATTCCGACAAACAGAAGAAATCAACTATGCATAATGACGCGGATCCTTCGCTAGTCTTAATTTGAGAGACAAATGAATTAACAATTTTAAATTGAATGAATATAAGATTGAGAATTTGTAAAATAAAATTTTATTTTGAAATACAAAAATTTATAGCCGAGTGTCATTTAATAATGATGTTAGCACGATGGTAGAATAATCAAATGTATTTTATCATCGAGGTTGTTTAAAAAATGATTGTGATTTTATGAGAATATGAAAAAAAAAATTGAATAAAATATATATTTTTTACTAAAGTTATGATTTTATTTTTTGGCGTACAATAATTCTAATAATCGGATCAGAATAATATTTTTAGAATATTATTCTAAACGTACAATGTACGATAACGAATGTTTTTAAAATATACTTTGAAGTTTAAAGTAAAGATAACAAAATTATTTTGCATGTTGATCTAATCAAAAAACTTTTTCTCTATTCTAACATTTTTCTTGTGCTTTTAGTATAGAATACTGAGTATAAATATGAATAAATAGTATGTCGATGATCCAATTCACTTGTCACACAGCTGGAGGATATATATGAAACCCAGGCTAGACAATATCAAAAGATATAAACTTGAATCAAACAAAACTCACGTATAAGGAACAGTGGTGGGGCAAGATATAAATTTGACGTGGAAAGATAAATTTTGAGGCGCCATCCAGTGGCGAAAGATGACGGATCTTATAGAATGGTTTAAACATATTTAAAACTATCAAAATTTTCTTTTAAACTTACCTTTATTCCTCGGATATGACTTGAATGAAAAATATTTTAAGTTTTGTTTATGAATTCATAGTCCAGGATCCACGGAGTAGCTTCATTTTGATGAGTAGCCCAACAAATTCCTGTACGAAAACTCGCTTGTGGTAGGTAATAGGAATAGCAAGGAAAAAAAATGTTGATTTGATGATTCTCCAAAATTTATTACTAGCTGGGTTTATTTTTTATTGAATCTCAAGATAATTATCTAAATTATTCGAAAAAATTACAAAATGCATGATTTGAGTAAACAGTCCCCTCCTTCCAACATTAATCTTAACGAGGTTATCAAAAATAATTAATCAACTGATTTTTTTAACTTAGTTAACATTTATATAATTTAACAGTCATATTGTCCTACAAATTGCGTTATCCCGATCCTATGCTCAAAAGTAGTAGTACAGATCCTTGATGTAAAAATAATTACAATCAAGCTGAATCTTCGTGAATAGCTATGTTTCGATGAGACGCCCAACAATTATCTGTGCGAAAATTGATTCGATTTTGGTAGCTAACAGAGATAGCAAGGATAAAATATTTTGATTTGATAATTCTCAAAAATTTATTACTAACTGGGTTTTTTTTGTTAAATATCAAGATAATTCAAAAAATATTTGTCCTAAAAAATTTATATTTTGATCAAAGGGTCTAACCAGCTGATTTTTTTTATTTTATTATTACTTTCTTTATATTTATATAATTTAACATTCACATTGTTCTTAGATTATCTTGTTACAAATAAAAAACCAAAAAAATTACAATTCTTATCGGACTAGTGATACATACCTGTGTTCTTGTAGAACATTGTTTTATTTGGCAAGACAGCACAGTAATTTATTATGTAATATTTTTGTCCTACGGTTAGTAATGAGAAAAATGGTCTTGTGGTGTTAACAATTTCTGAGCGTAGGACAGGGATAACGTACCACGCAATTTGTAGGACAATATGACTGTTTTTTATTACATAAATATGAACTAAGTAAAAAAATGTCTGCTGGTTAGTAATTATTTTTGAAAACTTCGTTATCGATACATGTTGGAAGGATTGAACTCTTTGATCAAACCATACATTTTGTAGTAATATTTTTTCGAATAATTTAGATAATTATTTAGAGATTTAATAATAAAAAAAAAACCCGTTAGTAATAAATTTTGTAGAATCATCAAATCAACATATTCTATCCCTGCTACCCCTATTAACTACCACAAGCGAGTTTTCATACAGGAATTTGTTGGGCGTCTCTTAAAAATGAAGCTACTCACGAAAAATTAGCTTGATAGTAATCAAATGTAAAAATGGTCCATGGATCCTGGACTATCAGTACTAGAAATGGTAAAATAAATGTTTGAAAATTGTATTAAATAAAAAATTTAATATTATGCAAAAGTATCTCGAATTTTTTTTTTTCGTTTTCGTGTACCCTACAAAAAGGGGGTTTTATCTCGTTTAGGTGCAAACTAACATTTTAAATCATAAAAACGCTTTAACGTAAATGTTCTTTTCTACCCATTTATTTTGAATATTTTAAAGTATCTGAAATCTAAGAAAACTTTTTTTTTTCCTAATAGTTTTGATACGTAAAATAAAATTTTTAAATTTGTTTTAGATTATGAAGGGTATAGGAGCAGCAGTTTTGTCTGAATAAAAATAATTCAACATACGTTTTAATGAATTTTTTAATAATTTTCAAACGTTAGAGAATACAAACTAACTTATAATGTTCATTTTCATTATTATTATTTGTTAAAAACTTAATCAGATGCGCAGAAAGTAAAGAAAAAAACTTGTTTATTTATAAAATTCATGTTCACTTTCATCCTTTTTAATATTATTCTTGTAACCTTTTTCAAAATCTTTTGGTAAGACAATATATCGATTTTCACGTACAGCATGCATACCAGCTTCTTGGCAAATAGCATTGATATCAGCACCAGAAATACGGTCAGGTCGAGCAACAAAATCTTCCAAATCCACTTCCTCAGAAAGATTCATTTTAGCTGTTATTGTACTGAATATTAAACGTTTTTGACGACGATCGGGTAATGGAAATTCAATTTTACGATCTAAACGACCTGGTCGAAGTAGAGCTGGATCTAATGTATCGGCACGATTTGTAGCCATTATTACCTATATGCAAAATATAAAATTTAATTAAAAATTCTTTTAGCTCGTAAGTTTAGAGTTTAAAGGGTAGATGATAATACTCTCACTCATCACTATGGCAAGTTGGTATAATTGAACAAAAACTGAACCAGGAATTGACTAACACGAAAATAAAAAAATATTTGCCGGGGTAAAGAAAAAAGTTATCCAGAAGATTCACTAAAATTTTATACAAAATTTTTCTAACAAAAAAAAAAAATCAAATAAATCCACAAAGCATTAAATTTTTTGTTATTTGGAACAGTATCATAAATACTCCTAAAATGAGACAATGATTGAATATCCCTTTCCCTGCAGTTATAGAAAATTGTGATCGAGAAGCAAAAATGATAATATGAAATTGTCTTTGCATCTCGGAAAAATAGTTTTTGAGAATATCGTGTCATCAAAAAAATGTCGAAGGAAGAAATTTTATTTCATCTTCGTCCAGATTTACGTATTTTGAAACCAAGTACCAACTATATTGATGGGAAGAATTTATTTCTTTTTCTTTAACTAGATTACAGTTTAAAAAATATTTTTTCATAAAAAGTCATAGATGTTTCAACTAAATGTAGAAAACTGATAATATTTACCTTAACGTTTGTAGTTTGATCAAAACCATCCATTTGATTCAACAATTCCAAAAGAATACGTTGAACTTCCCGATCGGCTCCAGTTTGTGCATCAAAACGTTTTGTTGCAATCGCATCGATTTCATCAATGAAAATAATAGCTGGAGAATTTTCTTTTGCTAGTCGAAACACGTCACGTACCATACGTGGACCTTCACCCAAATATTTTTGAACGAATTCAGAGCCAACAACACGAATAAACGCCGCTAAAATTCAAACAAAATATTATATAGATGTATTAAGTTTAATTTGATTTAATAATTTTGGGTAATTTTAATTATTTTTGTTTATATTACCGGTAGTATGATGAGCAACAGCTTTAGCCAACATAGTTTTACCACACCCTGGTGGACCGTACATGAGAACACCTCTTGGTGGATCAATACCAATTTGTTTATATAATTCGAAGTGAGTCAGCGGTAATTCAACAGCTTCTCGAATTTCTTGTTTTTGCATGTCCATACCTCCAATATCACTGTATTGAACATCGGGTTTCTCATCTATAATTTATGATTGATAAGAAAACTGTACTGTTATATTCTAGATTTAAAGTACGTACCGGCTTGAAGCATACTAATTGAGGAATCTGCCTCCGGTGGAAGAACATCTACTAAAGCATTGCTGTGTTTATGTAACGCTACACTAGCGGAAGGTTTTAACAGTTCCCTATCAATTGTAGACAAAATTCGAACATAATAATTCGATCCAGTTGTAGATCCTACAATACCCGTATTCTGGTCTACAGCTTCTAAAAATTGTCCAATAACAAGAGGAACCGATTGTATACGTTTAACTTCTTCTTGGGCATGTAAATATTCTTTTTTTAAGTTTCGTTGTTCATCTTTAATATACTCCTCTTGCACTTCCAAAAATTCTAACTGCTGTTGTAATTTCTACATAGAAATTTAAATTAGACTATAATTTTATGTTTTATTTTTAGTTTAGATACCTACCTTATATTTAGTATATAAGTCTTCTAAATCCATATCTTGCAGCGTTTGTTTTTGTTCGGCAGGACTACCTTCATCCTGTGAAATTAAAAATCATGATTCCATAGTATACTATGACCATTTATGTATCAATATTTGAAAACAAAACTTAATAGTAATAAATGATTACCTTTTCGGGTAAAATGATCTCGATTCCTTCCATCATGATAAACGATGACTTGTACAATATCAAAGTTCTGAAAGATTGTTTGACTGCTTGTCATTTAATTTGCCACATGAAGTTGGCTATTTTAGTTCATTTTATGGAGGGTAGAGGAAAGGAGATTTATTTTGTATAGTATTAGTAGACAATAATTGATCATGCACACTATGGATACCAGCGACGGTTTTACTGATCTATATAAATTTTCTTTGATGATTTGACAATCTCACAGTGGTAGAATATAATACGGTAAGAAAATAATTATGTGATTATTTTATGTTAGTTAGACCGATATAAGCAGCGTAATATAATAACAGAAACTTTTAATTTTGTAAATTCAAAATATAATATATATATATATATATATATATATATATATATATATATATATATATATATATATATATATATATATATATATATATATATATATATATATATATATATATATATATATATATATATATATATATATATATATATATATATATATATATATATTTAAGAAGGAATTGTAATAAGCAAAAAAATTTATATTTTTATATAAACAAATTATTACGAATAAAACAAATATTAAAAATTTTTTTAAAATTATAAATATATTTATAAAATGTAACAAATAGGATTGAATAGGAAGAAATTGCCTATTAAAGCCTTAATAGGACATTTTTTTATTAGGGTAGTTGTTCGTGGGCATTGTATTAGTGATACAAATTATCTTGTGTCCAGTTGTAAAATGTCAGATTTTTTTCTTAAAAATGGCTTTATTTTAAGTTGGGAAATAATTATTATTGCAATGCAATTAAAGTTATAATGACCGAAACAATCGTCAACAAAAAATAATATTTATTTAAAAGAACTGCTTATATAATCTACGTAATTACTGTTCAAATTTGAACATTTGACTCGCTCAATTAAATATTTTTTATTCAGTTAACGTAAAAGAAAAAGTCGTGATTTTAAGAGGATCTTTGTACGCATGAAATTATTCTTTGAGGTTACAAATAAGAAAATTTTCCAGCTATTAGGCACATCGCACATGGAGTGATTTGAGTGAAATCGGCGAAATCGCTGATCTCGCCGATTTCCGCGATATCACAGCATTTTAATCGCACACGGAGCAACAAAAGTTGCTCCGACTTTTAAACGTTTTTTTGAAGAACGGGTAGAACATTGTTTGTTTACTAATAATAAAAATATGTATATACAGTGTCTTAAAGGATGTAATACATCAAGTATTATGTAATATAGAATATAATTTTAGCCTTTTGAAATACGCATTATGATTTTTTTTACAAATATATATATATATATATATACAAATTAGAGCTGTATAGATATTAGAGTATTTTATGAATTCTAATAATTAAAGTAGTTCAAACATTGATGCTCAATCCTATATCGAATATCTAAAAAATTAACTTTGTTATTTGTTACCTATTATTTGTTTTATGTTATTAGAATATATACAGATTAGGCACATCGCACATGACGCGATTTGTGTGAAATCGGCGATATCATACATATGATTTGCTTATGGAAACCAATGTATAGTCGCACACGACGTGATTTTCGTGATTTGAAATCATACATGTGATAAAAAAATCGTTGTAAAAATCCTTCGTTCTTAAAATCATATGGGCAACTTTTTTTTATTCTTGTTTATACAGTCATATAAATCAATGTTTATGACAAAGATAGAGAGTTAAATAATGTTATTTTTAATATTTAAAAATAAAAACTTGTCAATGCTTGTTTATATACAAAAAAAAGGTTAGATTCATGTCCTGAACCATATAGAACAGGCTTAATAGGTGCATCTTATAAAGCAGATCATAAATTTTTTTAAATACAAACATATGCTTTAAAGAAAAGGAACGAAAAGTAGCGAGTATTAAGTAAATGCTTATAATATCCTGCAATATTTATATCTTTGAATACATGCTATACTTTTATCACATATATGGTATTGTTGCAACTGTTGTGTCGTATACGGATAGAGATTACTTTCCATAAGAAAATTACATGTACGAAATCGCACTGTGTAAGATATGCATAATCAAATACTGAAATCGTAAGAATTCCATCATGATGCGACAACGATCGTATGTAATTTTACATTCGTAAGCAACGTTGTCAAATACATAAGAGCTTTCACCTATAGTATTACTCAGTTAAATGCTCAACCTAAAAAATTTCTAGACATATTTATTATTTGTGGATAACAAAAAGGGAAAAACCTCTTTCTCTAGGTTTACTTCTCCTAATTGTTGTAGCAACGATGCAAAAGATACAACATTTCTTCATTATGGCAGTAATGACGTTCTGCAAGAGTTTATAATTTTATTTTCTTATAACACTTTTCAAGCGTCAATATTAATTTCATTCATTTCAATGACAGGGTAAATAAACAGAATTGAACTTTAGACTTATTTTATAAAATTAAGCCAATACATCTTATACTATTAAATTCTGATTCTTATTATTATTTTATGTTTACAAAATGAACTGTAGAAATATAGTAATTGTACAGTGGCTATAATCTGTATCTATTCTAATAATATTAAACAAATAAAACAAGTTAAGGTAACTAATAACAGAGTTAATTTTTTAGATATTAGATATGAGATTGAGCATCAATGTTTTAACTACTTTAATCATTAGCATTCATAAAATACTCTAATATCTATACAGTTATAAATATAATATATATATATATATATATATATATATATATATATATATATATATATATATATATATATATATATATATATATATATATATATATATATATATATATATATATATATATATATATATATATATATATATATATATATTTAGTCATAGTATATTAGTATTAATCCATCTCAGTCTCCCGTTCGTCATCAAGATAAGTGACAAACGACAAGAGACAGGTAGTTGAACTTTTGGTGCCATATTCTGTATCTTAAAAGTGTGTCTAAGTTCGAAAATGAGCAAAATCGGTATAATGCAATAATTTGATCCATGACCCAACTTAACCATTAAAAAAGATTCAAAACGGTAATTGTTTGATTAAAAAAAAAAAAAAATGTATGAACATTTTTCGGAATGTTTATATTCGCCACAGTTTAAGCTAATTAACAGATTCTTATTATATACGAAAAATGTTCATACAAGTTTTTTGTGTTTGTTTTGTATCTTTTTTTATGGTTAAGTTGAATCATAGATCTAATTAGCCCATTATACCGATTTTGCCAATTTACGAACTTAGAGTCACTCCAAGATCCAGAATATGCCACCAAAAGTTCAACTAGCTGTCTCTTGTCGTTTTTTAGTTATCTTGATGACGAACGGGAGACTGAAATGGGTAAATACTAATATACTCTGACTTAACCATATATATATATATATATATATATATATATATATATATATATATATATATATATATATATATATATATATATATATATATATATATATATATATATATATATATATATATATATATATATATATATATATATATATATATATATATATATATATATATACATAATTTGTAAGACGAAATGCGAATTTCAAATGGCTTAAAGTATAATCTATTATAATCTATATTATTTATTACTTGATGTATTTCATCCTTTAAGACACTGTATATACATATTTTGTTATTAGTAAACAAACTATGTATTACCCCTTCTTCAAAAAACGGTACAAAGTCGGAGCAACTTCTGTTGCTCCGTGTGCGACTAAAATGCTGTGATATCGCTGATATCGGCGATATCGACGATTTCACCTAAATCACCTCATGTGCGATGTGCCTTACAGGCACTGTATAATCACTGTATTTATATAGTTCACTTGGTAAACACATAAAATAATAATAAGAATCAATATATATATTATATTTTTGAGTAATAAGATGTATTGGCTTAATTTTATCAAATAAGTCTAAAGTTCATTTCTGTTTATTTACTCTGTTATTGAAATGAATGAAAATAATATTGATGCTTGAAAAGTGTTATAAGAAAATAAGTTTATAAACTCTTGCAAAACGTCATTACTGCCATAATGAAGGAATGTTGTATCTATTGCAACAATTAGGAGAAGTATACCTAGAGAAAGAGGGTTTTCTCTTTTTGTTATCCACACATAATAAATATGCCTAGAAATTTTTTGGGTTGAGCATTTGTTTAACTGAGTAATACTATAGGTGAAAGCACTTATGTATTTAATTGATAACGAATGTAAAATTACATACGATTGTTGTCGCATCATGATGGAATTCTTACGATTTCAGTATTTGATTATGCATGTCGCACACAGTGCGATTTCGTACATGTAATTTTCTTATGGAAAGTAATCTCTATCCGTATACGACACAACAGTTGCAACAATACCATACCTGTGATAAAAGTATAGCATGTATTATAAGATAAAAATATTGTGGTATATTATAACCATTTACTTAATACTCGCTACTCCTCATTCATTTTCTTTTAAGCATGTTTATGTATTTAAAAAAATTTATGATCTGCTTTATTAGATGCACCTATTTAGCCTGTTCTATAGGTTTCAGGACATGAATCTAACCTTTTTTGTATGTACTTAAACAAGCATTGACATGTTTTTATTTTTAAATATGACAAATAATATTATTTAACTATCTATCTTTGATATAAACATTGATTTATATGACAGTATAAACAAGAATAAAAAAAAAAATTGTCCATGTGATGTTATGAACGTAGGATTTGTGCTGCGATTTTTTTAACACATGTATGATTTCAAATCACACCGTGTGCGACTATACATTGCTTTCCATAAGCAAATCACATCCAAAATATCGCCGATTTCAATCAAATCGGGTCGTGTGCGATGTGCATAAGCATCATACATAGAATGTATTTGGCATCAGAATAGACATTTTGTTCATGTATATTACGTATCAGTTAATTTTCCCGCACAATTAAATACTACAACAGATTATGAGACATACATATTAATATAAAGATTGCTGTAAAAAGTTAATAAATAATAATTTACTGAATTTACTACAAGTAACATAAAGTCTCAAAAGTAAAATTTGTGTTCACAAATTTGGTATTTAATGTAAACTTTAAATGGCGGTAAATAGTTCAATTTCCGCAATTAGATCCTACCAATTTCTCATCATGAAAATTTAGAGTTTTAAACTTATTTGAAGAAAAAGATGGCAAAATACATAATTATGAAAATATCCCAACTAAGTATGTCAGAAAAGGAACAAAAAGATTTTAAGCGGAAGGGTGCAATAGCACGTGCTACTATTGTCATGTGCATACCTGATTTACATTTACAATATTTTAAAAGTGCAGTCACGGGGTATGATTTTATAAAAATGTTTAGATAATGCTTTCGAAAGAAAAACTATATTGACCAAATTTCACATTTTGACAATCTTATCAATGAATTGGAGTCCACCGGCATAAAACTGGAAGAGGACGATAGAGTTTGTCATTTGTTACTATTTCAAAACAATATGAATTAGTTATTACAGTTTTAGAAACAAAAGTCAATCTCACATTAGAGTATGTAAAAAGCAGATTACTTGATGCCGAAGTGAAATTTAAAAGCAATTATGGGTTACGTTGCGTTAATGAAATTAACTACACATTTATTAAATTATATTTATTAATGCAAATATCAATTTTTATTACATAGTATTTTAATCAACATGTGCGTTGTATTACACTCAAGTATATCTCATCAATTATATCGACTGACTTACTTGACTTTTCTGTTACTTGTACCATGTCCCTCTAGGTATGCGCACAATTGCTAACCAATGCTTTGGTAGTCATGTAGCCACAAAATCAATGTTGAAGTATTTAGTTGAGCGGGAAAAATAACTGCTACGTAATTTAAATGAACAAAATGTTTATTTTGATGTTTACACTACATAATATATAACGTGAATAAATACATATACAAGTGGTGGCAAAGATAAGATTAATAACTGAATATGAAAATGGAATAAGCCAATGTCTATAGCGTGAATATTTATAATATAAGCAGTTATCGCCGAATTTACGTTAGTTCCGCCCTGGATAATCATTATAATTAGAGCAATGGCGCATTTACGTAGTATCGCTCTGTAAACTTTAGTAAATTTAAACTTATGAGATTTTTTCTCTTTTGTAAACAAAAGAAAACAGGGGGTTTTTGGAAGTTTAAATCCGGTTCAAACAGTAAAATTTCTTTTGTCAGCCGAAACAGACTGGCGGATTTTGAGCAACAAGTTTGATAACTTTTTTCTCTTTTGTAAACAGAATAAAACAACGGTTTATTGGAAGTTTAAATCCGGTTTATACAGCAAAAGTTTTTTGTCAGCCGAAACAGGCTGGGAAACAGGATTTCGAGCAGTGAATTTTTGAAAAAAAATGTAGAAAACGGTTGACTACAGGCTATCACTGCAACTTCCTACTAATTCCATATCTAAGCACTTAAAATTTAACCTATTACAATGATTTGAGCTCTTCGAATATACTTTTTTTATTTTTGAGCTCCCCGAAATCAAAAGTCTGATGAGAGTTTGATAAAACTCTATTTTAAAAATTTTCAATCATCTATAACTTTTGAATGGATGAACCGACTTTCACGAGGTTGGGGGCAATCGATACAGTTTTTCAATTTCTACAAACTATTGATCAAATAAACAATTTCAGAGTTTTTAAATAAAATAAATATTTTCGAATTTTTTTGTTCACGATATCTCACGAACGAATCAATCGATTTTGACCGAACCGGCGACGATCAACATGGTTTTTTGAGCGTTAATATTTATTCACTTTTGCTAAAATGATCCGAACAGAAATATCGAAGTTATGTAAAAAATACACTTTTTTTTGTTGAAATATTTCGTTCACGATATCTCTAGAGCGAATCAACCGATTTTAACCGGATTGGTTAAGAGCTGTTTTTGGAGTTGATCGATAGAGCCGCTTAAAAGTTATTCCAAAAAAATCGCTTTAAAAAAATTTTTTTCTTAGTTTTTTTTTAGAGTTTTCTCAAAATCTACCAGTCCGAATTGATCCAAATTGTTTTCAAAATCTAAGTTTGGTCAAGCCCTTTCGAATGGCACCAATCGCTGGATGCTGAATGGATGAAATCGGTCGTTCAAAAGTTATAAGCGGTTTACATACTTTCACACACACACAAACATATATATATATATATATATATATATATATATATATATATATATATATATATATATATATATATATATATATATATATATATATATATATATATATATATATATACAGACATAGTGACAACCTCGCAGGGGTAGTCAGGGAAGCTTCCTGTAACCTCAAAATGTCGCGATCTGATGAAAATTCGATTTTTGCGAAACGGGGTAAAACCAATAACTTCCTGATTTTTGAAAATCTTAGATTTTCTTAGCGCGAAGTTAAAAAATTGGCATTCGTTTTTATTCAGCCATTCTTGAGAAATAATTTTTTAAAACGTTAAAAAATGAGATAAAAAAATTAATTTCTCATGAATGGCCGAATAAAAACGGAGAGCAATTTTTTTCCGCAATAACGAGACCATTAACTAGTACTGTAAATATGGTTGCCAGGTGATGCAATTTATCGCCATTTTGGATACTAAACAACACATAAATTTATCGTTTAGCTGTTGAAGTATTTAGTTGTTCGGAAAAAATAACTGATACGCAAGATATATGAACAAAATGTTTTCACTACATGATATAAAAAATCACTGGCTCATTCCTGCTTGAACCAAAATAGCATTTCTATTCAAATAAATAAATACGCAAGTGGTGCACTTTTGTAAGAGTTAAATTAACTAATTATTTCCAACACCCGCCTTCAATTAGTAATTTAAATTTTTTAATTATTATGTGATATATAAATAGATTATGATTTTACAAAAAAAATTCGAATAAATGCATAAAGAAAAAAAAAAAAAATTAATTACAAAACAAACAAAAAATTATATTTTCAATATAAATTAATAAATTCCCATTAAATTTCGAAAATTTGATGTGACATAGTGGGTTAGTAAAAATGTCTGGCACATTTTCTTCGGAAGACACATAATTAACTTTGACTTCACTTTTTACTACATGATCACGAATGAAATGAAATTTTATATCTATGCGTTTGGTTCTTCGAGTATTTTTATCATTTTTCATTATAGATACCTATTGCACTCTGGTTGTCCATGTAAATTGTTGATAATGGAACTTATTTTAAAAAATTATTTTAGCAATTTCTGTAGTTGCTGCAACATATCCACTTTCACATGAGAAAAGAGCAATGCTTTGTTGTTTCTTAGAAAATTTTTTGATAAAAAAAAAAAAAATCCGATTACATTTTTCCTATCATGTTTGTCTGAAGCCCAGTCTGCGCCCACGAATGCAATTAAATCATTTTTGTCTTTTTTCATGAAAGTTAAATTTAAATTTTTAGTTAATTTAATGTATGTTATAATTTTTTTTCTGCTTTCCAATGTGCATTGGTTGATTCGTCTAAAAATCTTCCTAGCTGTACTGAACGCTATAGCGGGTCGAGTTGTGGTTGATAGATATGTGAGCGATCCAATTATTTCCCGATATGGAACATTTTCAATAGTTTTATCAAATTGATCAATACTTATATTGGCTTCTATTGGAGTGATTGCGACTTTACAATCTTCTATATTAAATTAAGTATCTTGTTTATCTTTTTTTTTTTATTATTAAATGTAATTTCATTTTTACTTCTTGCAATTTTCATAACTAAATAAGTTTTAATTTCACATAAATTTTTTTCTTTAAACTTATTTTGTAATAATTGAATCATTTCGTCTAGTTTATTTTTGTTTCATATGCGTAATCCCATGAGTTATCATCAACCCATATTACATAAGTAAATAATTTCATGAGTATAAGCAAGCATCATTTAATGATCGTTTTAACCCTTTTTTTGTTGCAAATTTATGAAAACAATCATTCCTCGTGGAGCTTCTTTAAAACTATATAGAGATTTGTTGAGTTTTACTACTATGGTTTTGTCATAATTCACTCCTTCGAGAATTTTAATATAGATATCAGAACTTAATTTACCAATTAAGAAAGTGGAAGGTAAATCTGGTTTAGTTATATTCAAATCATGATCAAATATTCAAATCATAGTAGATCAGTTATTTTCCACATTTCTATTTTCTCAAGGGCATTTATTTCATTTTTTACAGCATCTTTGCATTCAATTTTAACATCAATGTGAAGGAGCCTATATTTTACCCAATTAAACTCTTCACAGAGTTCGATTTAATTGGTAAATAGCTGTACGAACTGTTTCTTTCCACAAATACTTTCTAAATTTCGTATCAATAACCATAGCACATTCTTTATTTAATATTGTAATATTTGTCTTTCAGAGACTCCATTTTGTTGAGGTGTGTAGATGTATGTAAATTCTTGAACTCCATTTTGAATGCAGTTGCTTTTAAAACTATTTGACGAAAGTTCACCTCCTTGATACATATTTATTCTTGCCACATAGATTGAATTATATTTTAAATTTTGTATATTTGTTTTGAAATGTAATTCTGTTTCACTTTATTCTTTAAGCAGGTAAATACAACTAAAATAAGAAAAATCATCGGTGATAAATAATATTTCTGGGGAGATCGAGCCATATTTTTCACCTGAGGTGTTGTTTCCTTGGTTGGACCCGAAACATCGTAATGTAGTAATTCTCCAATTCGACTTGAACGTGGATAATTTATTTTCTTAAATGGTTCTCTTGTGGCTTTAGCTTCTTGGCAAGAACCGAAAATGTTTTTACTTTGAGGAAGTTTCAACAATTGTAACCCTCTTCTGTTGGCATGTCGTTAAAATTGCTTTCTTGTTGATTTTTATTAAATACAGCTATAAATAAACTGTTTATATTTTTACATAGAAGTTTAAAGTAATTTCTTTTAATTTCTGCAAAATCATTTTTAAATGTCACTGTAAATATTCCTTGAATAATTTTTTGAACAGCAATAATTAAATTTTAATTTTTTAGGTAAAAGCGCATCAATTTTTATTGATGTATGCCAAGAATATAATTTTAGTATACCTTTTTCGTGAACAATCATATGAGTAACATCGGCAAATTTAATTTTTAAATGTTCTATTTTTAAATATTAATAATTTAATATGAATTAGATAAAATTTCTCTTTTTTGGGATTACATGATTATTGGTGGCTCCTGAATTCAAAATAAATAATACTTCGTTGTGATCGATGTATTTTCACCCAAGAAAGTTACAAAACAAATATCGTTTTCCATTTGCTTCGTTAATTTTGCATAACTGTGGTTAATGTTTATACATATTAAACGGTATTTTAGGCTATTGAGATAAATTGATGTAGAGTCAGTAAAATATTCATTTGGTATGAAAATTTACATTTTAAATCGTCATTTTTACTATGTAAACAAAGTAAAGTGGTTTTTTGTTACTATTCTTTTTATTTCATTAATATAGAATTTGTTTTTGACATATATAATTTGGCGCAAACAAATATTATAATACAAATTATTGCTCTTTTCATCTTAAAGCAGATAATTATTGGCTATTCATAATATGGAAAAAATAAGTCAACAAAAATAATAAAAAAACTAATCAAAATTTTATTAATTTTTATTTTAATACGTTAAATAATATCAATTTATACATCATAACAAAGACCTTATATTAATTATGTTATGTGAATAAATAAATTTACACACTTCACTTTTTTGCTTAACCACTTTATTATATTCTAATTATGCGACATGTTTCGGATGTTACTCCATATTTAACTGCAATCATATACAACAGATTCGTCGTATTTATAGAAAAAATTTAGTAAAAACAATTTTTTTGTTTATTGTATAAGTTATATGACCATGCATCTGGCCTTGTGTTTTCAATCTTATTAAAAAAAATTATGTACAAAAATTAAAATAACAATATTTATTATTTTTTCCTTTATATTAGTAAAAAACTAAAAAAAAACAAACTAAAAAAAATTTTTTTTGTCAAAATAACAAAAAAATAAATTTTTGGCATAAAAAATATGCCACCTGTATAAAGATTAGAAATATCTTAGCATTAATCATCGAGATAAGAAACTTCTTGCGGTATTTTTTTTTAAATATAAAGTGTCTTCGGAATCCATTCATTATAGAGTTCTAATTAATAGACCCCCATAAAGTATCGTGTTTGGCATTTGTCACTTAAATAGAAGTGGCACTAATGTATTTTCTTAGTAAAAATGTTTAAACTTATAATTGATTATAGTTTGAAGCGGTTACTCGATACATACGGTAATACAACAACAACAAAAATTTAAAAAAGTTTCGTGCCATGGATTTAGCACCAGATTTCACGATGTACTTGTTCATAATTATTTTCTACTCACTCGAAACTAAATTTTAAAATCAGTTTCATGCGGTTACTCGATTGGGACTCGACATGTCCAAAAAATGTACCGTAGAAAAAATATAGCAATGTTATGCACCATATTTGCCTTTGCACTAAATGATTTTTTCAATAGTTACAGTGAGTAGTATCATTTAAAAAATACTTCATCCGGTTACTCGATAGTTAAGGTTTTTTGCAGCCAGCTCTTGGACTACAAGTGATACACATTAAGAGGTCAAATCCCCATGTCGATATTATAAATAATATTAGTCTACAAAAGGTGACATATCTATCTTAACCCGAACTGTTAGCAAATTTCATAAATTATCAAAATTAATAAACTTATATAAACCTTTATTAGATTAGCGTTTATCAATTTAAGAAATTTTTTTCTACCAGTAAGTCGAAAAATAATTATACAAATGAATTATTTTATGTAAAATCTGAATATAAAATCGAAGTGGAAAGTCTAATTTCCATGAGAAAATATGTACAGAATATACATTTTTTAAACTCAGCGTCTTGTATAATTAATTTTCGAATTGTTGGTGAATGAAAAAATGTTTAAATTTTCTCAATTTATCTGGATGATTTTAGCTCATTTATGATAATTCAGTACCCTATAATTATAAATCCCTGAAGCTTTGCAAACTTATATAGACTTTTAATTTTTTTCGCGTGTCAGCTACTAAGTCTATTTATGTTTAAAAAATTTTTAAAAAAATTAACAGTTTTGTTTCATTCCAGATCTCTTTTATAAAAAAAAATTGATATTTATTATTCGTAAACAGTTTATGTAATTATATATACTACATTTATAAAATTTTAATAGATAATTTGGTTTTTGTATTCTAAATAATTCATTTATGAAACAACAAACATTTTTACGAAACAGGTGGGTTTGAGTTAAATCACGACGAACAGACAGACAGATGAAAATAGTCTAATACATGATTTCATGCAAATTTTGTTTGTGCCTTCAATATTTTTTTAGTATTATAAACTTGAGACTAAATCGAATAGACCTTTATACATTTCATATAAAAATAGTTCTATAATACTAAATAAAAAATGTACGTTTTGTATATCTATATTAAAATACACTTATGAAACCACTGATGTAAAACTAAATACGATGTATATTTCGTATGCAATGTAACTAGGCATGTCAAATAAATTCAATTCGAGCAATAATAAAAATTTTCTGAATTTTTTTCTTGTCTGTAAACTCATTCAGAATTATCTTTTATTTAAACAAACCATTCTAGTTCCTAGATTCTGATACTGTTTTAATAACATTTTAGATTGCGTACACAAGGTTAATTGACGAATGCCCATATCTTGCTTACTGTAATAGGAAGCTCCTGCAGTGAAATTTTAAAAACCATTTTTTGAAAATAATAATTTCCAGCTTGTTGGACAACCCACTTAATCGAATCTTCGTTAACGAAAAAATCGTTAACGAAAAAATACACATTATAAACAAAATTAAGCTACATACAAATTTTTAAGAAATGCTCATCCCCATAAAATGCTTTTGATCCCACGAACTATTAGTAGCAATCTTATTTTAAATATCAGTGTTACCTTACCATAACAAGGAAACCTTGACGAGGTGGTAAGTCTTGCGCTCTTCTATGATCTTAAATTATTAATAGCATAATTTTCTTGTTATATTTATCTACACAAAATATGCCCACTCAGAAGTTCTATAATTTTTTTGAAATGTACTCATTTGAAATTCACAAATGTCTTCAAAACTAAAACTTTTAATAAGCCAATTAAATTTTTAACGACAATATTTGCGACAAATCATTCAAATCTGACACATAAAAGTTTCCTTTTCTGAAAAAACTATATTGAAAATGGCTTAAAAATTTGTTGCTTAACAAATATAATATATTGTATTTATCATTTTTACGAAAATCTTGCTATTTTGTTAGAAAATTAATGTAAATTTATTCATTGTTATGTATTTTTAATTTATATAATAAAAATTTTATTTTAAAATTGGTATTTGTTTTAGTGTACATATAACATTTAAAAGATATTAATATTAAAAACAATTTGTGCGTTTGTAGCGCACAATTCGAACAATTTGTTAAGATTTCATTCAATCTATTAGGTAATATAATATAGTCTTACTCATTAACATTGGATGTCTAGATTCTTTTAGATATTCTAGAGTACGCGGATACAGTTTCAATAGTCTTGGAAATTCATTCATATTTTTGTCAATCATAACTATGTTTTATTATTGTTGAAATAATAAATAGCCTTTTATAACATTTTCAGTTTTATTTAAACAGGACACATGCCTTACAACAACACAAATTTTTATTTATTAAGAGTGAATAGAGTTGACAATTATACAAATTTTTGAAATTGGGCGGGGTAACTTCCCAGCACAATAATAGATGGCGTTAAGTGTATCATTTACATATTAAAATATAAGATTATAAGATTTCCCAAATAACAACAATTATAATAATAGATTGATAGTTATCATACACTAATGATATCGGGATGTGAGCAGAATAAGTGAAGCACAGTCTCCGTTGATCTTGTTTTCTTATGTTATATTGCCTGACATCATAAAAAATAGATTCACTGGAAGAGATTGTGGGGAGTCGATTAAGTGCAATGAGTCTAAAGGAAATAAATAATTTACGTGGTTAAAGACGGAGCGTAGGTATAATTGTAATTAACTTTTTCGATAATATAACATATTAACATTTTAATCAACATTAAAATATCGTACTCATTTCCAACAAATAATTTTCAAATAAAATTTTACCATATAAGCACAATCCTGTGTGTATATAATATCACTATTGCAAATTATATGTCATGAAAATGAATTTAATAATTATCTGTTAAAACAGCGACGCTGCTATTTTATTTACCTATTTACCAAATACATATATATTTAAGTTTCTTTGATTTACACCTCTTTTCATCTTTTTTCATTTACACCTCTAATTAGTTACTCGTCACAGAATTGAACGTTAAAAATTTGATTACCAAATGTAATCACGGCCTATCTAGCTTGACACGAGACATTGTTTTCTGTGTGAGCTCATAACATATATTGCCATTTAAGGTATCTCCCAACCAGTGTTAGCATTTATGGTAGGGGCCAGTATGTTTTCAGGGCCGTAAAATTATCGTTCGCCACCCAAGATTATCGTGCACTTTTAAATACTAAAAATATACGATGAATTTTTTTTATTTGATATAATGTTGTTAATAATCATGTGTTAGAACACATTTTACTATTTTGTTTATTAATTTTGAAACAAATGACTTTTCTTGTTGGTACTTTTTGAATAACACATGATACAATTTTCCGCGCTGAAATACGAATAAAGATTTATCCAATAAAATTATTTATCTTGAAAATATAAACTTTATTATTTAATATTTATCAAATTTTAATACAATTAGCAAAACATAGAAAAATAAATTATTTTTTAGTAATGAATCACAGTTTTATTGATTTTATTATTGCACTCAGTACAATTTTCAAATAATTTAAGTAATTTTTCGAGTAGATTATTATTATTATTATTATTTTCACGTTTATATTTTAATTATTAAACCTTAAAAACTCTTTTGATTAATATATTTTACTAAAACCATCAGTATTTCTTAAATTCAGTTTTAATTAATATCAACATTATCATAATGCTTCTTTGACTAATTTATTAAAAGAAAAAACTTTTATAATTCGGTTTTTTAATTGAAAAAATATATTTTTACGGTACGGTACTAGTACTACCAACATTTTCTTTATATATATAACACAATTAATAACGATTGCAGTTTACAAGAGAGGACAGCATAATACTTATGCAAGTTTGGGCGGTAAAATTTGAAAATCAAGTTTATCAGTAAATTATCTTAATTTACATAATTTACTGAATTATCGTGGAATGGTGGCTTATCGTATGTTCAATCATACAATACCCTGAATTATGTGTTTTGTACTATACGTATGTGACGAATGCTAACACTGCTACCAACATACAATAGTTTATTACAGTTAAATCATAAATTTAATAATAAATAAATAAATAAAAAATTCTTAAAAAATATGAAAAAGTAAGTTATGAAATTCTGTGAAAGTCGATGAATAAGTCAAAAAATATCGATGCATTTATCCAGAATTAAAATAATTCAAAGAAAGTCGAGACGTGATTTTCCTGAATGAAAAGTTTTCGAGTGAGATTGTTATTTTATTTTTGTTCTAAATAAAAGCCTATCACCAGTTTCAAATTTAAGAATGCCGGTAAGAAATTCTAAACCACAAAGATCTGAAGACTAAGTGCAGAATATGTGATACATATAGAGTATGATTTGGTTGATTTACCTTCAAATAAGAAACCAAATAAAAATAAATGTATATTTAAAATAAAACGGGATGAATCAAGGAATATCATACGCTACCATAAAGCAATGTTAGGCACATCGCACATGAGGTGATTTGCGTGAAATCGGCGATATCATACATATGATTTGCTTACGGAAACCAATGTCTAGTCGCACACGACGTGATTTTTGTGATTTGAAATCATACATGTGATAAAAAAATCGTTGTAAAAATGCTTCGTTTTTAAAATCATATGGGCAACTTTTTTTTATTCTTGTTTATACAGTCATATAAATCAATGTTTATGACAAAGATAGCTATATGTATTACAGAAAACTATTTTTGTTTTACTATCATATAAATCCATGTATATGACAAAGATAGTTATTTGTATTATAGTTAAATATTATTATGGTCATATTTAAAAATAAAAACTTGTCAATGCTTGTTTATTTACAAACAAAAAAGTTTGTAACAACATACTAGTATTAACCCATCTCAGTCTCCCGTTCGTCATTTCGTCATCAAGATAACTGAAAAACGACAAGAGACACATAGTTGAACTTTTGGTGTCATATTCTGGACTAAAAGTCTAAAAGTGAGTCTAAGTTCGTAAATGAGCAAAATCGGTATAATGGGATAATTAGATCCATGACCCAACTTAACCATAAAGAAAGATTCAAAACGATAATTGATTAAAAAAAAATTTGGAAAAAGGTTGACCCTAAAGACCATCCCTACATCTTCCCGCAAATGTCATACCTAAGCACTTAAAATTTAACATATTACAGCTTTGATGTTAAAAAAACACTGGTTGGCGGCAATCAACGTGTTGTTGCAAGGTCAAGAGCTGATTAGAATTTGAAATCGATGAGTTAAGCCGTTTCATAGTTATTTCAAAAAAATCGATTTTTGCGATTTCTTTCGTTAACGATTTCTCATAGAAAAATCGACCGATTCGACCCGGCGGCAATCGACGTGTTGTTACAATGTCAAGAGCTGATTAGATTTTGGAATCAATCGGTCAAACCGTTTAAAAGTTATTTCCAAAAAACCACTTTTTTCGTAGTTTTTTAAAAATTTCTTGAAATCTACCGGTCCGAATTGGTCCAAACCGGTATCAACTTAGATTATCGGTAGATAATCTAAGTTTGGTAAAACTCTTCAGAATGCCGTTTGGTGAGCTCGATTCGGTCAAGCCGTTTCAAAGTTATAAGCGATTCACATACTTACACACACATACACACACACACACACACATACATACAGACGGAGTGACGACTTCTCAGGAGTGTTCAGGAAAGCTTCCTAGACCTTAAAACTTATTCGCCACAGTTTAAGCTAATTAACAGATTTTGCCAATTTACAAACTTAGAGTCACTTTTAAGATCCAGAATATGACACCAAAAGTTGAACTAGCTATCTCTTGTCGTTTTTTAGTTATCTTGATGACGAACGAGAGACTGAAATGGGTAAATACTAATATACTCTGACTTAACCTTATATATATATATAATTTGTAAGACGAAATGCGAATTTCAAATGGCTTAAAGTATAATCTATTATAATCTATATTATTTATTACTTGATGTATTTCATCCTTTAAGACACTGTATATACATATTTTATAATTAGTAAACAAACTATGTATTACCCCTTCTTCAAGAAACGTTACAAAGTCGGAGCAACTTCTGTTGGTCCGTGTGCGACTAAAATGCTGTGATATCGCTGATATCGGCGATATCGCCGATATCGGCGATTTCGCCGATTTCACCTAAATCACCTCATGAGCGATGTGCCTTAGTGGCAAAAGGTTGTACACAAGTTTATGGTGTTTATTATTAGTACACTCATCTGCAGAGCATTATTAATCTGTGCGTTGTTTAGTTGGATCTTGTGATAAAAAATAATTTAAATGTTGATCATAAAGATGCAATAACTGCTTTTCTTCAAGGAGATTTAATCAAAGAAGTGTTTATGGTTCAACCAGAAGGTATTGAAAACGTTCCCAATAAAGTATGTAAATTAAATAAAACAATTTGCGAGTTTGAAATGAAAAACTACCAAAGATGTTAAGAAGTTGTGGGCTTCAGAAATCATCAAATGATCCGTGGAAAAATGAAAGTACGTTGAAAAGTATTAAAAATTTATTAAACATATCGTTTAAAATGAAGGATTTTACCAGAGCAAATCATTTATAGGACTACACATTACATACAATAATGGTAATATATCTATTAATCATATATTTAGCGCCACTTGAATTATGAATCACTTGAATTATGAATTATGAACCACTTGTGTTATGAATCAAAACTACCCAGATGGAAATAATGCTTCTGTAAAAATATGTGAAAGTGTTTAAGAAACTTATAAACACTTGTGGAATTATTTGAAAGACTTTAAAAGAGTTTATTTCTCTGTGAAACTCTGTGAAATTTTTTATCTATAACCCATGAACTATGCTTTGACATAATAAACGATGACTTATGATCTATGCTTATTTATATTTACTTTTACCGTGTATATATATATATATATATATATATATATATATATATATATATATATATATATATAATACATAATAAACGATGATTTATGATCTATGATCTATGCTCTATGCTTATTTATAATTACTTTTACCATTTGTACCTTATCATTTAAAAAATGTCTTCACATAAGAAATTTACTGCCATGCAACATTTATAAAAATTATATATACATATATATATTATATATATATATATATATATATTTATATATATATATATATATATATATATATATATATATATATATATATATATATATATATATATATATATATATATATATATATATATATATATATATATATATATATATATATATATATATATATATATATATATATATATATATATATATATATATATATATATATATATGGCATAAATTTCATAATAAACGATGATTTATGATCTATGATCTATGCTCTATGCTTATTTATAATGTTTTACCATTTGTACAAATGGTAAAAGTAATTATAAATTTAAGCATAGAGCATAGATCATAGATCATATATATCATTTGTTATATATGTATATATATATATATATATATATATATATATATAGATATATATAATTTATATATATATATATATATATATATATATATATATATATATATATATATATAGATCATAATTCATCGTTATATTATGTCAAAGATCATAGATCATAAATCATCGTTTATTATGTATTATATATATATATATATATATATATATATATATATATATATATATATATATATATATATACACGGTAAAAGTAAATATAAATAAGCATAGATATAATTCATCGTTTATTATGTCAAAGCATAGTTCATGGGTTATAGATAAAAATCTTATATATATATATATATATATATATATATATATATATATATATATATATATATATATATATATATATATATATATATATATATATATATATATATATATATATATATATATATATATATATATATATATATGTATGTATAAATTTTACATTGACTTTTAAATTTCCGAGCGAGAATTTAATGATAGTTTCAAAATAAATATAATTTTAATTATTAAAATTTTTATTTTTGAAACATTTATTTATTTTTATTATTTTCACTTGTTGCATACTTTCTACCAAAAAGTATATTTAGAGCAGAAGGAATCGGCGCACGAGTACCAAAAACTATTCCACCTCAATTTTTTTATGCGATCCTCTTCAAATTGCCCTCCTAATGATATAAATGCATGTTGCAACCCCGTGCCATATTGTTTAAACCGAAATTGTTTAAACAATTGCAAGGCATTGTTATTTTTCAACCGGACAAATTTTTTTTATATTCTTTATTGAAATACCAATAAAAAAGGTCCTATGACTTTTAACGATAAAGTTAATATTTTTAAAGATATGAATTTTTAAAGGTTCGAAAAATCTCAAATTTGGGTACTTTCAACCCATGAAAAATATATTTAAAAAAAACATAATGTCTAAGTAATATTTTTTTTTAAATTCTCTATACAATTGTTAATAATATTGTAAAAAGAGATTTTAAAAAATTTCATTGTTTATACCTTTTTTTAATTGTTAATAAGTATGCGTCGCTTACCTTTAAGTATCTCTCTCGACTCATGGTTTTTTAAATATCGCTGTCTCTCTCTGACTCATTGGTTTATAGTTAAAAATATTTATTAATATTTAACAAATCATTTATTAGAGACCACTTTTTAGTCCTTAATAAATATTTCTTAGTACTTAAAATTGTCCGGTTGAAAAATAACAATGCCTTGCAATTGTTTAAACAATTTCGGTTTAAACAATATGGCACCGGGTTGCGCCATGGCAACATGCATATATATCATTAGGAGGGCAATTTGAAGAGGATCGCATAAAAAAATTGAGGTGGAATAGTTTTTGGTACTCGTGCGCCGATTCCTTCTGCTCTAATTAAATAATTATTATATTTAATATATATATTATTATACAATTGAGATAATAATAAATATTAATAATAATAATAATTATTATTATTCTTATTATTATTATCATAATATATGTATATTTTTTAAAATTTTATTAATAACAAAATTTTTATATTTTATCGGTTAATTAGTACAGTCATTTATTAATAAGTACAGCCAAAATAGAGGTTACCTGGAAAGTTTTCCGGGAGTTTTGATATTTGGCAATTTTATAGATTTTGGGATGCTTTTGCCAAATTTCAACTTTGCCACCTCGTATGGCTGCCGCTCGCGCCGCCATAAAGAAAAAATGGCGCCGAAAAGCAGTTTTTTGATAATAACTCCTTTCTGGCGCATTTTACAGGAAGAATATATTTATACAAAATAAAAGTAGAGACAATTTCCTACAATTTATGTCTTAACCTTTTCTTTCCTAAAATCAATAGTTTCGGCGTAGGAGCGCCGTAAAGTGTAATTCAATACACGTTTCGGCAGAAATACTCGTTTCCACACCACCATGAGGTAGAGAAATCGGCGCATTTTTTTTTATCGTGGTATCCCCAGTAGGTCTAATCCACATCTGACTCACTATTTAAGTATTTAGGTCAATTTCCGTCGCTTCATTCTTCTTGACGGACCAGGTGTTGGGTCTTCATCGTCTTTAATACCGATTGAAATATCGAAGACGGAAGTTTCTTCGGCATCATCGACGATGGGATCATCAGTTTCATCGTGGTCCTCTTCGTTCTCGATGTCATCGTTTATTTGCTCGAGAATAGTGTCCGTTTCTTCTTCTTCAATGTCGTCTTGTGACGGAAATGGCGAATTATAGCAAGAACCACCACAGTTCGTACACACAACGGAGCACTTTAGTCCTGCTTTTCTGCATCCGCAAGCTTTTTCACAACCTTTCTTCGTTAATAACTTAAACCCTGTACTGCGAAAACAAACCACAGGCGACTTATTGGCAGTGACAGCAATTAAAATATCATCACCATATTTTTTAAGCAGTTGTGCTTTCACTGTTTTTATGTGTGGACGGTAATCACCTTCAATTTTTGTCATAAGTTCGTCCAGAGAAAACTGACATTCTTCGGAATTTTCTTCGAGATATGAATAAATGTATTGCATCGCGGTATCAATCTCGCTTGCATATAGACCTCTTTTTTTTCTTTCTTCGGTCGAGGGCGTTTGATACAATTTCTTCATACACGAATTGTGATATTGTGCATCGGCTGCGACTAAGTCAGTAACCTGCTCAAGGCGTTCAACTATTGCTTGTCCCCAATCATCGTTACGAGCCCGAGCAAGTTCTGAAATACTATTTTTCATCGACAATTTACGCACACTATAAACGATATTGCGGTCACATAAACGCGTCTGTTTTTGTTTAGATATGAACTCCGCTGTTATCTCAGCAGCACATAAAAAACAATGATTTTTGAAAGAGAACGTTGGGCGTGTAGATCTTAGTTGTACTTGAGAAGTTGTACCATCACTTCCTCTACGCAAAGCTGCAGCGATTAACTTCTCATTATTATATCGTTTTCGACACGCATCGTGAACTACTATGGATTTTAATCTCACCAAAAGTTTGTATTTATTGTCTTTTCTTTTTATACTTGACTTACGAAAAGTTTCCAATCCTTTTTCCTTCACTTCAATAACTTCACTTCTGCAAGAAAGTATCAAATAAAGCAGGTTACTTCATTAGAAGCCATGGCTCTGTAAATGCAAACGACACTGTTAAATGATAAACGTATACTGATGACTCAGACTAAATATTTCTATTGAGCTCAGCTGGGGCCAGATGTTTCTTAGAAGGGAAAGAAGGGGGCCTGACACAAAAGGGACGCATTCCTTTATACCTGCGGAGACATAACAGACTAGCTAGACATGGTAGACTAGTAGTTAGGTAGGTTTTCATTCTATGGAACAATATTTAACCTTCGTATAATTTTTATAATTTACAAATCACAATATGAACAGTTTAAAGTAAATATTACACGTTGGCGTGGATGTATAATGGTTTACGGTGCTCGTACGCCGAAACTATTGATTTTAGGAAAGAAAAGGTTAAGATATAAATTGTAGGAAATTTTCTCTACTTTTATTTTGTATAAATAAATATGTTTTTCCTGTAAAATGCGCCGGAAAGGAGTTATTATCAAAAAACTGCTTTTCGGCGCCATTTTTTCAATATGGCGGCGCGAGCGGCAGCCATACGAGGTGGCAAAGTTGAAATTTGGCAAGAGCATCCCAAAATCTATAAAATTGCCAAATTTCAAAACTCCCGGAAAACTTTCCAGGTAAAAATACTAAATGACTGTACTAAATCTCATTGCAATGTAGATTAACTTCTTCAATTGTTATAAGCCGATGTGATTTACTCTGAACAAATTACATTGCTTAAAGCAGGCATATACAAAAAAATGTTTGCCAAAATATTTTTAGCATGGAATAATAGAATATGGTCATGGAACTATATTTTCTGTTGGTTTTTGGTTTTACCATGACAATGATTAATACGGACAGATGGGGACATTTGTATTGTAACGTAAGAGGTGAAATTCTTGAATCGTTACAAGACAAACAGAAGCGAAAGCATTTCCTAAAAATGTTTTGATAGATCAAGAACGAAAGTTAGAGGTTCGAAGGCGATTAGATACCGCCCTAGTTCTAACCATAAAGGATGCCAACTAGCTATCTGTTGATCATTACTTTTTTATACGGGCTCAATAGGCAGCTTCCGGGAAACCAAAGTTTTTGGGTTCCGGGGAAAGTTTGGTTGCAAAGCTGAAACTTATAGGAATTGACGGAATGGCACCACCAAGAGTGGAGCCTGCGGCTTAATTTGACTCAACACGGGAAACCTCACCAGGTCCAGACACTGTAAGGATTGACAGATTAAAAGCTATTTCTTGATTCTGTGGGTAGTGGTGCATGGCCGTTCTTAGTATATATATATATATATGACCATATATATATATATATATATATATATATATATATATATATATATATATATATATATATATATATATATATATATATACAGTGTCTGTATTTGGTAAATTGGTAAATAAAATAGTAGCGTTGTTGTTTTAAGAACAACAGAGGATTATTAAAAAACAGATATAAACAATGGAATCTTTTAAGATCTCTATTTACAATATTATTAACTATTGTATGAAGAACTAAGAAAAAATATTATTTATATATATTTTTTTTAAATATATTTTTCATGGGTCGAAAGTACCCAAATTTGAGATTTTTCGAACCTTTAAAAATTCATATCTTTAAAAATATTAACTTTATCGTTAAAGGTGGGTCCACACGATACAGACTATTGTTTGTACAGATATGTGTACAGACTAAAAGTCTGAGTAAAAATATGTTGACGAATTGTATGTGCAAACTTATCATTAGTTCAGACTTAGATTATTCCAAATCTGCAATTTTTAAAAAATTGTCCTCATCACAATTGTAGTGAATCTCTGTGCGTACAGCTGTAGCAAAACATGGACAAATTTATATATTATAGAAAACGTAAAATTCTATTAGCAGCAGCAGCTTGCATCATTATTGAATAAGAAGAAGAACAACAACAACAAAAGAAAAAAAGATCGGTTTGGTGTAAAAAGTGTTAGATGTTACACCGATCTAAGTATTCTCACATAAATTTAACAAATGAACACTTGCTTGTGAAGATGGTAGTGATTTTAGAAATTATTTACGTATTAATTTTAGATTTTTCTTTCGTTCTTTGGTCAACTACTCTCTAAAAATGGAAGAGTGAACTACTGTCAAGTACTGCAACGTCGCCAAAGGAATGAAAAGTTTTTGTTGTTACAGTTATTTATTGATTTATTCATATTATTTGCATTTTTTTGGTATATTATTTGTATAGAATTTTGTCAATATTTTTTAGAACATTATTTTTGAAAAAACAGTGTATATTCGCTATTTTGCGAATTAGCTCATTTGTTAATTTAATAATTTCGGATTTTTAATAATACGCAGACATACACGAATACTTCCAAATTCCGTGCTCAGACTTTTCTAACTCAGACTTTACCATCATACCGACTTTTGTTTGCACTGATTTGTTGCGCAGACAAAATTCTATAGAAGTCTGTGTGAAGTTGGTATCGTGTGGACCTACCATAAAAGTCATAGGACCTTTTTTATTTGTATTTCAATAAAGAATATAAAAAAATACATTTGGAAAAATGCATTGAATCCCCAATATGAAATATTAGATTTTACAAATTTCGGATACAAGTTAGAGAATGGTACTTTACTACCGTTATTTATGAACAAAAGCCCATTTCCAACTAATCGTGTAATTGTAAGAAATCTTGTAAAACCAAAACTTGTTATTGTCAAAAAATAACATAAGTTGCATACTTCTATTAGAGTAGCAGGAATCGGCGCACGAGTACCGAAAACTATTCCACCTCAATTTTTTTATGCGATCCTCTTCAAATTGCCCTCCTAATGATATAAATGCATGCTGCCATGGCGCAACCCGGTGCCATATTGTTTAAACCGAAATTGTTTAAACAATTGCAAGGCATTGTTATTTTTCAACCGGACAAATTTTTTTTATATTCTTTATTGAAATACCAATAAAAAAGGTCCTATGACTTTTAACGATAAAGTTAATACTTTTAAAGATATGAATTTTTAAAGGTTCGAAAAATCTCAAATTTGGGTACTTTCAACCCATGAAAAATATATTTAAAAAAAACATAATGTCTAAGTAATATTTTTTTTTTAATTCTCTATACAATTGTTAATAATATTGTAAAAAGAGATTTTAAAAAATTTCATTGTTTATACTTTTTTTTAATTGTTAATAATAAGTATGCGTCGCTTACCTTTAAGTATCGCTGTCTCTCTCTGACTCATGGTTTTATTAAGTACCGCTGTCTCTCTCTGACTCATTGGTTTAAAACCAATGAGTCAGAGAGAGACAGCGATACTTAAAGGTAAGCGACGCATACTTATTAACTTTTGTAAAATCTTTGTGATAATCTGTCGATAAATTGCCCAATGAATTCGATGTTTGCTTCTTCATGAATTTGTTTGTTACGTACGAACCATGGTGCTTTCAAGCAGATTCTGAGAGTTTTGTTTTGTAAAATTTGCATTCTATTTAATTGTGTTTTAGAGATGTTTCTCCACACGGGGCAAGCGTAGGTAAGCAAGGGTCGTATGAGGAATTTTTAAAGGAGAAGAGAACATTCATTTCGTAGTCTGGATTTTTTATTTAGGAGGGGATATAATTTATTGGTACGGATATTTGCTTGTTTCATTTTAGCGTTTATGTGATCGTTCCAATTTAAACCCTTATTGAGCAATATTCCAAGATATTTAACGCTTGCATTATTCCAATTTATGTTGTGGTTATCAATTTTTAAATTTTTTTAGAGTTCCACGTTTAAGAGTGAATATTTTTGCTTCACACTTTTGTGGATTTAGTTTTATATTCCAGATTTTAAAATAATTGTGTAATATGTTCAGTGCTCTTTGTTGGTTGTGTATGGCTTTGTCTAGATCCAGATTTTGTATTAAGACAACTGTGTCATCTGCATGCATGCCTATATCTGATGAAGGGCTTATATTGGGAATGTCATGTACGTAAATGTTTAATAAGGATGGACCTAATATAGATCCTTGTGGTACGCCAGCTTTTATGGGTCTTGTAGTTGATTCGCAATTATTCATTGATTTCGAGAATGTTCTATTTTGAATGAATGATCTATTATTCGATTTATATATGGTGGAGTTTGAATTTTGTGTAATTTATTTAATAATCCTTGATACCAAATTTTGTCAAATGCTTGAGTTATGTCTAGAAACGTAGCTTCCAAGTAATTGATGGCATGTTGATGTTTTTTCTCGGAATCCAAATTGTACATCTGGAAGGATACTTTGACTATTTAAAACATTTTTAGTCGATGATGGATGACTTTTTCCAATACTTTTGAC